>OU744723.1:63868482-64439138 GCA_916613615.1 Steromphala cineraria | reverse complement strand
AGTGGGCACACCAACGTTGTTTCAACGTTGTAATTAAGTTGAAACTTGGTTGCCCTTCCTCCTTGGTCGCATTCCTAACGTTGAATCAACGTCGATGAAAGGTTGATCAACCAAACAACCAAAACTCAACGTTAAATAAACGTTGATTCAACGTTGTGTGCCTGCTGGGATATGTGTAACTGTATCGGAGCGGCCTTGATATAAGCTCTTCGGAGCTTGTTGGCCAATCCATTCATGTATCCTTGTGTAATGGGGTTTCAGTCAGTTAAGGAATAAAGACCTGTAGATTTGAAAAATTACCACATGTATTGATGAGAAATTACTCTTAATTATTTATTGCCATATTATCTAATGGAAAACTCATGAAAACCAATTATATTTAACATTTTACAACATAGAAAGCTTTTAACAACTTTGAAAAAAGCCTGACTTTGGAAGAAGTGTCATGTGTTTTCAGTCACTTTCTTGAACTTCTGTTAATTAGAAGACGCAGGACAGTTTTTAAAGTTTGTGTTCCATAATTACACAGAAAGATGACATAAGTATGACTAAAACTATTTAATTGATATTTTAGTAACAGTTATTTTAAATAAAAATAACTTTGATTCATCATATTTCATAATGAAAAATCGAAAAACATGAAACACTGGGTTTAGAGGATGACCTAACTATTTCTCCGACAGGAATATCAGTTCTGATAGTTTAAGGTGCTTTGATAAAGGCTTCTCTTGGAGTTATTCGATATATATTTTTTAAATGTATTGTGCACATTAGGAAAATCATTCAAAACCATTGACACAACTTTTAATGTTTTGAAAATAAATTTGATAAGAACTAACACTGAAAACGATGAATATATTTTTTCTTGTAATGGCAAGTAACAATATCTATTATCACATCAAGATATATCATTATGTACATAATGACAAGGAAATTAGGTGGACAGTTATTAGAGCAAGGTGTGAAAATAAAAAGACTTTCTTTCCCATAGAAAATTGTTGTTAGAAAATTTGCTTTAAAATGTGATGTTTTTTATGTTTTTGCCATAATAATTTTTCTTAAGCAAATTATATTTTAAATGACTATTCCTAGATGAACCTATGAACCCTCTGCTGCAAATAATCCACAAGGTACTTTGATATCCCTTTAGATATGTTCACAAAAGGGAGTCAAAATTACTGACCGAAAACACATGATGACCGAAAACAGATGACTTGACGATATATATACATATCATAAATAAAATACGTTTAAATCAGAATACAAGTAATCTTTCTGATTAGAAATGTTACCGATAAAAAATACGAAAGTAAAAGAAGCCAATAAAGGAAGGTACCGAGCTAGTTCAGTTGATCTATGGAATCAGGTCCACAAGGTTTTCTGCTTTGAAGATGTTTTCATTCAAGGTCTCGCCTAATACGTGATAAGTTCTTTAACAATTAAAACAATCGGATCGAATGATAAAGTACCGGTATCTGACGCTTTGAATAATTCTAATTTTTAAGAATATATCCTAAGCCTTTATGTTGGTAAAATGTAAAACAAGGCGGGGTTCACTGTCTCAAAAAAGGATATTTTGCTGGTAAACTAGACGTTTGTGTGTGACCAGTATTATTTGCATTCATACAAATGAACAGATTTTAAAGTTTAAACAGATTTTTTCGTGACACAGTAGTTTCTAATAAAGGTTTACTCACACGCTTTGAGGGAAGTGAAACATGTAGATGTATGTTGGTAATACCATACTTTCTGATAACAGTTAACTTCTCTGTGGTTGTGAAGGCGACGATAACTTCACATAACTGTCTAAGGGCCCAGTTCACAGTGACGCCATGTTGATTAAGTATGGGTATCGTTCCTCATTTCTGTATTGCAATATATTGCGATACAGAAAAGCGTATTGCATTATATTAGTACTTCATTAATTCAAGAAAGTGCATGCTATCTTGTCTTAATATGAGCGTTAAGAACGATCATCATTGCTCAGCTATGAGCCGTTTTGGAAAGGAATATTTTTATCAATTTTTATTTATGATCTGTATGTACATATTTAAGCTATTTTCTCAACACAACTTCAAATTTTGTGAAGAACTTTCCGTCAATCATGTTTTATCAGGTTGTATTTTTCCAATCAAATAGCTCAATTTAAAATGTTCGATATATTGAATATTTTCAGAAGTGTGCACCGATTCGTATCATGTTGTTCCTGTATTGCAATATATCGATTACAGAACGTCATACGTGTGCATTTGGGTCGTTTGTATTGAACGAGTAGATGTCATGGACGCGGAGGAACAACGAGTTCGAAGAACGAGTTGTTATCTGCGTCCATGACATCTTCGAGTTCAATACAAACGACCCAAATGCACACGTATGACGTTCTGTATTTATTATATACTCTCTTTAAACCTTTTTACAAGTAGTTTTTCAATTTCTTAAATTATCTGAGAAGACGTACTGCGCATTTATACATAATGCGAACAAGGCGATGACCCAGAACACGTTCGACTGATGATTTGATACCTAAATTATCTTTTTATTTTCTCATTATTCTGCGTAGTAAAACGTCAAGGATAATTTTTTCAAGTGTGAAAACAAAATAACGTGATAAAATTAATTCCATAGCCATATATAGTCCTGAATATGAAAAACGTAAAGTTCAGGGTTTCGAGCGACGGGCTTCATTCAAAAGACGTAACAATGGAAATGACGTCATAATCGTTGTCGGCTATGACGTCATAATGACGAGTATCGCTAGCGATGCTCTCGGAATTTGGTTCAGGATTTCCTTTTTCAAAGTGTTTTGCAGTTTCTTTACTAATGACAACTCTAGTTTCTCACTATTTTATTCTTCGATGTCATATTAAAAAGTACGTTTTTACCAATGCATTGAGATACATTAATTCTGATGTTTAAATTAGAAAAATGATTGTTACTTGCGGAAAATTCCGAGAATTGCCGAAGCTTAAAAAAGTAGAACCGGCAGGCGTGCAATACGGATTCTGGAGTGCAATACGGAATTTGAAGACGTATTCCGTATTGCACCCTTGTACATCTATCCTAAGATATATATATCGATAATACTGCGCATCCTTAATGCTGATGAGAATATAATTATCTCAAAAGTTAACATGTAAGTTTCAGTTAGGTGACCTTTCAGTTCCTGAAAAATATACAAAGGATAGCAAGATTACATGATACAATTAGAGGCATTAAGAAAAAACATTGAAACGTGGACATCAACATTTTCCAGAGCCACTGTGTGATTTGTTGAGGTCACATATGACAGACGTTATAAATCGTGTCATTTGGTCGAGAAACATTGACTGTTGCAAGAATGTATCGTTTTAAAGGGGCAGTAGCACGTTTTAGGGGGAATATAAGTTGATGTCAGAAAAATGAAAATTAATGGTTCCAATTGTATTTAAACTAAATGGAGCAGTAATAATTCAAACATGCAACGCTAAGTTTAGCCATGCGGTTCCTTTTTCTAACACAAAATGAACAAAAGGTGTTTAAAAAAATGGCCGCCAATGGATTTTATGTGAATCTTCATACTTTGTCTTCTGAGAATATGGATGATTGGTTTAACTTACAAATATCAGTGAATAATTTATCAAAAAACGTGCTACTGCCCCTTTAAAATTAATCGACGTTGCATGGTAACAATATATATAATAGGAAAGTTATAAGTAGCGATAGTGACAGAAAACGGACAATGCAGCGCGTTAAAAATGGGCAAACGTAATTTATCGAAAGCATTAGGATGACAAGTACGAGTTGATGCTGTTCGATAGGATATATAACTAGTATCCATATAAATTGGACGCGTGAATGTGACCTCTGTGGACAAGTATTACTGTTCTTAGGGTGTTATTGAAAACAAGTATTCATCATATATTTGCAATTTTGAGATAAATGTGTGCGACTTTTCAGTTTTATTAACAACATGAACCAAGTCATATACGTTCGTGTTATGGTAAAATTATGAAAATTACGGAGTGGTTCTTTAAAGGGCAATCTAATTCTAAACATGTCGGCTTAAAATGCTCTTTTTCGCAACAATAAAGTGACGTAAAAGTGAAAATATAAAGTGTGTTTATTTTTGTTTCCATAAAATTTATAACGCATTTGAAGACATAACATAGACGAATCAAACAAATCAAACTGTGCTTTTTTTACTAGGAGACCCCGATCCAAGCATTTTCTTAAAACATTTGCATTTTATTCTCAAAATGTATATTTACAAACGTAAAAACAAAGCGAAAACACCTATATTTCCCAATATCGAGGAAAACACATGTATTTAGCAAATTCACGAAAGTGAAACATTTATTTCCGACCCCTAAAAACATTTGCTGATAAATTGTCGATATTTACACATTTCATTCGAACGCATCCAGCGACGATCAGCTCTTTAATCTAACCAAACCCACCCTTTTCCCTTATCTCAGCATCTCACCCTAACTCCTTTGCTTTGTTGTCAAATTCAATCTCATTTTTTTCGAGTTTTCCTAAGTATTACAGAAAAGAAAATGCGAACGATCATATTAAACGATCCTCCTAAAAAGAGCTTATAGTTTAATTTGGTTATCAATAATTTTCTAACTTCAACTTGCAGTACATTCTTGTAAATACTTATAATTAACGATCATTACATTACAATATATAGGCCTATACTCTGTTAAAGAAATTGAATTAAATGTCATGCGCCTTATACATATAAAACATGTTATATTCTATCAAATTTTGTTAAAATGAAGCCATTACGATGATGTTCATTCTATTTATACCTCTGACATGAATACGGCACACTGAAATTCAAAGAAACCATTTGACATTCAATCGAGGCATTTCAGTTAGACATTGGATCCGCGGACACGATATGTGATACCGTCACTTAGTCGCAGCATGTTGTCAAAGATTGTGAGCCGGAAATGATCCCCATTATTGAATCAACACCGTGAGTTAGGACAAGTTGATGCACAAACCCTGTAACGAAATAAAAGCGTTCGTATCGATAGCACTGAAACCCAGCAGCCGCCAACATCATGCCGGACTCTTTTCACAGGCGGAGTGATACAGAGAATGTGCGTGCACCGTCTGGGTCAATGGATATTTGCCTATGCTAAACATAGTTGACAAGGGAAGATCGCGATTTAACGCAAGCTATATTTGGATTAATTCATCCGAATGTAAGTACAAATCTTATATTCCATTTACACGTGTATCATAACAATATTTTTCATGAAAATAACCCAGAACGGGGCACAATTTCCGAAGATACCAGGGCTTTTCATCATGTAGCAGACGACTGGAGGATATGGCTGTTATTCCATGGCACCGAGAATCGTGCTAGCGAGATGGTGCCATCGGATCGAAGAATCAGTCTCGAGCTGTTCATGTATAATTCTCTCATCTCATCTCAGCTGAAATCTTCCATTCACATGTTTCCTTCATCCCTCCTCCCGTTGTATGAGGTTTTGTTGTGTGTTTACATGCGAGTATGTGTATACCGTTACGGATGGATGAACACAGCGACAAAGGTCTCCGCACGCGTCTGTGATACATTGTTACACCATAGCTGATTGTTTATAGCGTTATTCACAGCTAAACGTGCGTTATACATTGTTAACACACCTCAAAGTCATCGCAGTCGACCAGACAAATATTTCAAAGCATTTGTGAGGTCAGTTGATTTGAATAATATATATGTAAACAAAGGCTTTTTATACTAACTTCATAATGACCCTATTACTCATTGTTGAATTATAGGTTCTTTGTTACTCATCGGTACACACACTTAATAATAACAACCCGTAGTGTATTAAGAAGTCTATTAAACATTAATTAATGATCAGCTCATCATTAATTCCGATTATTGAAATATATTTTCTGGTTTTCAGTGATAGAAATCTATCTTCAGCACAAGTCAGTATTGGGGCATGTCGATTAAATATTAATACTTTTATAGATGGTCACCATAGTATCTAAAATATTCATCATAATTATATTGAAAGTGAATCCTTATTGTTATCTCGTAATGATTATTGTGTTCAGTCTGAATCACCAGAATGATCAAAATTATATCATGATTTGCTAAGACCAATACAGTTTGACAAATATCATTTTACTAAAAGTCATTTTCCTACAAATCTATGGCAATAATTGCAAATAACTATGGATGTCACGGTACAGGTACCTCACGATACTAAGGTTCCTATACGATACATATTGCGATACACAAATGTGACATTATAACGATGAGATACAAATTCAAGGATCTAAATTTGATATTTTTATCATGGATATTGTTTAATAAGCCAGCATTATAAAAAAAATGCAATCCAGTCCAAATATTAAAGTGAAAATCAAGGTTAGGTAACAGAACAGGACATGAAGGAATGTCAACAAAGCTTGTTGTCTGATTAAAGGCACCACTCGATCGCGTTTTATCCGCCATTTTGAAACTATAGCATTGCAAAAAAACAAATGTGATGTATTATGTTAATTCATTAACTAAATAAAGAAATAAATACTTGATTGATAGAAGAGAAGCGTATTTATAAATAATTCATAATAGAAGTTATCAGTTACGACAGCATTTTGTTGTAGAAATGCATTCCACGATCGTTGCTTCGATGGCTGGCTTCATTTCACAATGTTTTTATTTTTTTAGCCATACACTTTATTTTTAGTCAAATTGTCAAATATTTAACAACTAAAATGCATACCTCGCAAACATATATGAGTTATTAAGTGTGATATTATCATGTATAATCATCTATAATTGTACACAGGAAAGTCCTCCTGAATTTTGTTTCCACAACAAATACCCCGCTCGAATGGTCCCTTTAAGTACCACTTCTTATCATGAAGTCAACAAAACTTAAAGAGGCAATCAGGAGAGGTTAGGAGATAGAATGTTTTTTCCAATTGAAACTGTTATCAATAAATGAAAACAGCTTTTAACATTTCTAACAAAATTATTTTGAGAAACCAACATTTTAAAACAAAACCAAGCCACTTCTTATTGAAAAAGGCCATATCTCTGCATATCATCCTATTTTCTGACTTGAAAATATGAAAAGAAATGCTATCTCAATGAGGATTTAAAGACACTCTGGATTTCTTAATTTGATTTTCGAAAAAGATTTAAACGATATTCAAAAAATATTTCAAAATTTGTAAGCTTGGTACATGATATAATTAACTGTATTATAACATGAACTGTATCAAAACGATGAATTGGTTATCCTGACAACTCATTACCGGAGGCCATGATATGGGTACTTCTGCTTCGACTTTCAATAACAGTTTGACATGTACGATTACATCTGTTTTTTTAGCTCATTTGGCCTGAAAGGCCCAATGGGCTTATGGCATGGCATGGTGTCCGGCGTCCGTAAGTTTTGCGGAATTTCGACTTCTTCTCCAGAACCATAGAGCCTAGAAAGCTTAAACTTTGTGTACAGACTCCTTAGCTAGTGAGGATTACAAATTGTAGCTTTGGATGCCCTGTGGCCACTAATAAGTGCCACAGGGGCCACATCCTCAAAACCTATTTTCATCTTCTTCTTCAAAAAAGCATAAGCCCTAAGAAAGCTGAAATTCTGTGTACAATTTCCTTTATTAGTGAGGATTATAAATTGTAGCTTTGGTGGCCCTGTGACCCCTAATAAGGGCCAAGGAGGCCACACCCTTACAACCTATTTTCATTTTGTCTCTAGAAGCATAAGGCCTGGAAAGCTGAAACCTTGTGTATTGACTCCTTGACTAGTGAGGATTAATAATTGTAGACTTAGTAGCCCTATGGCCCATAGTTAGGGGGAACCACATTCCCTACACCCTAAAGCAAGATCAAAGCCTGATGAGCTACAGAGCTAATGGCTCTATTTTTGTCAAACTATGATATCAAATAAATATAAAAATAACAGTATTTTACATTTTATTGTTAAATCAATTCATTCAAGGAAAGTTTAAGTCATCCAATTTAAAATCATACAAAACACATTTGTTCAGGAGAAGTCATATCATATTTGATCTATAATTGTTTTGTATTTATATGAACCAAAACTCAATTACCTTATTTCCTCAAGTACAATGTGTTAAGTGAGAAATAGAAAATTGTATCTGATATTGTAGTGTTAAGACAATAAAACCATTTGTGAATGAAATTTATCTAATGGTAGTTATTAATTATCATCAACCTCAGGAAACCTACCTGGAATTAAAGACACTCAGTTAAACTATCACCTATCATATGCCAACACATTAATTCAACAAGTAGCCAAAATTGTTAATTGTAAAAACATATTCACCAATTATGTATATAATCACGTCCATATCATGCTCTGTATCACTTGCTTGAAAACGGTGTTAGTACCTACACCGAACCGTCGCATTCTTGCAATAAAGAAGTTGTAAATCCATATAACTTGTTCTCATTCAAGTAGCCAAAAGAAAAGGATATTTTGATGTATAATGAATTCAATTGAATGGAAAGGAATGTGAAAAAATAGAACCGATTTGTAATTATCTTGTACAAATAAAAAAGGAATACTTGAAAATGTTTCGAATATTTACACATGCCATATGAGGTTGTAAATTAGGGGGTATATCTGACACATTGGAGGGCTTGTCTAAGATATGAGAAGATAGCAGGTGAGTATTGAGCGATATTGCTTGACTGGCCGGGCGTTATCAGGTATCAGGTGGTAACCTGTGTTGTGGAGACAGCTAGCTCCACACAGAGACTTGTGACTTACAGTAATACCTCTGTGTATAACAAGTCTCTGATCAGTCATTCTCAAAAACAATTTTTTGATCGGAAATATGAAAAAAAACCTCAGGAGTTTGCCTTTTCAGAGTTCAGACTTGCTTTTCAAGAGGTTTTGTTAATGATAAGATATTCAAACTACCTTCTGTAGGGAGGGCTAAGCTCTTCACACTGTTTGTCAGATCACTTGAGGACAGGTGCCCCTCTCAGACAGGGTCAGAGGTCAAGTTTAGTGTAGTTCCAGGTCAACACTCCTGTAGGACCTTCTCTTCTACACAGTTATTGATTTATACAGGTTGCACAATGACTCTCACACATGGGCAGGTTTACTTTAAGATCTGAGTTTACATGAGACAGAGGTTTAGATCTGAGTTTACATGAGACAGAGGTTTAGATCTGAGTTTACATGAGACAGAGGTTTAGATCTGCATTATATATGACTGGAGGAAAGAGTTTGCAGATTTGCTGATTTATTTGTGATGATTTCAAAACTTGTTTGAAGTCGTAATTTTAAACTGAAACCTAAAGGTTATCTGTTGTATCTCTCAGTTACTTCTTTCAGCTTTCGACAACCTGTTTATTGTGTTCCCATATTTTCCAAAATGATTTTGTGTGAAGTTAAATTTGAACTAAAAAACTGAATGGACTAATAAGTCGATACTATCGATAGCTACACTTGCTATCGATACTATAATATTTATGGTTTCTAAAAATGACTTGAGTACAAAAGGTACAGCAACTAAGTCGATAGTTTGATCTATTGTTACACTCCTACCTTTCATACTAGTAACTAGACAATGAATGAATAACTTTCAATGTTAAACATTATTTTCTAAAAAATCAGTTAAATTGAATAAGAGTATTGAGCGTATATTTGCATTTTCAAATGATATGAACAAAATCTTCTTTACACTAAATTGGGTGGATAGTGAAATCTGACATCATATCTGCGATTTAAACAACAAAATCTTTTTATTTATTAAAATGCAACAAGTCGAAACACTGTCAGTACACCTTCAAACTCTTGAGAACACTTCCTGAATTAAAATTCAAGGTGTATGTACAACTTCACTCAAAAGTTATCTGGAGCCCTGTAAATGTCAACAAATAAGGGTTAAGTAACTTGCATAACAAACAAGTGTTGAATAACTTGTGTAAAGTATTCAGGTTTATCTGGATAACCAGGTCACTGGGTAAGGTTTTTGCGGTCAACCATATCACAACATTGAACTGGCAGAGAATCAAGAAACTGTGTTGTTCTACTTTGAGTTTCCCCTTTCAAGGTGGGTATTTCATCTTGACTTAAAGGGACAGTAGCACATTTTTTGAAAATTTTATGAATATTTTCAATTTTTCACTGATAATTGTATGTTAATGCTAAATATATTATTTGAAGAGTCCATAAAAAAAAATTTTCACTGATAATTGTACATTAATGCTAAATATATTATTTTAAGATGTTAATGCTAAATATATTATCTTAAGAGTGTCAATAATCTCATTACACCAAACCAATCATCTATAGTCAGAGAACAAATTATAAAGATTCACATTAAGTCCATTGGCGGCCATTTTTGTGAGAAAAACTTTTCATTCATTTTGTTTAAGAAAATGTAATGACATGGCTGAATTATACATTGTCTTTTAATGCAAATGGTATACAATTACACAAAATTTAGGTTACTGGCTTCAATTTACCATGCTTTGTTAATTTGTTTTGCACTAAATTCCTTTGCAACAAGTAATTATTAGCTCTGTCATCTAGCCTAATATGGAAAAAGAGCCCAGTTTAGTCTAGAAATTTGACGAGTCTAGTTGCCTCTTTTGTAGAGAAATTAACCCTCATGACGCTGAAGGGTTAAGTATGGTTCAGGATTTCTTCAATGAAATGTAGTGAAATATTTTTTTCAGTGACTGCATGCTAGTCTAGGGTTTATTCAACCATCAGCTACAAGCAAAGAGCACTCTGTGTGTTTAAGATAGAAGCTGACATTTTGATTTCAGTCACTGCTTCCTGGAAACTATTCAAACAAGAGGGAGTGGAATCTTAGAAAAAAAAACACCCCCTGCTATGGCAATGCTGATATGTTGAGTTAGGCATTCTCTAAACAGATGTGCTGACAAACTAAACAGATGGTGCAACAGTTAGGCGAAATCAGTCTTCTTGAGTGCTGGATGATAAAGGCAGTAAGTTAGGCTGAGAACAATAGGTCTGAATTAAAACTATGTAGGATACAGCAATGATGTTTTCTGTATTATATAAATGTTTAAACAGCACAAATGAAGAAATTACAATCATGTTATCAGTGATGAATAGCCAATACAACATTTTGGCTCTAGTGGAGGTGGCAAGTTTTTTGGGAATGCTAATGGTATGCAAACGTCGTTCTGGAATGAAAAACATATATTATCACTTTAAAAATCAACATCATATTCGTAGTTATCAACTACTTAATGTTTTAAAGCTTTTAAAATGCAGAGAAAAAGATAATGGCAATGATGATGATGATGATGATGATGATGATGATGATGATGATGATGATGATGGATGATGATGATGATGATGATGATGATGATGATGATGATGGATGATGATGATGATGATGATGATGATGATGATGATGATGATGGATGATGATGATGATGATGATGATGATGATGATGATGATGATGATGATGATGATGATGATGATGATGATGATGATGATGGTGGTGGTGGTGGTGGTGGTGGTGGTGGTGGTGGTGATAGTGATGGTTATGGTTGTTATGATAATGGTAATCGTGATGATGATGGCTATGATATGATGATCATGATAATGGTTATAAAAATGATGATGTGATCACGGTGATAGTAATGATGATTATCATGATAATGATGGCTATTTTGATGTTGATTAGTATGCTTATTATAATGATAAATCAATGATGGGGCTGACATTCCAGGCTAGTGGATAAAGGTTGAGGTTCCAATGCTGATTGCTTCAAATGCTACTTTTGGTCTTTGGAATGCTAAGGGGTCAATTATGCATAATGCAGCTGGTCTGTCCAACCAATTTAGTGACATCAAAGATGCCTTGATTCTATGAAATTAAGAGATAAACCAAGTGTGTTTGAAAATCAGAGACTTGTTATACTGGATTGATAGCGAGTACATTTTAAATTGAAACCAAACGCGCAGCAGAATACAAGGAGTTCTATGGATGATCAACTTCTTTATTGTACATGGTTTTGTTTCAGTATAGATGAATAAGGAAGTTGATCATCCAAAGCACTTAATCCTTGTTTTCTTCCTTATGCCTCTCAAAAATATTTAAGATACGGTGCTTCACAAAATCTAAAATGCCTCTCAAAGAACTTTTAAAGGGGCAATAGCACGTTTTTAGATATAAGATGATGTCAGGAAAATGAAAAGAATTGTTCCAATTGAAGGCGGTGTATTTAAACTAAATGAAGCAGTTGTAGATATAATATATAATATATATATAGTATATAATATATAATGTAAGGTTCAGCCATGCCATTCCTTTTCTTACACAAAATGAATTAAAGGTGTTCACACAAAAAGGGCTGCCAATGGACTTTATGTGAATCTTATAATTTGTTGTCTCACTATAATTGATTGGTTTGTGTAATGAGATTTTTGACACTGTCAAAATAATACATTTAGCATTAACGTAATATTATCATTTAACAAAATTTAAATATAAAATTTTCAAAAAATGTGCTACTGCCCCTTTAAGGTATAGTACTCAATATAGCACAGTTTATGTCTTTTCATACAAACCTATTACACACAAACATCTAAGGTTACTAGTTTTTACTAGTTTTATCATGCCTTGCTCATTTCTTTTGTTCAAAGTTCCTTTGCAACTGATATTGTATCTTCTGCTATCACTGTAAGTTATTGAGAAACTGAATGCCTTTGTCAGGGGTATCACATTTAGTCTCAAGTTACTGATAATGCATAGTTTGTCATCACTTTCAGTTATTCAGAGTTTTAAAGACAGTTCAAGGATATCACCACATGATAAATGATATCTCACTGATATGAATGCACCATGATCACTGTCATGCTTTTGGGTTTCCATGGTGATGATTGTTTGATTATTATCAAAGTTCACAAGGAGGTTAAGTCTCAAAGGTCACACTATTTTCATGCAGTTTTATTATTTTTCCACATTGCCTGACAAACAGTTTCATGTTGAACATGCCTTATCATCACTAGACTAACATATAGTCCCTGAAAAATTTTTTTTTCACTAAATTCTTAATATTCAAGGTATTTGATATGAAAATATTAAAAGGAGCACCAAACAATTTTTTATTCAAATCTGAGGCATCTAGACTTGCCAACATTGTCTAGACTTAAGAAGGCTCCTTTATTTTTTGTAGCTTTAGGGTCTTTATAACAAACCATATCTATATCTACACAAGATGTTTTTGTCATCCGTTTTATTCAAAAGTCTCCTTGTCCCTTGTAATATCATTTTAAAAACAACTGTGGTATTTTTTGTCTCCTTGATTTTTGATAGAAACCACTTGCTAACCCTTTTCTGTTACAAGCCATAAATTATTTTCTGATGGTCCCTTATTAATGAAAGTAGATTAAATTCTATACTTTTCTATTAATATCATTTTTATTAATGATAGAAATGAAGCCTCTGACAAATGGCTGTTTCACATCTAGACTTGCTTTTCGAGAGGTTGTGTTAGAACGAAGTATTTTCAACTACAGTCTTGGTGTTAGACTAGGGTGAACAGTTAAATTAATAGACATTTACATACGGTTGTTTCCTTTAAAGAATGATGCATGATGTCTTAAACTGAGAGAATATAGAATACATAGATGGTAGATATAAATAGCAGCCGATTTTGTGTCCGAATTAGCTCCATATTGGATTTTTGAGAGAGAAAGCAGTTGTCGTAAAGAATAAAGGCTGATTACTCTCAGAAATGGATGATTGATTACCCCGTGTGATTTAAGAATTTGAAGTAATCAAGGAACAGTTATTTTAAAAGCAATTACTTTCTTAAAAATGGTGTTATTATCTACCTAAAAGGGAATGTCCGAATAAAAGCAGCACTTTAATAAGTTACCTCTCCATATTGGTCTTTCAACTTGGTTTTTCATTCCACGCTCATCTCTCCATTTTTCCCACCGACTGTAACTGTTTTGAGAGTTATTACCCACTCGGTGGAAAATATGTAGCACAATTTTGTTCTGGATTTCACAATAACTGACTGTGGCAAGGGGAGAATGCCATTTCCTGGTTATTTCTAAGAGAACAAAATTGAATAGAATTTGTTATGGAGAAATTTGTACCTCAAATTGATGCCATATGACTTTTACAAAAGTAATGCAAATTTGTATAGATCCCACGCTCTTGCCTATTTCATTTCTTGACAAAATCATATGATAAACTTCCTGGTGTAATAATTAGTATTTATCACATATTTATGATACAAATGTCTGACACATACCATAATTTTTCTACTAATTCAACATCTCCAATAATTCGACAACATAAGATATTTCTGAGGGCTCAAATTCAAAACACTTCTTAAATTTCAACCAAGTGCCAAAAGTTAATGCTCCTCTGATTCATGCATTGCTTGAAATGATTGTTTAATTTGCCAAAAAACAACCCTAAATAATTATTGCAATGCACAATTTTCTCTACTACAGTAATCTATTTAAGATATCTTGATTATGATAACATTGCCATTATTATGTGGTCATGTTTAAAATCTATGCATTATGTCACAAATGTACTTGATATTATCCAATATTTCAACCATAGAGCCACGTGATCCACCAAAAGTGAAAAAAAGTTCAACCATAAACCTTATTAGAAAATCTATTGAATATTTTATTGTTGAATTACCGGTAATAGAGAAATTACGGTAACATTTCCTACACACCACATGGCCGTGGGTAATATTCTGCTACATTACCGAAACTACAAGAGAATGCCATCAGCTAACAATTACACTAATTAGATCTCTTTACTCATTAACACCACACTGAAATTATGAAACAGCAACAACTGAGCAGAAAAAGAACAGTCAACTGTTGTGTGTAGTTGATCCAGAAATTGTTTTTTTTATATTCTTAATCAGTATTGCAATATTTTGAGTTATTGAGATAATTTTAATTACAGTTGATCTAGAGATTGTTTCATTTCTTATATATTCTTAATCAGTATTGCAATATTTTGAGTTATTGAGATAATGTTAATCGCATCTGATCCAGAGATTGTTTCATTTCTTATATATTCTTAATCAGTATTGCAATATTTTGAGTTATTGAGATAATGTTAATCGCATTTGATCCAGAAATTGTTTCATTTCTTGTATTATTTATCAGTATTGCAATATTTTGAGTTATTGAGATAATTTTAATCGCATTTGTTCCAGAAATTGTTTCATTTCTTGTATTCTTAATCAGTATAGAAATTTTTTGAGTTATTGAGATAATTTTAATCACAGTTGATCCGAAATTGTTTCACTACATGTATTATTAGCAGCCCCGTCTAAGGACGGGGCTGCTATCAGTTTTTGTGAAGTTTCCATCGCCGCCGCCGCCGCCGCCGCCGCCGCCGCCGCACTCGTACTACTAGCTATAACTTTTTTCCCCTAAGCTTTCCAGAACTCTTATTCATACCTTACTCCTCATACCTCGGGGGAACGATTTTGACACGTTCACTTTCAAGGTCAAAGGTCAAGGTCACGAGCTATGTATTCACACTAAGAATTCCTTGTAAACGCGATAACTTGAAAAGTTTTTGTGCTATGAAGCTCTAACTTGGTATATATCATCCTTGGAAAAGTAAAAAAATTTGAAAAGGTTTTGGCTACAATCCGTCAAAGGTCAAGGTCACAGCAAGGTCATGACGTAAGCATGTTTTAGCGAAAATGCTTTATTTTAACTATGAACACTTTTAATCAATACATGATTGTTATACTCAAAAAAAAGTGTTCAATGATTGTGTGACCTTGAAGGTCAAAGGTCAAGGTCATGAGATATGAGTTATTACAAAATGCACTAAATTGGGGTATAACTTTATCCCATTTAGCTTTTCAGAACTCATGAACATGTCTAAATGTTAATACTTCCAGGGAATCATTATGACATGTTCACTTTCAAGTTCAAAGTCCAAGGTCACGAGTTATAAAATCACCACAAAATTCTTTGTAAACACGGTAACTTGAAAAGTTTTTGTGCTATGAAGCTCTAAATTGGTATATATCATCCTTGGAAAAGTAAAATATTTTGAAAAGGTTTCGGCTACAATCTGTCAAAGGTCAAGGTCACAGCAAGGTCATGACTTAAGCATCGTTTAGCGAAAATGCTTAATTTTAACTATGATCACTTTTAATCAATACATGATTGTTATACTCAATAAAAAGTGTTCAATTATTGTGTGCAATTCCTTGTAAACACAATAACTTGAAAAGTTTTTGTGCTATGAAGTTTAGATTTTGTATATATTATCTCTTGAGAAGTACAACATTTTCAAAAAGTTTTGGGTACTAACTGTCGAAGGTCAAGGTCACAGCAAGGTCAACATATATGGAGAAAATGGATTAATTGTATTTTTAACACTTTATTTCATTATAATAATGTTATACTCAATGAAATGTGTTCATTGATTGTGTGACCTTGAGTGTCAAAGGTCAAGGTCACGAGAAAATTCCCAATTTGGTGAGGCCTGTAAAAGGCGGAACAGGGTAAGGCGAAACCCAAAGTTCCGGGGCTGCTCTGCTTTTGCGGTATCCCGCAAACGCTAATCTAGTTTTTTCAGGGTGGCATATATTTTGAAAAGTAGTGAAATTCAAATTTTTGCATTTGTTTTGTAAACAGGTGATTTATCAAAACGTGACTTTTTACGAAATTTTGATACACGTCACTATAATTGAGAATAAAATTTCTGTTCTGCCTGGTTTGCATCTAGCGTGTGTATATATACTGGACTTGTTAAAATATTCATAAATTGGCACCTTATAAAAAATCAGTGCGCTTATAACTCAGAGAATAAACCTTTCTGGTGCTTTTATCACTAAGCAGCGTGTCAAATCAAATTAAAACTGGATACTGGTAAATAAGAGTTAGGAAACTGTAAAAAATCAATTATGAAAGATCCAAACTCTGCCGAGATGAATGAAACATAAACAGAAACTGAATTCTTTCTTAGTGATCATGATATTTGCCTAGTGGATGAAAGAGTGCACAATAACAACAGTAGACCAGTTAAACCATTCAATGAAGTTCACTTGAGAACCGATATCCATGGAAATTTTCTAATCAATAAAAGAGATGTTCTGTGAATATGATTGGCTCCTTTCTGAAGGTGTGTGAGCCAATTGGCTCATTTGTTGAGATATCTAAATGCAACATTGCATACTGAGGGAAAATATGTTTATTGTCATCTTCCTACAAAGAGCCTGCTGCTGACCCTTTCTGTTTTCTGTGCTTGCTCTCTAGCCTGTAGGGGCACTTTAGCAGCACAGAAAAGTAAAGGGTCTGCAGCGAGGCCTAAAATGACAGTTGAGAAACTGGCGTTGTAGGCTTTGAGTAGGAAGATGGTTAATCACTTCTGTGAGTGGCATTTAGAAGTTGGAAGTCAAATAAGGACGTATATTTGATGGATAACAACTTGCTTGAAAACGATACAAGAAGCTGTATCGAAACGTCGTGTACTCAGAATAAAGAAGTTGTTATCCATAAAATATTCGTCCTTAGATGGTTAATCGTTAGAAAGCTCTGTATGTTCGCTGTTACAGCAGAAGAGCTGATGGGGGATTATTACATTAGCTGACTGTCAGTGTTGTGTTGACTCTGTCTTACTCTTTAAGCTGGACATTTGTTTTGGGCTTCACATGTATTTAAGTAATGATCTGCAGTCAACATACATAAACAAGGGAAGTGTTTACGTAGAGAGGTTTTGAGATTATCTTTTCTTCTATGTTGATGATGATAATAATCTGTATTTCTTTCTAGGCTGGTTGTTTGTTTCAGGTTTCACATATACCGTATTTCCTTAATTACACGCCTGCCTTGAATAGACGCCCTTGCATAAGACTTTCTGAAAATAATAAACGCCTGCCTTAATTAAACGCCGCGTAAACCAAGTTTTATATATAAAAACGCTACATTTTTGTTAAATTATCTGATTTTGTTACAAAATAGTCTAAACGGTTTCGCTTTTTGCGAAATAGACGCCTGCCTTGAATAGAAGCCTGCCTCAAATAGACGCCTATGATGTTGACCTTTTGAAAATAATAGACGCCAAGCGTGTAATTAAGGAAATACGGTACATATAGATAACGATTTTCAGTCTAAATCCATAGATGATAATGATGATGGTGATGGTGTCGGTGGTGATATGGATGATGATGATGATTGTGATGATGATGATGATAATGATAATGATGTTGGTGGTGATAAGATAAGATAAGATAAGATAAGATAAGATAAGATAAGATAACACTTTATCACCCAGAAGGGAATTCTCCTTACATCCGACAGAGCATGACATGATACATGTAAAACTTAACAATAAGAATTCAATATGATATGGATGATGATGATGATGACTTTGTAAGCCGGGCAATTGGAATGTACATATGTATTTGGATAATGATCTTCTGGCATTCTAAGTCACAGGAAAGTTTTGAAGTTTTCATATAAAGAAAATTTAAAAAAAAGCTGTTTTGAGGTTATCTATTATCATGTGATTATGGTGATGGTGTCGATGATGGTGATAAAGAATAATTTTCTTGGGTATGAAGTTTAAGATTAATCCATCATTTTATTTAAAAATTCCATGTAAAAGACATATTTCTAGTTGTATGTTCATTATCATTGAAGATAGCAGTAACCCAAAACCAATTGATTTAATAAGCTAAATTCTAAATGTCAAGTCTGTGCTTTCAAATTTCTTGCTTCAAGCACTTGTTTCTGGTTTTGAGAATATATGAACATAGTTGTGGTTGCAGTGTTCAGACCTGTTGGCCGGGGCAGTGTATTTCAAAAGTTGTTTTGGGCAGCTTACGATCTGATTTAAGAAATACAAAGTCAAGTCTATGTCTAATTGCAATCCCTTCTTTATGCATCCCGAAAGTAGCCATATAAATACCTTTCCAATCCCTCCTTATGTAATGACTACATGTATCATGAATGATTAAAGGGGGTCTCCAACTTCAATTTTTCACTTCCAGTGTTTTATTATCGAGGCCCCGAGAGGGTCGTAAATCTCGATCAGCGAGCTGCCTACTCTGCGCTATTTTAACTGCGCAGCAGCCTAGTCTAGCATGCTATGGGGAACCAGCGGTTTCGTAGATAAAAATGTTCGTAGAGGTCTTCAAATTTTGTGAATATATATTATATACTTTGATGTAATATTTACAAAGTATCTACTCAGTTTATTTATACAAGACATTACATCGATCGTCGATTCATCGATACATTGGATGTACAATTTACAATGATAATGTATTGCTTATATGAACTTATTTCACAATTAGTCACTCTATACGAAACTGTTTTTCATTACGAATCTGTAAAAATCACATCTATGAACCCGTTTCCTCTACGAATAAACCTACACAAAGGTATGGTTGCTTCTCTTTCATCTTATCATATTTTTGTACGAAATATTGAATGAAGTTGGGGGGGGGGTATTTCCTTAAGAAAAAAACATACCGTCTAGAAGTATCCATGTATATGATCCGCTGCATTTGTTAACATCATACATGATCCATCAAGGTTTAACATATAGTGATGAAGGGGAGTCCTATGAAATAAATTTACATTCTTTTTCTTCTTTTCATTGGTCGGATATTATTCTTCAATATCATTGGTTAACATTTTGTCTGCAGAAAGGTGCCAGGACAATTGGCGGTCACTGCCATGTACGAATACGTTAGTAGTCACTAGTCTAGACATTCGGTCTGCAGTAAGATACCAAGACAGTCGGCGGTCACTGTTATGTACAAATTCGTTGGTCACTAGGCCAGACAATCTGTCGCCTGTTGTGATGACAAGTTAGTTAGTGCCCGGACAGTTATGTCACTGTTTACGTCATACGACTAGACATTTCACACTTTCATTGCTATAGATACACAACGTATAAAATGACAGGTGTCCGGTCGTCATAAAAGAAAATTACAGAGATAGATAAGGTGGTACTAACGAGATGTATATTTTATCAACGTATTGGGTGTGATTACAGTGATTACAAATATCAGCGATGTATTTTATTATCCTCACAATTAAACAAGTAAAAATAATCCTGTTTATTTCACTGCCTGAAATCCGTAGAGACATTACTGTTTATGATACCTCCTAAAGAAAGATGATAAATATTTGATCTATTTGAAACATTTAGACAAAGATTAAATCTTAACTCAATTTAACAACAGCAACGCACATTCATAAAAAAAATCTTTATGAAAGGTTATAATCGGTGTTCTGTAAAAAAGTCCTAGGAAAAAAGTCCTATTTGAAAAACCCAAAGATTTGATTAAAGTTTATTTACATGTACTTTGTATATGATTCAACATACATTTATGATATTGAGATATTTGTGACATTTCTGAATCACATTAATATTTCAACATAACATCAACAAATTTATAATTTTTGAACCAATCGATGGTTCGCCAGGCACTTTGGTGGTCGTGCCCAACCAAGTTGAAGAACTTGGTGTTCCACCGTTCGCAAACATTGTTAGTTCTCGCATCTCCTGATAGAGTAGCCTTCTTTGATTAACTCAGCTAAACTCACATGACAACGCAGAACTGCTTTGATCCAGTCAGCTAAAATCACATATTCAAGTCGTTGAGTTCTTCAATGCAATAATAAGCTCTCAATTTTAATCCTTAATTAGTTATCGTAACATCCTTCTTGGTTAAATTTAATAATTTAATCCATGTATTTAAAGTCATTATACATAAACACTTCATACTTTCTTTACAATATCAATTGCAAAGATTACTTTCTCAGTTAAAACAAACATAGTTTTCAATTATTAATACTCAAGGATGCATTCTTTACAAAAACTTTTATGTCAAGATCAATGTAATCGTTTTTTACGTTAAAGGCACCACTCGACCGCGTTTCGTCCGCCATTTTGAAACGTTAGCATTCCGAGAAAACAAATGTGCTGTATTATGCTTATTCATTGATAAAATAAAGAAACAATTACTTGACTGATATTAGAGAAGTATATTCACAAATAATTCATAATAAAAGTTACCAGTTACAACAACATTTTGTCGTAATAATGCATTCCACGATCGTAGCTTCGAAGATTGGCTTCATTTCACGATGTTTTTAATTTTCGAGCGATACACTTTATTCTTTGGCAAATTGTTTAATCTTTAACAACTGCAATGCTAACCTTACAAACATAATTGAAATAAAGTGTGAAATTATCATGTAAAAATCATTTATAACTGTAAACAGGCAAGTCCTCCTGAATTTCGTTTCCACAAAAAATACCCCGCTCGAATGGTCCCTTTAAAGGACTTTTTTTTCTGGTACTTTTTTACCTATAATCTTATAATCAACCTTTTATCCTATACGGACATTTTTCATCGACTTGGCATGTGATATTGAACTCTAAAAAGTGTCCATTACCTCATGATAAACTCACGAAGATATATGAGCGAATGTTTTAATTTTTGGTACGTAATAAGTTTGCAGATGTTGCTTGGTATGCCTAGTATTGAAGTTGATTTGACATAAGGATGATTTTATTCGGCAACTATCTATCTGACTATCTGGGAAAACAGTAACATTTAACTATTACACCAATTTATCAACAAGAGTAATATACTCTCTTGACTTAACTTTGATTTATTTTTTTATCGGAGGCTGCAGCCAGAAAATTAGAACATTGCCGTAGGATAATAGCTAATTATTCTGCTATCTTAAAAAACTACACAATTGAACGGGTGCACTCACATGTAAGAAGAGGATTCTGCCAGTTCAAAACAAGTATATTTTGTTGAAGTTATTCAAGACGGATTATATTCTAAAATGAGTTATCTCTTTAAAAACTATTTTTTAAATTGTTACCTATGTACGGATTGTGTTCATCGATATGATGTTATTATCCGCAAATTATCTTTGTTTTCTGAAGGACACGCATTTGAATAAGCCTATTGGTTGTTTGCGTATCCTATTTCATGTATGATTAACATTACTTCTTTTCCTGTTACTTTTTTTCCGATCACCTTAACATGCATATATATGTTTAAACCAACTTATTCAATACTGTACTGTTGTGATGTTACTTAAGCATAAATGAAGATTTATAAAACATTTTGGTTACAAAACTATACTATACAGAATTTTAAAATCTGGAGCTACACGGCAATGAGTGTTAATTTTGTTTCATCTGATAAAACATAATGATTGTTCAATTCTATTCCGCTGTGTCATTTTAGATTCGAAAACATTTCTCTAAGACAAAATAGCTCATTGCTCGATAGGAACAAGATAATGATTCAGCCAATCAACGACCGCATGTCATAAAGGGGAATTCCCCCGTCACAATGACCGCACCTCGTTTGGCCGGCGCCTAGTCCGTGTCACGTGACCTCTTTCCTCGGCTATGGCATTACGTAACTGTTGGTCAATTAGGTGTGAAAGCCTCAAAGTACTAGTTCCCCTTTAATGCCAGTTCAATTTCCCTCCCATGTAAACATCTGGTCAGCTATCATTAAGTTAATTACATTGATTAGGTTAATTAGCTTGCCTTTAAGCTGAGGGAGCTCAATTACAATCAACTTGTTTCTACCAATAATAGAATCTTGTTAAGCTTGTTAAGACAACAGAATCTTATAGTTTTAGTATCTGAGTGTCATAATGTTGTGGATGGTGTCATATATTGTGTTTGAAATAAACATCTCTTAACTTTATTATATACTCATGCAGGGTTGTCAAAATGTGCCGGCGACCGGCGATTTCGCCGTCTACTTGTGTTTTATCGCCGTCTACAAATTCTGTAGATGATCTTTTTACCAAAAATGATTAATTGACATGGTATCTTATCATGCCAGAACACATTCAAGTGTTAAAAGATACGTCAAGCAGAGATGTTATTATAAACAAATTCCGACAAAGGACCGATACATTTCACCTGGCGTCTCTCATGTATGTGGCTTCACTTGTTTCAGCGATCGAAAATCGAAATATTTGATTCCCAAAATATTATCAAGAACTATCGCTTCATAAGGCTTGTTATCCATTTTAAATGTTTATTATGGTATATTTCCAAACTTATTTATCATATTTAATCAGAGTTCAAAGATATCTTGTCAAAAATATTTTCGCGAAAGCACGTTGTTTCACTGTACTTGGAATCTCAATTGTAATTTCTTGACGACAAATAACATTATATGATAATCTTTCGTGGTCAGTATCATAATTTATTAAATTTATGCTAGTTTTTCTTCGAATTTTAAATCAGTCAATATTTCAATTAACTGCATGTTGTTTTGAAAAATGTAATATATCGAATATGTTTTACAAATATGTGAATATTTAGACATTTAATATTGTATTACAATATGTTGTCATGAATTTATTACAACCACGTTTCAGCATCAAACATCGTTTTCAAATCGACTTGCTGATTGGTTGACCTACATTTCTGGGCCAATGAAAAGTCTTGTAACAAAAATTTCTCTACTCGTAAACACATGCAGCAAAAGCTGTCGACTGAGTATTCACGTTCGTTTTTCATGAGAATAATATTACCGGTATGTAATCTGATTAAAACAAACAACAAACAATGTAAGTTAGCATTTACAATTTCTTTTATCATTCTTTTTAATAATATACGTCTGAAAAAAGTGCCATTTGATATTTAAGAAGTATCGATGTCAATTTTAAACGCAACTCGCATCAATGATTAATTTCTTGGTCTCTCGCGGTTTAAAGCCCATACCCCTATTTTCAAGATATTTGTTTGCCGGGCCCCCTAGTCTTATACCCGGGAGGAAACGGTAGGCCTATATGCTGTTATTATTGCACTTTCATCAGACTTGTTTCAGTAACCAGTCTCTGATAATATCACTCTCTAAAAATTTTGTGAATTAATTTATGAAGTGAATTAATTATAATCTGATTTAAAGCAAAGCTGTAACTGTATTTGAATAGTTTCTATATCTGATGTTGATTGTGTAAATATCATGATATGTGCTGTTATTATTCCACACTTCCTGTCCACTGTTTTTGAGAGTTTGGTTTAGTTGCCAGGCTCAATCTGACAAGACCATTGATTCCCTTAGGTTTTTGTGAAATATAAAATGAAGTATAAATCATAAGTTGTATTTGAAAATTTTCTAGACTTGCAGTGGTTGGTAAGATTATATGTGCTGTTGTTATTGCACTTAAGACTGTTTGAGATTTTATTGTTTCAGTAATCAGTCCTTGATAATATCACTCTCTTTTCAAGTTGTGAAATATGAAGAGAATTATTATATTTCAAAGCAAAGGTTTAAAATGTATTTAAGAAGTTCTAGACTCGGACTGTCAGAGTTTGGTAATGTAATGTAAATATGTGCTGGTTTGTTAAATATGAAGGGAATTTATTATATTATTATAGAAAAGTTGTTCTTGACTGTCTGAGTGTCAGATAAAATAAAACACTTGACACCAGGACCTGAAAGTATTTTTTATTCATTACAAGACTGTTTTTTTTTCGGTCTAAAACTCTTAATTAAAATTGCCAATTAGACTTGTAGAGTGTGGCCTGAAGGTTTCAGAAATGACCTGTAAATTTAACTTCAGGACAATTGACCTGTTGTTGAAGTATCCATCAAAACCACTGTACATATTGTCTGTGATGAAATATTTTCCTGTAGAAAAATCCAAGAAAATTTAAAAAATTATAGTAAACATAGTCTGTGAAATTAACATTTTGGCAGTGTCATTTACCTGCCAAGAGTACCTAAAATTGCATCTAAGAGCATACAATTTTCAAAAATCTCCCGGGGGAGGCCCCCCGGACCCCCACCAACGAGAGGGGACAATGCCCCCTCTCGTTCTCTCCCCCACTCCGGCCTTCGTCCGTCGGCCGACTTGCCTATGGCAAGTCGGATCTTCAGTAAAGGTGCCTGTTACTTTATTCATTCTGCCTTCTACTCAAATTCTTTTTGACAACCCTGCTCATGTAATCTTAGGATAGTAATACAAGGGTGCAATACGGAATACGTCTTCAAATTCCGTATTGCACGGTAAATTCCGTATTGCACAATTGCCGGTTCTACTTTTTTCAAGCTTTGGTAATTCTCGCAACTTTCCGTACGTAACAATTATTTTCTGTATTAGAAGTTTTAGAGACTTCTGAAAGAGGTGAGTTTTCAACTGTGTTTGAAAGATACAGTGCTCCAGATAAGCTGCGTATCTGCGTATTTTACGCACTAAAATCGTTGAAAACGTAATTGATAAGAAAACTGAGAGTACAGATACGCAGACATTTTCAAAAGACATTACAAGATTGAATAACTACATTTATTGATTTCAACATGTTCAATATACATTTAAGATAATAACACAGTTATCTTGGTAGAAAATAAGAATGAAGAATTGTGAGTGTACAATCTAATTTTTAAACAAAAATACCCAATTGCCAGAAATCTGAGGAGTACAATTTCACTCAGTACTCTCTCAAAATCAAGTTTACTCAATTGTTTTTAAAACAGGGAGTAAATACTCAATAGGCCAACAAATTATCTGGAGCACTGAAGATAGAAAAGTCACTGCAGTCACGAAGGGTTTGGGGAAGATCATCTAAGCTGTGGAGGCCGCATAGGCGAATGATCTGGTGCAATAGTGAACACTCTTAACTTGAGGCTCAAACAGAAGATTTTTGTCCTGATAGCGGAGGCCGATCTGACTCTCTTATAATGTACTAGAAGTTTTGAGAGATAAGATGGTGCACTCATAAAAGTATTGGCAAAATACCCGCAACAAAATCCTAAACTGAAACAAGTTTACTAACTGGCATTGCTCAATGAAACTTAGATATGATAGGAGTACATCATTTGAAAAAAGAATTTTAACGTACTTGTCAAGTTGCGTGTATGCATCAATCACTATCATGCTTTTATTACAAGGGTGTGATTTGATCTACGTCTATGTCATCATTACCCCTATCAGTTATGATCATCTCTTTAAACAAGAATTTCAGCTGATATTTGAAGGAAGTCTTGACAGTCACAAGATGAAGCAATTGCCCTTTGGCAATCAATCAAGTTTCAAATTCTTTCATTTTTAGCCTTCAGTGCTTTTGTTACAAGGATAATAGTGTTTATCACCCAGTATGGAGTTAATGAGGTGTGATATGACTTACTTCTGACTTGCCTTGACATAATTGTTATAGCTAAATGCCAAACCGTTATCTGCATATGATCTACAGCGGCCTATGTATAAGTGTGTTACGGGATTGTGCATTAATGGACCAATGAAAGCCTTTTGTGGCTTGTTTTGATGTGAGGTTTTTGCTGGTGAAGTTAAGAATGATAATAAATGTTAGTTTTCAGTGTCTCACAACTTTGTGAATATTAAAAAGGAGATTCAAAGGTATAAATGAATATTTTAAAACCACCTTTTGATATGAAATTGTTGTGTTACATGGTTTCTGGTGAGAAATAAGTAGCGTATAAATGAATATTTTAAAGCCACCTTTTGATGTGAAATTGTTGTATTAATTTTCTGTATCGAGGTGGTGAGAAATAAGTTATTTATTAATGAATATTTTAAAACCAGCTTTTGATGTAAAATTGTTTTATCAATTTTCTGTATTGAGTCAGCAAGGAACATCAATAAACTCACTGACAGATTTTCACTGGAGTCGATAATGTTTCTGACATGTCAATTCTCATGGTGTGAGAACAAATGTCTATGGGGGGAATAATTATTTTGACCTGTATTCTGTGGTGCCAGTATCAATCCTGTATTCTGTGGTGCAGTGATCCTACCTGTATTCTGCGGTGCCAGTATCAATCCTGTATTCTGTGGTGCCAGTATCAATCCTGTATTCTGTGGTGCAGTGATCCTACCTGTTTTCTGCGGTGCCAGTATCAATCCTGTATTCTGTGGTGCCAGTATCAATCCTGTATTCTGTGGTGCCAGTATCAATCCTGTATTCTATGGTGCCGGGATCAAACCTGTATTCTGTGGTGCCGGCATTAAAGGATCAATAACAGAGCTTGCAATCTGAAGTTTCCGGTGGGATCAATGGAAACCAAAAATCTTTATGTACAAGCTCATCTACTTTCTTGAAAAATGCTGTGTCGGCATGCAAGATGTGAATTATTAGTGTCATGTAAACTATTCATGTTGGATGCTGTATGGAATGTTGCAACTTGTGTTTGTCAATGGGAATAAGAAATCAGGTCAATTCCTTATTGTCATTTGTAGTAAAACAATAGTTTTATTGATGCAATTTTCATATGCATTACTCATTCCCTACATGATTTTCTTCATCTGTTGAATTCAAATCTTGATATCGTATGAAGAGTACATAATAAGGCATAGTAGGTTATGAAGTTTAATAATTCAAGTGATGATGGGAACTATTCTCTAAAGAATGGTAGTGTTTTATGAACCTGATAAGATACAATGTATGTTTTGTTTTGGTAGAAAAGGTGGTTATCTTTGATGAATATTGGTGTTCCGACTTTCCCTTGAATCTTAGGTAATAACATGTAACAGACATTGTATAAAATAGAGTTTTGATTATTTCATGCTGTTTCAGCAGTCAAAATCATCAGCCTCTTTTAAGCTTGGGCCTTTATCAATTTATGTGAAAACACTGATATCAAGATGAATATGCTAGCTGTTAATTATATGTTTCCTGAGGTCAATCAGTAGACTAAAATTTAGTCTATGAAATATATTATTTTTGAAATAATTACATGCTTTTCAACATTTTTATTTCTTGGTCTCCTCATTTCATAATTATCCCCCGCAACAACGAAGTTGCGGGGGGTATTAAAATGGGTACCGTCCGTCCGTTACACTTTGTGTCCGGCTCATAACTTTCTAACTAATCAACCATTTCAATTCAAATTCGTCATGGACATGAAGAAACATGTAATAATGTGTCATGAGAAACAATTTTCTGAAAATCTACATAAAATATTAGGATTTTGGAGAAAAAGTGGTAAATTTTGTAAGAAATCTGTTACAAGTCCCGTCCGGCTCACAACTTCTAAACTAATCATCACATATTGATAAAATTTGATATGAAGATACATAATCATCTGAAGGTGTGTCATGAAGAACAATTTTAAAAATGTTTTCATAAAATTTTGCCTTTTTTGGCAAAAAATGAGGACTCTGTTGGAAAACTGTTACAAGTCCTGTCTATCTCACAACTAAACTAATCATCACATTTTAATCAAATTTGTTATGGAGATACAAAATCATATGTTGGTGTGTCATGAAGAACAGTTTTGAAAATATCTTTGTTTAAATATGATCAAATTGATCTTGGAGATCCAAATACATAATACATAAATTCATCCATTTGAGTTTAATTTTGTCAGTTTACTCGATTTTTGCCCAACAGTGAACATAAAGTTGGTATGATTTAGTTTTTTATTAGAATAGTTTCTTTCATATCCTGGAATATTGTGTTATTTTGTGCAACAAAAATTAATCAGCAATATGATGAGGAAAACCTATACATATTGTGCAATTTGCGGGGGATATAGCTCGACCATGTCAGCTGCTTGTTTCTGTAGCCTAGACTTGCTGAAGGAGAACCTAGACTGTATTAAAGGCTCCTTTTTATTTACAGTCCTGAAGCTGGACTAGTCAATCAGTTGTAATCATCCCCTTTATGTGTGTCGTGCATTCCCTGACTCATCATATGAATGTCAACATTCGAATTTACTGGCGGTGGTGTTCAGATGGTGATCTCGGAGAAAGTTAGAACCGACGCCGCCACGTAGAATAGTCAATAATAAACATTATACGAAGTCTATGGTATGTGAAGGTCCCCATGATAACAGAAAGTTTACACAAAACGTAACATATTTATTTAGAATGACACTTCACACGAATCACACGTATGTTAAAGGTAGTCTAAACAACGTCACTTAATTTTTGTGTGACATTTGTATGGCCACACGATTCTTACTCGAAGGCCATGCAGCTGAACCAGCTATTATGACTACACAGAAGTAGTGTTTTCTCCAAATTATTACCGTCTTATGTCTAAATTAACATCAAACCCTTAATTCCTCCTAATCCGTTAATATAAGACTATGTAATCCGACCTAGCATCAAAGATGATACATCAGTCGTTCTCCCTAATGAGTTAATAAACATTGACAGTAGGATAGAAAGTGGGAGGCATATTCTGTTAACATGTCTCTAGCCCTCTTGGACATATTTAGACAATATCCTGCGAGTGACGGGAAATGATCGATTATCTTTTCCAAGTTATGTTAATTTCGTAATTCTCGAATCTCGGACATATGATAGCATGATATGACATTTTTTCAATGATCCTGTAATTGATAGTGATAATCCATGTCTAGGCAGATCTTAAAACCAACAAATTTTATTATAATCCTGAAGAGATAGAAAATAGTATGTCTATGCAGATTGCTGTTTTGAGCTTAGTAGCACAACTATATAGGTCTGTTCTTCCCTGGTACCCATTTGTAGAGCAGGGTAGACTGAGTGGTTCAAACAAATGAAAACCCTCAATCAAAAACACTGACAGAAACAAGTTGTGTATTCAATATTACAACAGTTATTCCTGAAAATAAGCTTTTATCCTCAAGCATACTCTATAGACATCTGCGGTGGTCAGCTTTAATCAAGAGATCTGGGGTTTGAATACCGCAGTAGAGAAACATTTTTTGAAGGTTTTTATGCAATGCTACATTGCATTTCAGCACAGTACCACCCATGGTTCGCCGTGCTTGTGTAGCAGGAAAGAAAATGCAATATTTCCATGTCCATGCGGGATTCAAACCCGGGACCTCCGGGTTGAGAGTCCTACGCTCTACCTGTTCGGCCAAAGAGATATCCCTCCAGCCGAAGCCAGTAGGAAGTAGTAGACCTCACCCTGTCACACTTGCATGGTTTACTACGTTTCAGCGCAAATCACGGCTACAATGGTGTTAGGGAGTTTCTCGTTGGGATAATTCTAGCAGGCGTGATACTGGTGAAATACTCTTGAAACCCCATATCCCCTCACCTCACTTCACCTCACCACCCCTCTTTACATAGCGTGCAAACTGATATTAAATGGTCCTTTTTCGTGTACACTGTTCAACAGTTCTAGCTGAAGATAAGCCTCATGCACAGTCCCTACACAGCATGCAATGTCATTCTGATATTCACTGGTTGCTCTCTGCTCCCTTGTGTGTTTAATATCGATGCTTTTATCATTGTGAGTAGAATACAACATGGAGTACATGCAGACTCAGCATGTTGTATTCATAGACACGGGGATTATTTGACCATATGAGCGGAGTATGACAGTCGGTAGAGACCGAGAGGGGAGGAGGGATGTGTTTCCACAAATCAATACATACCAGTCAGCTCCCCACTTCCTTCATCCCTTGGTCTGATAACCTAGCTGGTGCTGAAGTCTCTACCTCTGTGTAGAAGGAACATGTTCACAGAACTCAGTCAGCTCCCACTTCCTTCATCCCTTGGTCTGATAACCTGGCTGGTGCTGCAGTCTCTACCTCTGTGTAGAAGGAACATGTTCACAGAACTCAGTCAGCTCCCCACTTCCTTCATCCCTTGGTCTGATAACCTTGCTGGTGCTGCAGTCTCTACCTCTGTGTAGAAGAAACATGTTCACAGAACTCAGTCAGCTCACCACTTCCTTCATCCCTCGGTCTGATAACCTGGCTGGTGCTGCAGTCTCTACCTCTGTGTAGAAGAAACATGTTCACAGAACTCAGTCAGCTCCCCACTTCCTTCATCCCTTGGTCTGATAACCTTGCTGGTGCTGCAGTCTCTACCTCTGTGTAGAAGAAACATGTTCACAGAACTCAGTCAGCTCCCCACTTCCTTCATCCCTTGGTCTGATAACCTTGCTGGTGCTGCAGTCTCTACCTCTGTGTAGAAGAAACATGTTCACAGAACTCAGTCAGCTCCCCACTTCCTTCATCCCTCTGTCTGATAACCTAGCTGGTGCTGCAGTCTCTACCTCTGTGTAGAAGAAACATGTTCACAGAACTCAGTCAGCTCCCCACTTCCTTCATCCCTTGGTCTGATAACCTTGCTGGTGCTGCAGTCTCTACCTCTGTGTAGAAGAAACATGTTCACAGAACTCAGTCAGCTCACCACTTCCTTCATCCCTCGGTCTGATAACCTGGCTGGTGCTGCAGTCTCTACCTCTGTGTAGAAGGAACATGTTCACAGAACTCAGTCAGCTCCCCACTTCCTTCATCCCTTGGTCTGATAACCTTGCTGGTGCTGCAGTCTCTACCTCTGTGTAGAAGAAACATGTTCACAGAACTCAGTCAGCTCACCACTTCCTTCATCCCTCGGTCTGATAACCTGGCTGGTGCTGCAGTCTCTACCTCTGTGTAGAAGGAACATGTTCACAGAACTCAGTCAGCTCCCCACTTCCTTCATCCCTTGGTCTGATAACCCTGCTGGTGCTGCAGTCTCTACCTCTGTGTAGAAGGAACATGTTCACAGAACTCAGTCAGCTCCCACCCCCTTGATCTCTTGGTCTGATAACCTGGCTGGTGCTGCAGTCTCTACCTCTGTGTAGAAGGAACATGTTCACAGAACTCAGTCAGCTCCCACCCCCTTGATCTCTTGGTCTGATAACCTGGCTGGTGCTGCAGTCTCTACCTCTGTGTAGAAGGAACATGTTCACAGAACTCAGTCAGCTCCCACTTCCTTGATCCCTTGGTCTGATAACCTAGCTGGTGCTGCAGTCTCTACCTCTGTGTAGAAGGAACATGTTCACAGAACTCAGTCAGCTCCCCACTTCCTTCATCCCTTGGTCTGATAACCTAGCTGGTGCTGCAGTCTCTACCTCTGTGTAGAAGGAACATGTTCACAGAACTCAGTCAGCTCCCCACTTCCTTCATCCCTCTGTCTGATAACCTAGCTGGTGCTGCAGTGTCTACCTCTGTGTAGAAGGAACATGTTCACAGAACTCAGTCAGCTCCCCACTTCCTTCATCCCTCTGTCTGATAACCTAGCTGGTGCTGCAGTCTCTACCTCTGTGTAGAAGGAACATGTTCACAGAACTCAGTCAGCTCCCCACTTCCTTTATCCTTGGTCTGATAACCTAGCTGGTGCTGCAGTCTCTACCTCTGTGAAGAAGGAACATGTTCACAGAACTCAGTCAGCTCCCCACTTCCTTTATCCTTGGTCTGATAACCTAGCTGGTGCTGCAGTCTCTACCTCTGTGTAGAAGGAACATGTTCACAGAACTCAGTCAGCTCCCCACTTCCTTTATCCTTGGTCTGATAACCTAGCTGGTGCTGCAGTCTCTACCTCTGTGAAGAAGGAACATGTTCACAGAACTCAGTCAGCTCCCCACTTCCTTTATCCTTGGTCTGATAACCTAGCTGGTGCTGCAGTCTCTACCTCTGTGTAGAAGGAACATGTTCACAGAACTCAGTCAGCTCCCCACTTCCTTTATCCTTGGTCTGATAACCTAGCTGGTGCTGCAGTCTCTACCTCTGTGTAGAAGGAACATGTTCACAGAACTCAGTCAGCTCCCCACTTCCTTTATCCTTGGTCTGATAACCTAGCTGGTGCTGCAGTCTCTACCTCTGTGTAGAAGGAACATGTTTACAGAACTCAGTCAGCTCCCCACTTCCTTTATCCTTGGTCTGATAACCTAGCTGGTGCTGCAGTCTCTACCTCTGTGTAGAAGGAACATGTTTACAGAACTCAGTCAGCTCTCCACTTCCTTTATCCTTGGTCTGATAACCTAGCTGGTGCTGCAGTCTCTACCTCTGTGAAGAAGGAACATGTTCACAGAACTCAGTCAGCTCCCCACTTCCTTTATCCTTGGTCTGATAACCTAGCTGGTGCTGCAGTCTCTACCTCTGTGAAGAAGGAACATGTTCACAGAACTCAGTCAGCTCCCCACTTCCTTTATCCTTGGTCTGATAACCTAGCTGGTGCTGCAGTCTCTACCTCTGTGAAGAAGGAACATGTTCACAGAACTCAGTCAGCTCCCCACTTCCTTTATCCTTGGTCTGATAACCTAGCTGGTGCTGCAGTCTCTACCTCTGTGTAGAAGGAACATGTTCACAGAACTCAGTCAGCTCCCCACTTCCTTTATCCTTGGTCTGATAACCTAGCTGGTGCTGCAGTCTCTACCTCTGTGAAGAAGGAACATGTTCACAGAACTCAGTCAGCTCCCCACTTCCTTTATCCTTGGTCTGATAACCTAGCTGGTGCTGCAGTCTCTACCTCTGTGTAGAAGGAACATGTTCACAGAACTCAGTCAGCTCCCCACTTCCTTTATCCTTGGTCTGATAACCTAGCTGGTGCTGCAGTCTCTACCTCTGTGAAGAAGGAACATGTTCACAGAACTCAGTCAGCTCCCCACTTCCTTTATCCTTGGTCTGATAACCTAGCTGGTGCTGCAGTCTCTACCTCTGTGTAGAAGGAACATGTTCACAGAACTCAGTCAGCTCCCCACTTCCTTCATCCCTAGGTCTGATAACCTGGCTGGTGCTGCAGTCTCTACCTCTGTGTAGAAGGAACATGTTCACAGAACTCAGTCAGCTCCCACCCCCTTGATCTCTTGGTCTGATAACATGGCTGGTGCTGCAGTCTCTACCTCTGTGGAGAAGGAACATGTTCACAGAACTCAGTCAGCTCCCCACTTCCTTCATCCCTAGGTCTGATAACCTGGCTGGTGCTGCAGTCTCTACCTCTGTGAAGAAGGAACATGTTCACAGAACTCAGTCAGCTCCCCACTTCCTTCATCCCTAGGTCTGATAACATGGCTGGTGCTGCAGTCTCTACCTCTGTGAAGAAGGAACATGTTCACAGAACTCAGTCAGCTCCCCACTTCCTTTATCCTTGGTCTGATAACCTAGCTGGTGCTGCAGTCTCTACCTCTGTGAAGAAGGAACATGTTCACAGAACTCAGTCAGCTCCCCACTTCCTTTATCCTTGGTCTGATAACCTAGCTGGTGCTGCAGTCTCTACCTCTGTGAAGAAGGAACATGTTCACAGAACTCAGTCAGCTCCCCACTTCCTTTATCCTTGGTCTGATAACCTAGCTGGTGCTGCAGTCTCTACCTCTGTGAAGAAGGAACATGTTCACAGAACTCAGTCAGCTCCCCACTTCCTTTATCCTTGGTCTGATAACCTAGCTGGTGCTGCAGTCTCTACCTCTGTGAAGAAGGAACATGTTCACAGAACTCAGTCAGCTCCCCACTTCCTTCATCCCTAGGTCTGATAACCTGGCTGGTGCTGCAGTCTCTACCTCTGTGTAGAAGGAACATGTTCACAGAACTCAGTCAGCTCCCCACTTCCTTCATCCCTAGGTCTGATAACCTGGCTGGTGCTGCAGTCTCTACCTCTGTGTAGAAGGAACATGTTCACAGAACTCAGTCAGCTCCCACCCCCTTGATCTCTTGGTCTGATAACATGGCTGGTGCTGCAGTCTCTACCTCTGTGTAGAAGGAACATATATTGTCATGGTCAAATAGTCTGTCTCATAGCCACTGAAAGAAAATATGTCTAAGGACCCATGCAAGTCTACATTATTGCAGTAAGTCTAGATCACTGCTGTTTCAGGCTACATTGATCTCCTTTTAATTTAAGTACTAATAAGTTGCATTTAAGATATAATTTCATATATATTCAAATATTCCAAACACCTGGGTGACTACTTAGCTATTATGCAGTTAATGAGATGTTAAAGTATATCTCTTTAACCATAGTATTCGATGCAAGGTGTTTGTATGACGAGATATTGCAAGCACCTTCATGAATCTATTGACTATATACCGTATATATGAGTCATTCTCAAAAAAAGGTGCAATTCTGGACACAAAATTTAAAAAAAAATTATGAAACATTTTGGTAATTAATTTTCGCAAATGGGTAAGTGTATATCAAAGACATGTGAAAAATACAAAATTAATGCTTAATGATGTTCAGTAAGTCTGTTGCTGATTAATTAATTAGTGTATGTGATCATGAGTGTCTTTCCTGTAACAATACTGTTTTGACCAACAAATCTGAAATTAATGTTATATCTTAAATTTTTCTATTTAGGTCAATTTATTTTATTCTTTTACACCACTTGCAAATAATAAAACTTAACATTAAACTACTTTAAGGTTTAGATTAAGGGAACAACTGTGTTCATATGTAAACAGAGGACCAGTTTACACTTTCAAAACCTATAAATGTCAAAATAAATGATTTAAAGAAAATTATTTCAACTGAATTGGACATCTACTTAGTTAAATTCCATTTCAGGATATTGTCAACATGTTATCATTATTAATTAGGGCCTATTTAAAAGAATTAATGGAGTTACAGGAAAGACATTCATGTTATGTGAAAGACACTTTATGAGACTGGAAAGGCAAAAAAAAACCAAAATATTTATGAAGTGTACTGATATTTCAAAATATTGTGTAGTTGTATTAGTTGAGAACATTTGATTATTGCACAAATTTCTCATGATATCCTTTAGTTATCAATAGAGTGTGATTTTGAAAAAAAGTTATGTCGCCAATAATTGTTACAGGAAAGACATCAAATGTTACGAAAGATATGATTAATTAAGTTTATCCATTTTCAAAGTGACTGCATTCATAATGACATGTAAGACTACCATAATATATCGAAGAACCAATTCAGAAAACAGTTTGTAATCAGTTTGTAGCTTGTTTGATGGTAAATATGGTAAATTGCAACTCTCAGTATTTAACAATAAAGTCTTTGCAGTAACTAAAATCAATTATTATTTATGACCCTTAGACACTCACAAATAATAAATAATTATGCTCCTTATCTTTTTGGGGTATTTCTACTATTAATTATCAGCTTATTAACTTCAAGATTTCTCCTCTTTGTATTTTGACACCAGTAATCATGCAAACATTCTTTACTGTAACGGAGTCAAGTCTTTGCAATAACAAGTTCTGATAAGTCCATGTTGTGTAAATATATGCCTTCTATCTTACAATATGTAATAATGAACATTAAACTAATACTTAATGTTTTTGAAATATGTGATGAAAAAATAAATGTTAAGTTCTTTTATTCATTTAATAAAACAAATAGTGATGAAATGTCTTTACTGTAACAATGTTATCTTTCCTGTAACATACTTTTGTTACAGGATAGACTGTTACATTAAAGACAATATCTCTTTGACACTACAATTAAAGATAATGACTGATCCCTCAAGCGAGCCAGACTTAAGGCTTGTGTTGCTTTCGACAACCAAGATTTAATGAACTGGTGATAAGTTACACAAACATAACAGCAGTTTTGAAATATGTGTTACAGTAAAGACATCGGCAATTTCTACTCTCTAAAATCTGAACTTCAACTAATTTTTTTATAAAAAGTATATTGTCTGAAGCCCAGATTAAAGTGTTTGCTTTGTCAATCAGAAACTAACATTGAGCATGACAAGAAATATATTTTCCAGAAATCAAGGGATCATCAATTATTTCATGATAATATGGTACTGTTACAGGAAAGACATAATTTTCTGTGACAGACATAAAAAGTGAAAATTAATATGAAAATTTACTCTATATAAGGTTTGATTAATGTAGGGAATATCATAATAGATGTTTCTATCAACAACCAGTGGAAAAAAGTTCATCCCAAACTCATTCACCAAATGACAGACTCTTGTAGGTCTAAATTCCTTTGCTGGGACATTGGAAATTACGTCTTCTGATTTTGTAAAAATCAAATAAAAAAATAGATTGAGCATTAATTTATATTGGAAAGTGTTCTTTTGTGTATCAAATATATAAGCTTCAATCTGAAAGTGAAATCTTTTCAAATTTAAATGTTATTTATTAAATAAAGACGGTAGAAAGTGGCGGACAGGAATTTCACAAACTTTTGAGAATGACTCATATACACAAATCGTAATGTCTGGTGCAAAATGCTTTTATCATGAAATATTCTGAGCACCTCGGTGAATACTCGGCTATTATGCAGTTAGTGAGATGTTTCTGTATTTCTCTTTATCATAATGTCCGGTGCAAGGTGCTTGTATGATGATATTTTGCAATCACCTGAGTGACTTAACTTAGATATTAAGCAGTTAGTGAGATGTTTCAGTAATTCTTTCAATCATAATGTCCGGTGTAAGATGCTTGCTTATATGCTGAAATATTCCAAGCACCTGGGTGAAAGAATGAAATATTCTAAGCACCTGGGTGACTACTTTTTACGTAGTTAGTGAGATGTTTGAGTAATTCTCTTAAACGATGATATCCGGTGCAAGGTGCTTGTATGCTGATATTTTGCAAGCGCCTGGGTGAATACTTAGCTATCATGCAGTTAGTTCTGTATTTCTCATTAATTCTCATGTTCATTGCAAGGTGCTTGTGTGGTGATATTTTGCAAGCACCTGCAGGCACCTCAGTGAGACAAACCAACCAGCCAGCCAGGCTGACATTCCTGCAGAGCAGTGTGAGGAGCTGTGGTGAGAGATGCATGTAGAGGGAGGATCTCCGATCAATAACCAGATCAATATCCCGACCCAAATACCATGTCACACGCTGTCTGTCCCTCGCAGTCGAAGCAGATGCCCTGTAACTCTCCGGGGTCAGTGGGAATCTGTGGAAATCTCTTTCTGTTCTGCCTCTTGGTCTGACCAATCAGATGTCTTGTTGCACACTATATTGGATTCTGACCAGTCGAGAGTATTCTTGCATATATAAGGTGAAACTGACCATACAGATATTTTGTTTCATTTTGGAAAACTAGTTTCCAATGAAAAGACTTGTTTGAGCTATGTGACAAAATTCATCCAATCAAAAGACTTGTTTCTTCTTGCTCAACATGGATTCCAGAGAAAAGTCATGTAATGTCAAGTGGCATATGAAGGCAATGTATTTTATTTGTGGTTTCCTTTTCCTGTTCATTCATCGAGTAGCAGTGGGGTGAGTGTTGAAGGTCATGGACGCTAGTGAAGGTCAAACTTGTACATGCTATTCATTCTTTGATGTGAGGAGGGATGAGATGATTAAAAGCAGCTTTCTAGAATATTTCACTTATATCACAGCTGCAAGTATTTTTGCAAGTTAAAAGCCCTCAACACTATTCGTGGCTATGTGGGGATAACCTAAAAGCATTGGTGCATGGCTTGAGCTAGCGAACAATGGCCGGTACTGTGCTGAAACTCAGTTTGAAACCTGACTGCATGTAAAACAGTCTTCTACTGCAGACAAAGTTGCCGAGCGCCGGGCATGATTGGAACATTGGACATCTTGATCCAAAGCCAGATGCGCAAACAACTGCGATATTCCACCCCTTCTATGATTGTAGTAATGATCAAAATTGTATTTGATTACTATGTGACCATTATATGAGAAAACAACCATTAATGGATGAAAAGCGTCATTCAACTCCAACTCACTCACACGAGAAAAGGTTGAAATTAAATGCACTTGTGGCTGTGACAGGTCAATGCTTGCAATAGTCCAGTGGTATGTCCCTTTGGCACAGTGGGTAGAGTATCGGTCGGTCAGCGTGAGGTCCAAGTTTTGTATGTTTTCTGTAAGGGAAATTTGTGTTTGAACTTGTGCTTCAGCCATATGAACCATTGACATGCAGCAATAATAAGTTTCACATGACATTCAGAATGTAGATACATTGAGAACAAATACCTCAGATTGTCCCTGGTGTTAGTAGTTAAATGAAGCCAGCTGCTAGGGGTGTAACGATAGATCAAACTTTCGACTTATTGCGATACTTGCTGTGCCAATAGTACTTTATTGATAATCATATTTAAAAACGATAAATAGTATGGATAGCAAGTCTAACCATCAAAAGTATCAACATTTAGTAACTTCAGTTGTTATGTTCAAAAGGAAAATTCACACAAAAACACGTCTTTTTAAATTTTGAAAATATTGGAACACATTTAGCAGATCGCTGAGACCTGAAGTAGCAAACGGGAGATACAACAGATACAACGACTTCCACAAGTTTGAAATCATTACAAAGTAGCAAACTCTGCCATTCCTTTATTGTTAAACTAGTTACCCACAATAAACTATCGCAATAGTAACCCGCAATAGACTATTGCTAAATATTGCGATAGTTGCCCACAATAAACTATCGCAATAGTAACCCGCAATAGACTATTGCTAAATATTGCGATAGTTGCCCACATTTAACTATCGCAATAGTAACCCGCAATAGACTATTGCTAAATATTGCGATATTGCCCACAATAAACTATCGCAATAGTAACCCGCAATAGACTATTGCTAAATATTGCGATAGTTGCCCACAATAAACTATCGCTATCGCGTTAGTCCCTTTTAGGTCAGTAGTCACCCATACCCGCTACACCATGATGTCTGATGGATTTGCAATGTTAATAAGTTAGTACTTGTAAATTTCAAACATCGTTATAACTGAAACGAAAGCTCACCAAATATGAGGGTATCAAAATTCAGTCTAAGTAAACCTAGCCCCAATTCTTGTGTCTAGAAAGGTCTAGTAGAGGGTCACGTCAGCCGACCTTTCTGCAACCTATGACCCTCCAACGAAGACAGACTTTTGCTGCTTGGTAAGATGAGTTCTGATTGGTCAAAGGATACGTGGGCTGACGCAACCCTCTTCTACTACTAGGCCTTTCTAGACTCAGTATCGGAGTGAAACAGATAATATTAAGACTAAGTTTACTTAGATTGATGGTATCATCTGTGTCATCTGACAGATACACAAGAGAGTCAAAATTGAGAGTTATACACAATTGTCATTATGATTATTTTCCTTCAAAGTCTAGTCATCAGAGTGTCACTCGGTGAGTTGTTTGGGGTCATATATCACAAACTTTATAAATAGTGTCATTTGATCAAGAAGTATCAAATGTTGCAAGACAATATCATTATCAACATTGTATGGTTACATGAGAAAGGTTTAAAGTTGTGATTGTGATCGGAAAACCAGACAATGACGCTTGTCAATCATGAAAACGTAATTTTTTAAATCGTAAGCTTTAAAATTACAGTACCAGTTTATACTGTTGGATAGCTATAGTATCTATATGAATTGGACGTGTAAATTTTTCTTCCGGGAACATACATGACTGTTTAAGATTTTCATTGAAAACAAGTATTTTTCATATATTTGCCATTTTGACTTGATTATGTCATTTAACATGCATCAAATAAAAGATAAAAATAACCGAGTTGCTCTTTTAGCTTAATTTTCAACCAATGATTCTGGTTCTGAAGATTCTGTTTGATAACCACTAGTCTAAAAGGTTCAAGAATTTGTTATGTTCAGATTTTATGATTCCTAGATAAATAGCATTGTATATTGTAGGAGTTGTGTTATCTCGTACAGTGGAATATGGACTTTACATCACAACTGCAACGATGATATCCAAATATATGAGTGATATCTTCTTTAAGAGGCATTTTAGAAGTTGGAATGACAATAATGCTGAGGAATATATGGATGACAACTCCTTTGTTCATTGTATGCGACGTTTCGACAAAGAAGTTGCCATCCATATATTCCTCAGCATTATTATAAATGATATGTTAATTTAAAAAAAAATGTAAATGGACAGTAGTATTTCAGATATTGTTTCTACCCTACAGGTAAAAATGGACTAACAGGAAGCAGAACGTGGTTGGAGAGAGATACCAATTATAACTGCTGGAGATGGGAAGTTAACACTAGAAGGTTAGTACAACAGAACTTGCGTAATGGCTGAAAGGGAAATGAGTGGAGATTTAACCTTCCGCCTTCAAAGTTTATATTTATGAAATATTGATAATTAATACCAACAACAGCTGGAGAAGGGAAGTTAAAACTATACAAGGGGAATGGGTTTGGGGGTTGAAACCTTCCCTTTGAAAATTCAAATATAACAAGATGACTATTAGAAAGATGTGTCTATGTAATTCAAACATGCACATCATTTCTGATTAATAAATGAAAGAGGGCATCTATGTTCTTATCTTCACCTACCTTCCCCAAGCCCTTAAAACCTATTTTCATTTTCTTCTCCAGAACCAAAAGGCCTAGAAAGCTAAAACTTTTGTGTACAGACTTCGTGACTAGTGATGATTACAATTTATAGCTTTTGTTGCCATGTGGCCACAAATAAGGGCCACATTCATAAAACCTATATTTCTCCAGAAGCATAAGGCCTAGTAAGCTGAAACTTGGTGAACACCCTAAAGCAAATTTGATATGAAGCCTGATGAGCTACAGAGCCATTGGCTCTATTTTTCGAACTTCATGATTAGCCACCGACTCCTGGATCTGAAGTCTTGTGAAAAGACTCCCTCAAGTCTCAAATCGGGATTATTATTATTATTATTATGGATTTGTTATTTAACATTAACAGTGGTTCATAAATAACAAATGTGCATATGCATATGTCTAAGATAATGATCGACAGAGCTGCAGGTCTCATTAGGAGATAGGTTTACACACTTGACTTTATTGAGAATACTTATTACCATATTTCCTCTAATAAGTGGGGATCGCATATAAGCCCAGGGTCTCTGATAAGTGCTGGGGTCAAAACTAGTTCTACTAGACCAGAAAATTAGCACTGGTTCAAAAATAAAGCCAGGTCTAAATCATTGAATTTTTATCCTTGGTTGTATTTTCATTGTAAAAATGGACAACATTAAACTCATAGGTTTACACACTTGAGTTTATTGAAAATGCTTATTACCATATTTCCTCTAATAAGTGGGGGTCGCATATAAGCCCAGGGTCTCTGATAAGTGCTGGGGTCAAAACTAGTTCTACTAGACCAGAAAATTAGCACTGGTTCAAAAATAAAGCCAGGTCTAAATCATTGAATTTATTATCCTTGGTTGTATTTTCATTGTAAAAATGGACAACATTAAACTCATAGGTTTACACACTTGAGTTTATTGAAAATGCTTATTACCATATTTCCTCTAATAAGTGGGGGTCGCATATAAGCCCAGGGTCTCTGATAAGTGCTGGGGTCAAAACTAGTTCTACTAGACCAGAAAATTAGCACTGGTTCAAAAATAAAGCCAGGTCTAAATCATTGAATTTATTATCCTTGGTTGTATTTCCATTGTAAAAATGGACAACATTAAACTCATAGGTTTACACACTTGAGTTTATTGAGAATACTTATTACCATATTTCCTCTAATAAGTGGGGGTCGCATATAAGCCCAGGGTCTCTGATAAGTGCTGGGGTCAAAACTAGTTCTACTAGACCAGAAAATTAGCACTGGTTCAAAAATAAAGCCAGGTCTAAATCATTGAATTTATTATCCTTGGTTGTATTTTCATTGAAAAATGGACAACATTAAACTCATAGGTTTACACACTTGAGTTTATTGAAGATGCTTATTACCATATTTCCTCTAATAAGTGGGGGTCACATATAAGCCCAGGGTCTCTGATAAGTGCGAGGGTCAAGACTAGTTCTACTAGACTAGAAAATTAGGAGGGTTCAAAAATAAAGCCAGGTCTAAATCATTGAATTTATTATCCTTGGATGTATTTTCATTGTAAAAATGGACAACATTAAAACTCAATTTTCTATTTATATAAAGAGTGATGAGTGTCCAACAACCTCTAGACCTCTAATTTTGAGCGTTGGCTCTCCAATTAATTGCATGCTGATATTAAGTGCCAAGGCATGAAAGGGTGCTGAAAGACTAAGTTCCTGGGAATTATGCTATGTTGTTCGGTATTGAGAGGAAGTCAGTGCAGCCAAGTTCAACTGGTATAGCGAAATGTAATTGAGGAAATGGCAACATTTGTCATCTCAGGGTCTCCATATGATCGGATGTTGTCAGGGTAATAGTTTTGTAGCTGAAGGTCAGGTTGTGGAACCATTTTTAGAGACAATTGACATAGATTGACCTTTGAAAGCTGAGCTTCTAATGAGACATTATGCTATAGCCTGAGCATCACATAGGATAGTTGTGTCAGTTGGTAATAGACATTGAGGCAGAGTGATTAAACTTCTGACGGTAGGAAACATTTTTCTTTTTTTTCCTTTGAATAGTTTGAAAGAGTTATGTTGACTGTTTTGCATGAAAGGGATTCAAAGTATTTCTTGAATTGATAGAGCACTTATCTTTGGTATGTATAGCTATTGTATAGTTCCAGCCAATGTGAGGTAAAAGAATAAGATTATAACATTTTCATTAAGCAAAATGAGTTAATTAATTTGATTTATTTGATTGGATTATTATGAATAATATAGGTATATTATCAAACTGAACATTTGGCTGCTGTTGCCATTTTCTCTTCACTGACCAAGAGATATGATGGAAAGTTAAATCAGCTTACTTCAGATCAACTTATAAGCACACTCAAGTTTGCTCTGTCACTTCTGAATGGTGAAATAGTGTTCTCAGATATTTAACATAAACATATAATCTGTTGAGGTTATTAGATTAAAGTTATGTTAACAATATACAATTATAGACTGGTGATGAGGTCAATACCTGTTTTTATAGACCCGAGGAAAACAATATTGACCGAGGACGAAGTTTTTGTTTTCCTCGGGTCTATAAAAACAGGTATTGACCGAATTCACCAGTCTATAAATGTTTTATTATGTCTCGGTCAAAAAAACAAAAGAGAATAGAAAACTACAGCGATGAGCGGCATTTGGGCTCGCTTCTTGGCGAGAACGGGTCAATGACGTCATGATAACAATAGCATGACGTCATGAAACAACGGTTTGACGTCATCGGTTCTATTTTTAGTAACTCAAATCAATATCACTTTTGGTCGGACTCTGGGTCACAGGGGTCAAGTCAATATAACTTTCTGTCGACTGTCACATGACCAGTTCTCGACCAATCGGATTGCTGGAAAATTACGCTCACATAATAAACTGAATTATTGGCAAATGAAAGACATGAGGTGCATCACCTGCAAAGGTTTTCAGATTTCTAAATTAATTCTTGTCTAGGCCTCCAGCAAGTGGTCATATTTTCCAGTCTGATCAAAAGGTGGGTACATTAGGACCGAGACGGAGAGCTAGTTCAAACCCTGATAGACAATATTTTTGCAAATTTATTCCTCGGAGCACGGTCGTTTTTAATCAAACTGTCATATTTTTATGACCCAAAATTTCATACTTCACACATAAGAAACAAGGCTAGACTAATCAAGGTTAAGAGAATGGTAAATCAAACATAATGATGTTTATGTTTTTTCTCCAAGGCCTGAGTTGCACAAAAATCGCATAAATCAATACATCACTTTGCAAAAATAATTGTTGTGTTTCTTCATTACAGTTATTTCCCTTTATAAATTAACATTTTGTAAGCCTTAAAAATCTAATAAAAATGTTTAAATAATCCAAAATGATAGAGGATTAATTGTTGGTGCAACCAATTTTTGAAAAGTGCAACCAAAGTAAGCAATCAGCTGTTGCAATCTCTTTAGTCCTGTTGCAGTCCTGTCACTCCACCTCATGTGCAATCCCATGATGCATCTGCAGGTGCTTGCTCACAGGTCATTGAGTGTAATCGTCCTGAATTCAGAGTTTCCTGACATTTCGATGGTATGAAGCTTAATGTCATTTGATAGGTTGACATTTCTTTGAGGCAGATTTTAAGTTTGGCTGCACAGAGGGTGTGAGTGGGTTTCATTAGTTCATCTTCAGATACTTGACTCCTCCAGAACTTTTTGAGAGAGAGAGAGTGAGTGAAATATTTCTTGACTTTTTGACCTGTGCAGGCCCAAACTAAGAACAACAAGAGTATTGGATAATCAATGATGAGGTGTCTTGTTCGGATACTCATTGTGCACACACTTTTAGAAATATTTGGACTTTTCAAATATAATAGGAACTCCAAAAGGTATTGCTTTTTTTCCTTCGTGGAAATAAGGGGAACTTAGAGAATATGGTTTGCTTTTGTTTTGGAGGCTAAAGTCTTTGCGGTCTGAATCTGTTGACAGTGCCCACAAGCCATAACTATATTATATATGTTGTCATTGAAGGCAACGCACAGGAATTTTGAAGGGATGGTTCATTATTCAAAAGGGGTGATGGAGAAAGGGAGATGTTTTCCCTTAGTGTTGGTTGATTTCGATTTTTAGCTCATCAGGTCTGAAAGACCCGATGGGCTTATGGCATGGCATGGCGTCCGGCGTCCGTCCATCCGTAAACTTTTCACATTTTCGACTTCTTCTCCAGAACCAATAACTCTAGAGAGCTCAAATTTGATGTGGAGACTCCTTGGCAATTGGGGATTCTAAATTGTAGATTTCATGACCTCATGACGATGAATGTGTATATGTATACTTATATAAAACTTGTTACTGTGTATTATTAGATATAGTTGTACTCGGCCCCATGAGGGTGTTCGTGCAATAAAAATTCTATTCTATTCTATTCTATTCTGACCCCAAATGGGGTCACAGGGGTCAAAACCTTAAAAACCTATTTTCATCTTCTTCTCCAGTTTCAAAAGGTCTAGAGAGCTGAAAAGTTGTGTGTAGACTCCTTGGCCAATGAGGATTCTAAATTGTAGATTTCATGACCTCATGACCCCAATTGGGGTCACAGGGGTCAAAACCATAAAAACCTTTTTTCATCTTCTTCTCCAGTTCCAAAATGTCTAGAGAGCTAAAAAGTTGTGTGTAGACTCCTTGGCCAATGGGGATTCTAAATTGTAGATTTCATGACCTCATGACCCCAATTGGGGTCACAGGGGCCAAAACCTTAAAAACCTATTTTCATCTTCTTCTCCAGTTCCAAAAGGTCTAGAGAGCTGAAAAGTTGTGTGTAGACTCCTTGGCCAATGGGGATTCTAAGTGTAGATTTCATGACCACATGACCCCAATTGGGGTCACAGGGGTCAAAACCTTAAAAACCTATTTTCATCTATTTCTCCATATCCAAAAGGTCGAGAGAGCTAAAATGTTGTATGTAGACTCCTTGGCCAATGAGGTTTCTAAATTTTAGGTTTGGTTACCCCTTGACCCCAATTGGGGTCACAGGGGTCGAAACCTTAAAAACATATTTTACTCCTTTTTCTCCAGTTTCAAAAGGTCTAGAGAGCTGTAAAGTTGTGTGTAAACTCCTGGGCAAATGGGAATTCAAACTTGTAGATTTTGTGACCCAATGACCCTAAATGGGGTCACAGGGGTCAAAACCTTTTTCCATCAAAAGTCTGATGAGCTACAGAGCCCATGGCTCTATTTTTTTCCTAAAATATGATTCTCAAGGGTACAACCTCTTCTCGAGTTCCAAAAGGGGAAGTGAGGGGTTGAACCCCCTTCTGGATCCAACAGTGACACATCTTATTCCAAAAGGGGAGGCAAGGGAAGGAAACCTCTCCTCCCACTCTCCCACTCTCCCCCTCTCCCCTCGCCTCTGACACACCCTTATGTTGACTGAAGACAGATGCTGAGACCAACATGTTCACTGATGTGATCCTTAGGCTATGTCACTGATGATTTTAAGCACGCAGACGTAACTCTGTAGGATAGGCCATCAAGAAAGTTTCCATTTAATAGCCATTTTATAGCCATTTTGATGTACTTACTCCCAGTAGGAGGAAACTAGACTAAAATTTAGTCTATGAAATATTTTAAATAATTACTGTACCTTCATTTATGTTGTATTCAGTCAATCTAGACTTTATAAAAAGGCTCCTATTTAATACACAGTCATGAAGCAGGACTAGGAGAAAACTAATCTCAGCACATTTCTTTGAAGTTCAATCTAGTTAATCATGTGACCCTAATTTTTTAGCTCAACAGGCCTGAAAGGCCAGATGGGCTTATGGCATGGCCCATCGTCCGTCCGTCGTTCGTAAACTTTTGACACTTTCGACTTCTCCTCATAAACCATATACACTAGAGAGCTGAAATTGTGTGTACAGGTACCTTGGCATGTGGGGATTCTGATTTGTAACTTTGGTGACCCTGTGACCATGCCCTAAAAACCTATTTTCATCTTCTTCTCCAGAAGCAGAAGGCCTAGAAAGCTGAAACTTTGTGTACAAACTCCTTGACTAGTGAGGATTATAAATTGTAGCTTTGGTGGCCCCATGGCCCCTACTAAGGGCCACACCCTGTAGCAAAATCAAATGTAAAGCTTGATGAGCTACAGAGTCCATGGCTCTATTTTTTTAAAGGTTAACTATTCTGTCATCTCTCCTGATTATTTTGATCCCAAACTTGAAAATTTGACGTATGATAGAAAATTTGCAGAATCCTTTGGGCCCAACTAATTCATCATCATAAGTCTGAATCATGCAGATATGAAAAGCTTTTTCATCTGTATTCTCATTAGTGCATGTTGTACATAGAATAGAGAGCAAGTAAAGGTGATTGATTGCTTTAGGAGTCCTTAGTCACCTTCCAGATCTTATCTGGATATGGTAAACTGTTACAGCAACATTAGAGTATAGCAACATTGTGAGCCTAAGTGTTTACTCTTTACAAGGAGATGTTAACGGATGAACATTTGAAGATTTATATATATATCAAGATCACATTTTCTATATCATTCCATTCTATTACATTAAGATTATTTTTACATGCAACAATTTCAAATTTGTAAAAAAGGACAAATATTTGACACATTTCATCAAATACGGTGTGATCACTCAAGTTAAACAAAGCTTACCAAAAGGTTGTATTTCGCTTTAAATCTTTTCTGATGCAACTTAAAATTGGAAAGGGTAAGAAAAAGGTTTGATGCCCAATAGAAGCACATTGTAAGGGAAACTTAAGGTTTATGAAATATGTTAAGTTTTTTTAACATTGAGCTACCGGGTATGTGATTTGAAAATAGTGATAAACTTAGGATACATAGGAAAATCTAAATATTATGAAAAGTATATTTAGCACTGTTGTTGAACCTTGCAATAAAGAATTTGTAGATCAATAGGACATGTCCTCTATTTCAATCAATGATACACAGGTCCTCGTGTTGAGGCTGCTTCAGCTACTCCCCCTACAGTCAGTTTACTTGTATATGTATACCGTATTCCACCTACAGTCAGTTTACTTGTATATGTATACCGTATTCCACCTACAGTCAGTTTACTTGTATATGTATACCGTATTCCACCTACAGTCAGTTTACTTGTATATGTATACCGTATTCCACCTACAGTCAGTTTACTTGTATATGTATACCGTATTCCACCTACAGTCAGTTTACTTGTATATGTATACCGTATTCCACGTACAGTCAGTTTACTTGTATATGTATACCGTATTCCACGTACAGTCAGTTTACTTGTATATGTATACCGTATTCCACGTACAGTCAGTTTACTTGTATATGTATACCGTATTCCACGTACAGTCAGTTTACTTGTATATGTATACCGTATTCCACGTATTGAGCGCCCTGGGCGGTTAAAAACTTTGAAAAGAGGGGGCGCTTATTAAAATGTCTTGATCATTCAGTTGGATGATAAAAATGTTTGTATATTCTTGATCTGCAAAAAGTTTTTTAATGAAAAATAACAAACCCAATTACCATGATTATAGTGGAGAACTGAAATCAAGTCCGTAAACTTTCAGGAAAAAGACTACTCCTCCTAAACGAATCCAGATATCATTCTGAAATTGTAGTATGTTATACCCATGGTGATTCCTCACAGAAAGGTAGACGTTTTAGTTTTGAGAATCCAAGATGGTCGCCATGGCAGCCATATTGAATTTTCAATTAGATTTCAGGAAAAAGACTACTCCTCCTAAACAAATGCAGATATCATTCTGAAATTGTAGTATGTTATACCCATGGTGATTCCTCACAGAAAGGTAGACGTTTCAGTTTTGAGAATCCAAGATGGCCGCCATGGCAGCCATATTGAATTTTCAATTAGATTTCAGGAAAAAGACTACTCCTCCTAAACGAATGCAGATATCATTCTGAAATTGTAGTATGTTATACCCATGGTGATTCCTCACAGAAAGGTAGACGTTTCAGTTTTGAGAATCTAAGATGGCTGCTTAATTTTCAATTAGATTTCATGAAAAGACTACTCTTTCTAAACCAATCTAGATATCATTCTGAAATTGTAGTATGTTATAACTATGGTGATTCCGCACAGAAAGGTAGACGTTACAGTTTTAAGAATCCAATATGGCCGCCATGGCAGCCATATTGAATTTTCAAATAGATTTCATGAAAATGACTCCTTCTCCTAAACCAATCTAGATATCATTTTCATATTGTAGTATGTAATACCTATAGTGATTCCTCCCACAAAGGTAGACGTTTCAGTTCTGAGAATCCAAGATGGCCGCGATAGCAGCCATATTGACTTTTCAGCTGCAGATGACACATCATGATTACTAAATTTTAAGCTTTCATCAAGTGATCACTTGCACCATATAAATTCTCTAATTTGAACTTACTAATCATAATATTATCTTGAATATGGAATATTTAAGATTGTCATGCAAGTTGTTCTATATTTTTAAGTGTTTCTAAAACATTAGATGAAAGACAAACATAATTAATTAATTTGTTTAAAATATTTATGGCAACTAGCTGCAAAAACCCAATGACATTAAACATCATGTTGAATTTTAAACAATGGTATCTCCCTTATATTCCTTTAAATACCACACAAAAGGGGTCAACCAGAGTTCAGATATTCCTGTTGACACCCCGTGTGAACGTGTACGCCTAAGCCTGCTTGTAAGAGCGGAAGTGTACGCTTGTCAATGGCAGAGGTGAGTTTTGTTTACATTTTCAGTGTAGCATTTTTGCAATTATCTCAAGAAATGTGAAGAGTTGGAAATAACTGTTCTATACTGTAAAAGAATATATGTTAAGTCAACTGTAAGCAAAAAATGGGCTTTGTAGTGCCATTAATAAGTTAGCCGTGTGCTAAAACAGACGATATAAATAGATTTCTTCCGACAATTCTGTATTCATGTACTATTTTGTCAATAAAACTAAGATATACTACAATCAAATATACATCAATGGATACTAAAATCATTTTTATACATATTGTCAAAGTTTTAGTTACTTTCATCGTGTTGGCTACGAGAAATTAACCAATTGTCATCAGTACTATCTCTGGCGCACGTGTTGTTGGTGTACGCTTGTAAAGTACAACCGGTACGCTTGTAATCAAGTGCCTCGATTGACTTAGTGAACGCTTGTAAGAGCTGTATAATAAATCTTTCAACCGAAAACAAAGCATAGTTTTATTGTTTCCCCTTAATTATTGTTTGAAGTCAGTTGTATACCCATGATGGAACTATGGACACCACATCAATGCCTAGGAAAACATCTAAACATCTCTCTCTCTGGTATATAGCTCTTGGCTGGGTCAAGTCCTTCTTGTCTGACAGGAGTCAGTGTGTTGTGATTGATAACACATCTTCTTAACCAAGGGAATTACTCTATGGAGTTCCTCAAGGGTCCGTTCTGGGGCCTATTTTATTCACCATTTATACGTCTACCCTCGGGGAGGTAGCCAGATCTTTCAAGCTGTCGTTTCATTTGTATGCTGATGATACACAGTTGTATCTTGCATTTAAACCATTAGTGTCGTTGTCAGTCACTGAAACATTTCAAAGACTAGAACTGAGACTAAGACTGAACTTTTGGTTATCACTCCAAAACGTCTTGCTCACAAGCTGTCTCTTCCGAAGTTCCACATCGAGGGTCACGAAATAGCTCCCGGTCAAGAAGCTAGGAACTGGTGTGGTTTTTGACTGCAATATGTCTCTTGAAGCCCATGTCAACTCTATATGCAAGAAATCTTACTTCCATATCAGAAACATTAGCAAAATCAGAAATTACACTAATGAATCCACAGCAGCTACTCTGACTCATTCCAGACAGCAGGGCCAGCACTATGGAACAAGCTGTCCTTACATCTCAGGCAGCTTCAAGAACTCTACACATTCAAGTCGAATCTAAAGACTTATCTTTTCCAATTAGCATTTGACCAATAAAGCCATCGTTGCCCTGAAAGCGCTCACAAGTGAGCAGCAACATTGTTGGATAAGAGCGCTATATAAGTATTTTCATGTATGTATGTATGTATAAACAAACTGTTAAGGAACCCATCATCTGTGCTAAGTTTGGCAAGGCTACAGTAGTGTTACCAACCTGCGAACTCATTTTAGGCTGAAGCATGAAGATACTTGTTGTTTCAATTGCCAAATCTGTCACAAGTCGTTCATTAGCAGAAGCACATTCCATGGCCATGTCAATACGCACAACAACGTAAACCGTTTAAGTGTTCCAGTTGCAAAAAGTGCTACTCACACGAAGATAACCTTAAAGGGGCAGTAGCACGTTTTTGATAATTTTATATATTGAACTTGTTACTAATAATTGGTAGTTAATGTTAAATGTATCATGTTGACAGTGCCAAAAATCTCATTACACAAGTCAATAATCCATAGTCATAGAACAAAGTATGAAGATTCACCTTAACTCCATTGGCGATCATTTTTTGTGAACACCTTTAATTCATTTTGTGTTAGAAAAAGGAATCGCATGGCTAAACTTTATGTGTTTATATGTTTGAATTATTACTGCTCCACTTAGTTTAAATGCATTGTCGTTCATTTGGAACCATTAATTTTCATTTTCGTGACATCACCCTATGTACCCCCTTAAAACGTGCTACTGCCCCTTTAAAGCCCACGTGAAGCACTGTCCGCCCATTGCTATCAAGGATCGCCCAGTGTACAGATGCCCACACTGCGAAAAAGTATTGATGAATAAGAAGAATCTTCGTCAGCACGTGGATGTTCTTCACACATCTTCTGTATTAAAGTATCCTTGTGAATGTGGGATGAGATTTAAGTGGCGCTCCTCGCTGAGGAAACATCGTGTTAATAGATGCCTCAAGAACTAAACATTATTCCGTATCAGTCTGCATGTGCCAAATGAAAGATAGGAAACTGTTTATTTGTTTCTTTTAAATAGATTTAATTTCTTTTCATTTTCAGTTTTACTTTGTATGCAAATGACCTTTGACTATTTGTTACAGTATCTGAATATAGACAGTCATCTCACTTCCATGGGTCATCCCATTCTCACCCCACAAGGGTGTCATACCTGAGTCATACCTGAGTTAGTCTCTGTTCTATTACGCCAAGATCCTGGGGTTCCGACAGATTGCCCTAGCGGCAAAAAGTTGTAACTTGAGATATCTCCCTTATTTACAGTCAATGAAAACACCTTTTGGATATTCACGGCTTGCGGGATTTCTCAACGGTCGTAGAGTGACTTGCAAAGCATTAAGCCTTTAGGTTTATTTTTCATTAACAGTTTGAGAGGGAAAACGTTTGAAAATCAGATATGGATAGGGTTTTTCATTAGAAACATACTGTTTTATAATTATGCAAATTGTTATTTGTTTTATGATACATTTTATTTAAAAAAAATACCAAATAAAAACTAATGAGAAGGTAAAAAACGATGTTTTGTAGAAGGAAGAGCTACCTCCCCTGGATGTTAAATTCCAACGATAGCTTGGCCGAACCACACGGGAAAAGCCGGGATTTTGCGAATGACCACTTTTGAAACGGCGTCGCTGATTGCACAACTAACTTCGATTGCCTCCAATCAGAGTTCTACCTTTCTATCCCATGTATTAGCTGTAATAGAACAGAGGCTAACTCAGGCATGACTGAACTGCCTCTGTGGGGGAGAGAATGGGGTCATGCAGTTCAACGTCTTGATCAATACATGTATTCAAGTAATTCAAATTCACAGAACATTTTATTCTATGGTCAATGTATGACAATACAAGAATCGCAAACACTTCAGTTCTATTTAATACTGAATAATTCAGTCAAATGTAACTGTAATCTATATACGTTATGCCATCTAGGGCTACATCCAGTGTTATTCTATTAGATCAATGCCAAGCCGTATATGAGGAAGAATTTTGCTTTCATCTCTCTTGCAGTAAAACTACAGCATCCACATCCATATGAGTTCATTTTCCGACTGAAAATAGTGAAATGCAGTTAATTTAAATAATTCAGAAACCTTACAAGCGTACACTCTACTTCATTACAAGCAGACACTTTGAAAAATGTATTGGCTCTTACAAGCAGAATGTATTTTTGTCATGTTGATGTACTTGCATACATTGTAACTTTACATCTAATTGACAACATTTATTGAAATTTGGTAATTACCTTCTTAAAGGATTAGAAAATCATGTCCTAAAATGGGAACTTGCAATTATTTATAGTTTTTATGTAAACAAACATTTTTCAACAGATTTTTGCTAATGACGATCATCACTGTACTATTCAGCTATAAAAACATATTAATTGCCATAACTTGGCCTGTGCAGTGAGTAAGGTCTATTCTTTTACTAAACAAAATATAATTACTCAATGCTCAGACTGAAGATGGAAAATTTGAGAAAAGCGTTGAACACACTGCTTCTGACATAGCACTCTGCTATTGACAAGCGTACACTTCCACTCTTACAAGCAAAATTTAGGAGTACACGTTCACACAGGGTGGTTGAGTACACTATGCATTTCTAATACACATCCCAATACAGGCTGCTAGCATCACAGTCTCAGCTGCTAGTCTGTTGCATAATCAACCTGACCCAATTGATATGGTAGAGCATTATGCTATATGGCCATGTGTATGCAATAAGAGTTATGGAAATTAGACTTGTATTCTCATGACAGTGATATGTTCTTTCTAAGAAGACAAATTACACAAAATTTGTCAACAGTAAGCTTTGTGTTTTAGCAATCTACATGATAAGTTGATGTGGAAAGAGTTATTTTGCATCAGGTTCCACTTCCTGTGTTTTACTCATATTTGTACCATTTCTATATCTAACAGAAGTTCTTCTTGACACAAAATCAATTTAGGACATAAGCTAACTATATTTTGTGAAATTATATATATTTTTCACAACAATTCATGTTCTCATGTTCAAGTCTTTTAATACCACACATAAGGGCTTAGCCAGAGTTCAGGTTTACATGCTCAGCACACTAGGGTGCTTCTCCAAATATATGTACACAAAGCCAAATACACAAATTGCTACACTCTCCTTAAGGATCTTGGGCTAGCAGCCCTGCCTGCTTGTATATTGCATAGTAATCCTGACCTAATTGATAAATAGAACATAATGGACTTTGTGGAAAGTATATAAATTGTCTTTATGAAAAGTATGCTTGTATTCTAATAATAGTAATATTTTTTACAAATAACAATTTAAACAAGTCAAGAATCAGCTTTTGTGTACAACAATCTGCACGATGAGTTAATATTAACAAGTCAAGAATCTGCTTTTATGTACAGTAATCTACATAAGTTAATAATAGAGGTATTTTGTATAAGGTTCCAGTTCCAATACCATGTGTTTTATAAAAACCTGTAAAACTAAATGATAATTGTATCATGCTGAAGGGGTTCTGGGAAAAACATGTCATCATAGAAGTCATTATTTTTCAATTAGATTTCAGGCCAAGTACTACTCCTACTAAATCAATTAAGATATCATTCTGAAAAGTGAGTATTTTTTATATAGTGATTCCTGACAAAGACGCATTTATTTTATTATCAAGAATCCAAGATGGTCAATATGTCAAATATATTGAATTTTCAATTAGATTTCATGAAATTCATTGAAAAGAATACATTTCCTGATCAATCAAATCAATGTCATTATATTTGTATTGATACGCTTGTTGTAATATTTATCAACACTATAAATACAGTTACAAAAAGATGTATGAATCATCTTTATCTGCGAACAGCCTGAAGCATGACTGTTTTAATAAATCCTTTTTAATAAAACATAAAATGATAAAAGTTGTTCACTCCATCAGTGGGTTACATAATTCCTGACACTTCATATATATGGCAAATAACATAGCCAGTGAGGGATAAATAAAAATTGTTTAATCATCTATATCTGATTAAGGTCTGAACAATGATTATCTAGATAATTATAATGATCATTCAATTCAAACAAATCCTTTTCAAAAGCATTTAAAATGATTAAATTTGTTCACTCCCAACACTAACTGTAAGGTTTTTTACTCCTTTGTTCCCATGCAATTAATTTATTCCAAATTAAAAATTTGGGTTAATGAATAACTAATTATCTTTTATTTGGTTTGTCATGCTAATAAAAGATATAATATTCATCTTCAAAACAGCATTCATTGAACAGCTGTCTGAACAATTATTTTTTTACAAAGTCTTTCTCACCAATTCTCTCTGTTAGTTAAGATACTTCAATAAACATATTACAGAGTTGACCTCCAGATTATTTCCATTGCAAACCTCTCTTTTACCCCCACCCCTTCTATCCCCCCACCCCACCCCCCAACGACCCCCTTTCCCCTCCTATCCTTCCAGCCCCTCTCCTCCTAACTTACATAAGAGGATAAGTTACATAAGCTACATGCAGGTGTAAGAGGGATCATAGGTCATCATATCTAGTAATTAGCATAAACCCCCATGTTGCTAGCCTATTCTGATCAAACAGATGGCACTAACATTTGTCAAGATTTAAGATATTCAGAAATCTTCAGTTAGAATTACATGAGACATTGACCTGGACAGTTTACTTTGGCAATTGGACTTATCACTAGCTGAATTTGTGATTTGTGTCAGAGGGATATATTCCAAATGTTTATGTGCATCATCTTTTTAGTTCTTTGGAAGTTGAGAGTGTGATTAAATGAATACTCCTAAACCAATCAAGATATCATAATGAAATTAATACAGATGCCCACATAAAAGTAGCATTTTGAAGATTAAAAAGTCCAAGATGGTCACCAATTCAGCCATAGATATACAAAAAAGTTATACAAAAACCTACTGCTTGTTAACAAATCATGATTATATCATTCTTGTATTAATGTTTGTTCAAGCTCTAGTGGTTTCCAACAGAAGAATAGCATTTTAAAAGATAAAAAAATCATGATGGCAGCCATAATCAATTATCATATAAAAGATGGTTACACAATTAAACCATATTACCACATCATTCATTTTAAGGTGAGCTTCTGTACCCTCGGTACTTTTATTTAATGTTCTGGTTGGTTTTTCTTAATTTTAAGGCTTTTCCATCAATCGGACTCCCGGTCCAGGTTTTTAGCTCACCTTTACAAAGTAAATGTGAGCTTATGTCATGGCGCTTCGTCCGTCGTCCGTCTGTCTGTCCGTCCGTCCGTCCGTCCGTCCGTAAACTTTCAGGAAAAAGACTACTCCTCCTAAACGAATCCAGATATCATTCTGAAATTGTAGTATGTTATACCCATGGTGATTCCTCACAGAAAGGTAGACGTTTCAGTTTTGAGAATCCAAGATGGCCGCCATGGCAGCCATATTGAATTTTCAATTAGATTTCAGGAAAAAGACTACTCCTCCTAAACGAATCCAGATATCATTCTGAAATTGTAGTATGTTATACCCATGGTGAATCCTCACAGAAAGGTAGACGTTTCAGTTTTGAGAATCCAAGATGGCCGCCATGGCAGCCATATTGAATTTTCAATTAGATTTCACGAAAAAGACTACTCCTCCTTAACAAATGCAGATATCATTCTGAAATTGTATTATGTTATACCCATGGTGATTCCTCACAGAAAGGTAGACGTTTCAGTTTTGAGAATCCAATATGGCCGCCATGGCAGCCATATTGAATTTTCAATTAGATTTCATGAAAATGACTACTTCTCCTAAACCAATCTAGATATTATTTTCATATTGTAGTATGTTATACCTATAGTGATTCCTCACAGAAAGGTAGACGTTTCAGTTTTGAGAATCCAAGATGGCCGCTATGGCAGCCATATTGAATTTTCAATTAGATTTCATGAAAAGATTACTCTTTCTAAACCAATCTAGATATCATTCTGAAATTGTAGTATGTTATAACTATGGTGATTCCTCACAGAAAGGTAGACGTTTCAGTTTTGAGAATCAAAGATGGCCGCCATGGCAGCCATTTTGAATTTTCAATTAGATTTCATGAAAATGACTACTTCTCCTAAACCAATCTTGATATCATTTTCATATTGTAGTATGTTATACCTATAGTGATTCCTCCCACAAAGGTAGACGTTTCAGTTTTGAGAATCCAAGATGGCCTCGATAGCAGCCATATTGACTTTTCAGCTGCAGATGACACATCATTATTACTCAATTTTAAGCTTTCACCAAGTGATCACTCGCACTATATAAATTCTCTAATTTGAACTTACTAATCATAATATTATCTTGAATATGGAATATTTAAAATTGTCATGCAAGTTGTTCTATATTTTTAAGTGTTTCTAAAACATTAAGATGAAAGACAAACATAATTAATTAATTTGTTTAAAATATTTATGGCAACTAGCTGCAAAAACCCAATGACATTAAACATCATGTTGAATTTTAAACAATGGTATCTCCCTTATATTCCTTTAAATACCACACAAAAGGGGTCAACCAGAGTTCAGATATTCCTGTTGAGTCCACTATGCTTTTCTAATACACATCCCAATACAGGATGCTAGCATCACAGTCTCAGCTGCTAGACTGTTGCATAATCAATCTGACCCAATTGATATGGTAGAGCATTATGCTATATGGCCATGTGTATGTAATAACTAAACAGTTAGACTTGTATTCTCATGACAGTGATATGTTCTTTCTAAGAATAACAACTTACACAAAACTTGTCAACAATAAGCTTTGTGTTTAGCAATCTACATGATAAGTTGATGTGGAAAGAGTTATTTTGCATCAGGTTCCAGTTCCTGTGTTTTACTCATATTTGTACCATTTCTATATCTAACAGAAGTTCTTCTTGACACAAAATCAATTTAGGACATAAGCTAACTATATTTTGTGAAATTATATATATTTTTCACAACAATTCATGTTCTCTCTCGTCAAGTCTTTTAATACAACACATAAGGGCTTAGCCAGAGTTCAGGTTTACATGCTCAGCACACTAGGATGCTTCTCCAAATATACGTACACAAAGCCAAATACACAAATTGCTACACTCTCCTTAAGGATCTGGGGCTAGCAGCCCTGCCTGCTTGTATATTGCATAGTAATCCTGACCTAATTGATAAATAGAACATAATGGACTTTATGGAAAGTATATAAATTGTCTTTATGAAAAGTATACTTGTATTCTATTAATAGTAATACTTTTTACAAATAAAAATTTGATAAAAAAAATGATAAAAGTTTTTCACTCCATCAGTGGGTTACATAATTCCTGACACTTCATATATGGCAAATAACATAGCCAGTGAGGGATAAATATACATTTTTTTATCATCTATATCTGATTACGGTCTGAACAATGATTATCTAGATATTTATAATGATCATTCAATTCAAACAAATCCTTTTCAAAAGCATTTAAAATGATTAAATTTGTTCACTCCCAACACTAACTGTTAGGTTTTTTACTCCTTTGTTCCCATACAATTAATTTATTCCAAATTGAAAATTTGGGTTAATGAATAACAAATTATCTTTTATTTTGTTTGTCATGCTAATAAAAGATATCATTTAATATTCATCTTCAAAACTAATTGAACAGCTGTCTGAACAATTCTTTTTTTACAAAGTCTTTCTCACCAATTCTCTCTGTTAGTTAAGATACTTCAATAAACATATTACTGAGTTGACCTCCAGATTATTTCCATTGCAAACCTCTCTTCTACCCCCACCCCTTCTATCCCCCCTTTCCCTCCTCCCCTATTTTCTCCTGTCCTTTCATTTTTTTGCAAACCTCTCTTCTATCCCACATTCCTTCTATCCCCCCCCCCCCCTTTCCCCTCCTATCCTTCCAGCCCCTCTCCTGCAGCTCTCGTATTGCATATTGAAATGAGGGGAGGACACTCACTATATGGAATAACAGTAACTTACATAAGAGGATAAGTTACATAAGCTACATGCAGGTGCAAGAGGTCATCATAGGTCATCATATCTAGTAATTAGCATAAACCCCCATGTTGCTAGCCTATTCTGACCAATCAGATTGCACTAACATATGTCAAGATTTAAGATATTCAGAAATCTTCAGTTAGAATTACATGAGACATTGACCTGGACAGTTTACTTTGGCAATTGGACTTATCATTAGCTGAATTTGTGTTATGTGTCCGAGGGATATATTCCAAATGTTTATGTGCATCATCTTTTTAGTTCTTTGGAAGTTGAGAGTGTGACTAAATGAATACTCCTAAACCAATCAAGATATCATAATGAAATTAATACAGATGCCCACATAAAAGTAGCATTTTGAAGATTAAAAAGTCCAAGATGATCACCAATTCAGCCATAGATATACAAAAAAAGTTATACAAAAATCTACTGCTTGTTAACAAATCATGATTATATCATTCTTGTATTAATGTTTGTTCAAGCTCTAGTGGTTTCCAACAGAAGAATAGCATTTTAAAAGATAAAAAAATCATGATGGCAGCCATAATCAATTATCATATAAAAGATGGTTACACAATTAAACCATATTACCACATCATTCATTTTAAGGTGAGCTTCTGTACCCTCGGTACTTTTATTTAATGTTGTGGTTGGTTTTTCTTAATTTTGCAATTTCAATTTACAAAATGCATCTTATTGAGTACGCTACTTGTCTTTCATCCACTGCTTTATCATAATTTATCCATTAATTAGACATCACTGATAATTGACCACATAGTATTTTTCTGAGTTAAAAAACTTAAATCACATCAAGTGCAGAAAGCTGATGCTCCTATGATTCAACTATTGCCTGAAATCGTTGTTGAAATTGGAAACAAAAAATTGCAAGTTTTAATTTATTTTCTATAGTGGAGTAGTCAATTTAAAATATGTTGATTATTATAACTTTGTCATTATGAGGTGGTCACCTGTAAGAATTATTTAAAAACCATCACATGTGATCTTGATTTTTATCTAATATTTCTACAATAGAAGCAAATGAGCCACCAAAAGTAAAAAAGGTTCAATTATAGTCTTTTTCTGCAAATATTTTGAAAATTTGAGCGTCGAATTAATAGAGAAATCATAGTAATCCCTGTTTGTTTTGTTATGACCAAAGACATTCTGGTAGGTAGCTGTTATGATTCAAAGTCAACAGTGTATGTATTGACAAGCCAACAGATGTGTGATAATACAGCACTGCCAATCACAATGGAGATAGAATTATTGTGGCCAATCAGGTGTATCATATTACACTGCAAACAAATGGAGAACACATTCCTCTGATTCCTGAATGGAGGAAATATTGACTCTTCTTATCAACTGGTAAGATTGTTTCTTGCCTTGAATTAAGCAAAAGCAAGTCTTTAACATCTCTAAATTCTAAGGGCATTGATGACTTTGCAATTATTGATGTTTACAATCAACGGAGGAACAGTTGACAGAAAATTGTGTGAAAATATGCAGTATAAATAATATTGTGTGAAAATATGCAGTATAAATAATCTTGTGTATGTGATATATTGTGTGAAAATATGCAGTATGAATAATCTTGTGTATGTGTAATATTGTGTGAAAATATGCAGTATGAATAATCATGTGTATGTGTAATATTGTGTGAAAATATGCAGTATAAATAATATTGTGTGAAAATATGCAGTATAGATAATATTGTGTGAAAATATGCAGTATAAATAATCTTGTGTATGTGTAATATTGTGTGAAAATATGCAGTATAAATAATATTGTGTGAAAATATGCAGTATGAATATTCTTGTGTATGTGTAATATTGTGTGAAAATATGCAGTATGAATAATCTTGTGTATGTGTAATATTGTGTGAAAATATGCAGTATGAATATTCTTGTGTATGTGTAATATTGTGTGAAAATATGCAGTATGAATAATCTTGTGTATGTGTAATATTGTGTGAAAATATGCAGTATGAATAATCATGTGTATGTGTAATATTGTGTGAAAATATACAGTATGAATAATCTTGTGTATGTGTAATATTGTGTGACACTCCTGTACCATTGATCGAGAGAATGAACAACTGGGTTGAGGGAGGCGGGAGAGGCAGAGAGAGAAAGCTCTGTATGGATTGATAATCAATATTCCCTCTGTGTGTTTGCTAACTCTGTCTTGGGTCAAACCAGACTGCAATCTGCGTTAGATCGAACATATATTTTTATTCCTCACAATTGAAACTAGTGTTTTGCCTATCAATAGCTGTATCCTATTGCAGAGACTTAAATCAGTCTGAATATCTTCTGAAACCAGTGATTACAATTTTTAGCTGATCAGCGGTTAGGACTGTTCCTAACTGTAGTTTTATTCATAGATTTGCTTGAACCTTTTCCCATACATTTCAGCTGTTTTCAAACACTCCATTACCATTCATACTTAACAGGTTTGTTATCGAAGTGTACATACGTAACATGCCAAGTGTTGAATATATTGTACAATAAAATTTTGTACTATTTTGCTCATGGATCTAGACATTTATTAATTTGTGACAATTTCTTCTAGTGTGTGTAGCCAGTGCTGTGAAGCTGAGTCAATACCAAGTTGGGCCGATACTATGGGGTTTGGGGTTGGGCCGATACTATGGGGTTTGGGGTTGGGCCGATACTATGGGGTTTGGGGTTGGGCCGATACTATGGTACGGTTGGCCTGATACTATGGTAAGGTTGCTCCAATACAGGGACGAGGTTGTGCCAAATGAAGTTTGGGTTGAGCCTATTCAGGGTTGGGATTGGGTAGATACTGACTTAAGGTTGCCCCAATACGGGGATGAGGTTGAGTCAATACAGGGTTAGGATTGGCATATAATGAGGTAAGGTTGCGCTGATGTGTGGTTTAGGTTGAGCCAATACAGAGTTGGGGTTGCGCCAATATGGGGGTTGCGTCTTCCTAATTAAAGGGGGAGTATGGACCTAAATAAGGGGGTGAGGTTGCGTCAGTACATGGTGAAGCTTGACCAATACGGGTTGAGGGTGACATTTGCACTGAAAATTAGCTGCAGAATGTAATTGTAAACGATAGTTTCAACTTTTACGATGACATTAAACCCATGCGTATACTAGTGGTGAGTGTTATTTGAATGATGAAACACTTAATTTTCTGCAACCAAATCATAAAAGGTTACAATATAAGATTTCCTTATCACAGGGAATTCTGTGAAATGATTCTTTCTGCTTTAATTTCTGCATGTTCCTTATACATAAATGAACTGCATTTATGATCCAGATTTAGAAACTTGTGTAAAATTTAGCCGTATGTTCTTGTACCAATATGAAACTGTCATTTGCTAGGAAATATTGAAACATTTTTTGCTTTGCTTTATATTTGCAAGAACCTGTTTAATTTATCAATTTCATTTGTAATGGGATCCTGATTTAGAAACTTGTGTAACATTTAACCTTATGTTCTTGTACCCAAATGAATTGTCTGTCGCTAGGGAATATTTAATGAACAATTCTTTGCCATGCCTTATATGTGCAAGTACCCATTACACTGAAGAATTGCAAGATCTGATCCAAAATAAGAGGCATGTGCAGACTGTAATTGATTGTGAGGTAACAAGTTCTATCCGTTGGTGTCTCGATTGTTCTATCCTACTCTGAACCAGACTGGTAGACCTCAACTGAGCTGAATAGGGCTTTATTGGAGTAGTCCGGGGCATTGGTTAAACGTTATTCTCATGTGTTGATATTAACAAATTCTTTAATTTTTGACTTCATTCAAAGGTTCATTCTCATTTTCAATAACATTAATCATGTGTTCTTTCTCAATTAAGCAGCATTCCTAGCATTCCACGGCAAAGCTTTTCATTAACTTCAAGCATTCCAAAAAACAAAAAAATAAATAAAAATAAAAACTTCAAGCATTCCACGGCAAATCTTTTTCATTGACTTCAAGCGTTCCATGGCAAAGCTTTTAATTAACTTCAAGCATTCCATGGCAAAGCTTTTAATTAACTTCAAGCATTCCATGGCAAAGCTTTTTCATTAACTTCAAGCATTCCATGGCAAAGCTTTTTCATTAACTTCAAGCATTCCATGGCAAAGCTTTTTCATTAACTTCAAGCATTCCATGGCAAAGCTTTTTCATTAACTTCAAGCATTCCACGGCAAAGCTTTTTCATTAACTTCAAGCATTCCACGGCAAAGCTTTTTCATTAACTTCAAGCATTCCACGGCAAAGCCTTGTCATTAACTTCAAGTGAATCAAGGCAAAGCATTGCTTGGTTATTTTTGATTTGATAAATAAATATGATTGATATAATGAAGATTTTAACATGGACACAGAAAGCAAATATCTTCTATAATCCTTGTTGACGTACTAACTACGAGGAAGCTAATCCCTAATCTTGGAGTGGATGCACCTTCAGTATATTGTTGCCAGGTTTGCCCTGACTGTAGGTTTATTGTCAGTTAACTGTCGATTGTTATTAAATGAGTTAATTATACCAGAATAAAGGTCCAAGGTCTGCAATAGAATTTTGTTAATTTAACCTTGTTACCCTTTATTTTCAAGAAAATCAAAATTATAAATTTGATTGGTTACTGTTGAAAAGTTTGAAGAGATATCTCAGTCTTTCGTCATTTGTCATTTGTATGTTTGCACAAGCTCAGAGACATACTGGCTCAGTTTGTAATGTATTGTCGCAGTTTGTCTTGTATTTTCCAAGAGTTCCTCTTTAGGTCCAATTGACTTGTATTCAGCCAGTCTGTCTTGTATTGGCCCAGTCTGTCTCGTATTGGCCCAGTCTGTCTCGTATTGGCCCAGTTTGTCTTGTATTGACCCAGAGTTCCTGTGCAGGTCCAGTTGACCCATATTTGACCAGTTTGCCTCTATTGGCTCAGTGTTCCTTTGTTGGTTCAGTTGACTCGTATTGGGCATTGTATATATTGTATGAGTGCAATACTAGCAGTAGTTAATTAAGTAATTATGGTACCTTCTTGATTGATAATGGATTATAAAGGACCTTGTTCTGGTTTCAGATGGTGAGATGACACGTGTGCTAACGGAACCAAGGAATGTCTGCGTGTTCAAATTTTACCCAGAATGCATGGCGTCGTGATCTCTGTGCAAACTGTCAGCGAGCCCGTGCAGACCATGCCCACCGTTACCAGTGTGATGCAATCAAGTCCGACTCCCCAGTCCCCAACAAGCGCACCTCGGTCATCTTGAAAGGAAGCTCGCAGCATCTGAACGGAGTCACGCTCCCAACGGGAATAACCTCTGCTGACATCGAAAACGCAAACTCAGACCTCAGAGAGAAGAACGACAGAAACCTGTCACGTTACTCCACACATTACAAGGAGAGTCAGAACACTAACGTCAATGTTCTCAAAGATAAAAATATTCATATCGAAGCTAAGAAACCATACACGAAAACGAGTGAGGCGGGTGCAAACAAAGCTGGGGTATTGAAGAAATCCGATCGGCGCGGCAGTCGGAGTGGAAGAGTGGTGTTTGCAGAGAAGGAACCTGACATTATCGGATACGACGGCGGCCTTGACAATTTCCATGACGATGACCTTGACTCCCAAGTTGAAGGACAATCTTCAGCTGATGAACTCTCCTTTACTGAAGAGGAAAAGCAAAATGCCCTTCTTGCTCTTGAAAACATGATATGGAATGCTGACATAAAAAACCTTAAAGGTTAGTACAAAATTATTTTTTTTCCTTTCCGTCATGCAAATCTTCTTCACTATCTGATCTCTGCTTGGCAGAGGCACATCTTACTTCGTATTATGTTTATTTATTATCATTAAAGAAAGGTAATGGTTTGTCTGGTTTAATTAAAAGATTCGGATCTTGATTTGATGAATGTAAATTTGATGAAACAGTTCTTCATTTATCATATTGCTGTCAGTTACAAGTATTTTCTTTTCCACTTTCATGCCATTTAAAATGATTTCAGGATGAAAACCAAAATATTTTCTTCTTTAAGTACTTTCTAATATTGGTCATGTACAATTATAACTGTAAGGCCAAGTGTTTATTTATCTTCTTTTTGCTTCATTTGATTTCTTTCTTGCCAGAATATTCAAGCAAAGAACAACGCTCCCTACGGCACTCATCAAGCAAAGAGTTTGAAGACATTGACCTCCAGGTTCTGTGCAGGCCCGATCGCTTCCACACTCTGAAGGACTGTGATGCCACCTTCAAACATGGAACTTTCCCCCTCCGCAGCAAGCCCAGTCTCACCAAGCTATCAGCTGAGGAGTTCTTCTACTCTGATATAGAACTGCACCGCATTGCGGACAATATGTGTGACCAGGTGGATAGTGAATCATCTGGCTCGGAACAATACAAGAACCCCAGCCTCAATAAACTCAAATCTGGATCCTCATCTTCAGGCACCTCTGTTGACAGTGAGAGTAAAGTGGTTAACGGTCGGACTGACTTCTCTAAACAGGAGGAGGAGGAGGGTGATGAGGCCATGCCTTACAAGATTGTCAACATCATCCCTAAGTACACGCCCAAACCCTACGTGGTGCCCAAGGAGAGCGGCAAGTCCTACACGCTTGATGACATAGAGGAGTGTCTCTACGGCTCTCAGTATGAGCCTACGTCTGGTCCAGACGCTATCTCAGCTAAAGCTGACCGCGAAGACAGTTCCTCTGCCAAAGAGGAATCAAAGAAGAAGGGTGAAGCAAATGCTTCATTCTCTGACACAGAGAGCACTATAGCTGGTCTAGAAGTGGTTGAACTGCTGAACGATGTGCTGGCCAGTTATGGTGAGATTGAGAGCAAGTATAGTGACTTCAGGTACAGCCCTCGTCAGCCTCTAGCTGAGTTGAAGGCTGAGGCTGAGGCTGATGGGAAGGAGGATGATAGTGCTGAAAGTAAGAAAGATAAACTTAAGAAAAATGCTGACTTTGAAAAGAGGATGGCTTCTGTGGCAGCCAACCTTGACCTTCAGAAATCTAGAAAGTCTCGGCAAGCCCCCCGGCCCCCGAGTTCTCCACCCCCTGAGCCACAAGTTTCCCCAACACGTAAACTAACCAATCAGGCAGAGCCTAATTTTAAAATGGTGCCTGTTGGCAAGTCAATTATGACACCTCCCCCTATGGATCCTCTCATTGCTCCCAAGGCAGTCAGTGAACCTGCACTTGGTCTTGATGATCCTGAAAACCTTGACATGCGCATGACCTGCAAGTCAACAGACATTGGCAAGGCAAAAAGAGGCATCACATCATTCTTTCGCAATATATTACGACGTGGTCGTGACTCTAGTGAACTTTCCATGGAGACGAGTAACCCCGACATAACGTTTGCTAAAGCTGAGAGCAGGTCAGCAGATCCAATGACGACCTCTCTGACGGAGAGTCTCGACATCAAGGAGAAAGCCCCGGAGTCTCCCCCACCTGCCTCTCCAGCAGAAAAGAGGAGCTCCAAGTTCTCGCCCCAGCCCAAGTTCCGTGTGCTGCCCCCCTCAACCCCTCCCCCTGTCAGTCCCCAAATATCCACTGACAAATCTTCTAGTCCTGCTCTTGAGCACAAGAACTCTCTTGATGACCGTATCGAAGGTGCTGTGCCAAAGGCTACTCCAAGCTCTCCTCTTCAACACAAAAAGGGAGTTTCTAGTCCCAAACTCCGACTGAAGAAAGAGCAAGGGAGGGCTTCCCCTCCCACTCAGAGAGCTCAGTCCAAAGACGACAATCATGTGCCACAATCAACTCCTCCAAGTCTGCCAGCAACTCCCCCTCAACTCCCAGCAAACCCCCCAACCACAAAACCCAAGACAGATTTCACCTCTCATACATTACCAAGAGATCACAATCGATCTCGAGACACTTCAACCACAAATGTTACCAGCACCATGTCCAGGTCACAAATCTCATTCTCCTCTTCCTCCACCCCTAAGCCGACCACCCAGCCACCACAACCCCCTTCCACCCAACCAGCAGTCAAGCCCCAGGGGTCAACAGGCAAACCACAGGTGCCCCCTAACCCTCCCCAAACCAAACCACAACCTCCCTCTAAACCTCCCTCTGCAGTCACTGACGAGAGTGGGGTGGTTGTCAGAAGACGACCAAAGAGTCCCAAGAAGGGAACACCTCCCCACCCACCATCCAGAACTTCAGTCCCGGCTCGAATACCAGATTCCAGAAATCCAGACTTTGCTCGTGAACTTGAGCGGCGCCTCAGTCGGTCCACAGAAGGAGCTGCTTCTATCCGAGAGACGAGGAAGTCGATGTCTCAAGCTCCCCCCTCCCCCACCTCCCCGGTCCCAGAGATAGATGAGGCTGTGCCGGCTTCACCCACAACCTTGGAAAAACCTGAGGAGGCCAGGAAGGTAAAACAATGTTTTGTTATCTAAACTACTCAAAAGAAGTTTTGGGACAGACTTACGTTTCCTCAATATGTTTTCATGGATGATAAAAACACGTAGAATGATGCACAGAGACTTTGAAGCAGCCAAAGAGTGAAATTTCTCTGCCAAACACCCTGTAGAGACGTAGTCATAGGGGAGGGTTGCTATGCGATTATTATCCCGATATGGGGTTCGCGATACGATAGTTATCCTGATACACGTTAATACACCTTACACAATGATATTTTCAAAAATATTTGGATCAATTAATTTTGTGCAAATTTAAACATTACCTTGTTTGATGTTTTTGTAATCTTACCAAATTTCCAAGTAGTATAGTTTTTGTTTGCATAAAAAATCTCTTTTAAATCTCTATCTCAGTTTTCAGCATCTACATTCATTAATTTAATAATATGTTATGTATCACAATATGCATCATCCAACCAATATAATATATTGTTGACCAATGTATTGCGATACGATAATCTATTGCTCTGTCGTTACAACTCTAGTAGCCATACAATAATTTCTTTCTGTTACTCTATAATAAAATCATTTTCCCATGACAAAATGTTGAGTGCAAGCCTTATGATTATGGTAGGGATTCTTGTGCTGAAATAGTTCATTGCATATGGTAAAAGATGTGTCATGAAGACTGATATCCAATGATCGAAGGAAAACTAAGGCACCTTTGAGTGGCACTCTCTGAGCTGGATAAAAAAAGGTCTGGGAGAGCTGAAACTCTGTGTAAAGACTTCTTTTTGTTATTCTCATAAGTTGACCCTCTGACCATTTGAACTACATTTGATGATTTCTCTGAACATTTCTTGAAAACCTTTGGAACACATCGTTGTCATTGACCAATTTCTTTATGTCAAGAATGCACTAAAGTTACTGACCTTTTCACCATTTTGACAGTTTGACGATGACGGACCGCGAGAGAAGATTGAGCTCCCGACCGCCGCCCCGATGAGCCGGAAGAGCTTTCTGGGTAAACTTGGCAACAAGAAGGGGCGCGCCCCCCAACCCCCAGTCTCCGTGAAGCGGGCAAAGTCCATCAGCGAGTCTACCCTTCCACGCACTAGCAAACAGAAGAAGATCAATGCTGCTGATATATCAGGACCAGTGGTAGGAAAGCAGTATTTGGTTATAAGTTAATAAGAGATTTTATCATTAATGATTGACTGATCATCGATGATTGACTGATCATTAATGATTGACCGATTATCGATAATTGACCGATTATCGATAATTGACAGATTATCGAAAATTGACCGATTATCGATAATTGACTGATCACTCATGGTTGTTCTTGATTGACTGATCATTGATGACTACCGTATTCGTCTTAATAAGCGCCCCCTATTACAAATTTTCATATAACAGAGCGCCATTAGGGATATCATGATATAGGTACCTCACAATATTATTGCAATACTTAAATAATATTTCTCAGTAAAAGTGACATTATTGCGGGGATGTAGCATTTTATTCATTGTAACCATTATTATCAACAAAAGATACAATAGTTAGATTACAAAATGGCAACTTCTGTATGAAAATCTCATATCACCTTTTTTTCCAACTCCAAGAGTAACAGAAACGCTATAATAACAATGATTTTCACAATCTCAGGATCTCTTGTTTCGATGTTCATTTGGAAAGATTTTCACCAACATTTGTATCTTGATTTAGTTTTGAGTATCATGAACTGAACCATGAGGATGAATCAATCTGTTTGTCAATAATCGTGACATCCATAAGAGCTATAGTGTAAAGGCATTCTATTAGACTTTAAACGGGGCTTTATACCAATTGTCACTATGATGTCACTATACATAGATTGTTATTGTTCAGTTCAAGATATGTTTCAGACGTGAACCTTCTTTTTATGAAATTTCAAAAACACTTAATCTCATCCCGATGTGACTTGTGTCTGTTGCAGCTGGTGACGGACATGACGAACACAAAGATCCTAGAGAACCGGAGGAACACTATCTCCCTAGGTGATGACCCCGCGTTTGCTTCAAGTTTAATTTTCTGTAAGAATTCACACCCTTATTGGCATCCTGCACTGCACGAGTCTATCATGGCTGAGTCCATTGCTGATGGTTGATGTACAGTAGCGTAGTGGTGCATCTAGCTGTCCGTCCGTCCGCCTGTCCGTCGTTGATAAGTCTGGTTTGTATGTATGTGCAAGTAGCTGCATGGTTGTAGCACAGGAGGATTTATGGCTGCAGTCGAAACCTCATTTGAGAATCCCTATGGACCAACTGAAATCGCCCTTTAGTTGATTAAGCAGAACACTACTTGCAACACCCATTGTCAGTCAGTCAACACCTAGTTAATGTTAACATGCAAGCAGGTGCTTGGTCCAAAGGACTTTGAAGGTGCAATCTAATCTCCCACCTCCTTTTGTAAAGCCTTTGGACAAACTGAAATCCCCTTCTAGACGAACATTTAGTTCCTGAAAGAGGGAGTTCTTTACAAACGTTAATATTTAGATTTTTTGCCTAAATGAAATAAAAATGAGCCCCTAAAGCTGAGGCATCTATATTTGCCAATACTTTTTTTGCTTTAGCGTGTGGATAACAGACTAGTCCCCTTCCGAAACCTTCCGTCAGTCGGTCTGTACCTGTTTTGTATGAATGTATAAGTAGCTGCATGCTGTAGCTTTTTTATCCCTGAAGATTCTGAACTACCATCCAATAACCCTCTCTTTTGGAAAATCCCTTTTGATAATTAAGATCAATGAGTTCAGTGAGCAACATTCACGGTCAATAATTTGCATATAACGGGTAATAAGTAATTAGAATATGTGCGCATGCAAGTAGCTGGGTCTTAGCATTATCTTACCCATGGATATTAAATGCTGCAATCCAATTCCCAACCCATTCAAAGTCACTTTTTGATAGTAATAGCTGCAATCCAAATTCCCAATAGCTTTCTTGTACCCCATGTATCCATGACAACCATGCCCAAAGTGCTATGATGTGTATTATCATACTGGGGGAATGTTCGGTGTCGCACATTAACAAGCGCTCAGCATATACGTAAAGGTCCGTACTTCTACTCGATGATATCTCTATAAAACTAGTCTTTTACCAACAGAGGTTGGATAAATATAGAAAATCATACGTGTGCATTTGGGTCATTCGTATTGAGCAAGAAGATGTCATGGACGCGGGAGAACAACAAGTTTGAAGAACGATTTTTTTTCTCAGCCTCCATGACATTTGCAAGTTCAATACAAATAACCCAAATACACACGTATCATGACACTCTATAATTATTATATACTCTTCTTTTAACCCTCTAATAAATAATTTTGGATTGTTTAAATTATCCCATATGATGTGGTGCACATTGATACATTATGCATACAAGGCAATGACCTATAACCTGATCGACTGATACCTCACTTATCTGTTTATATACTCACTACTCTGCGTTGTTAAACATAAGAGGGAATTTCTCAAATGTGAAATCAAATGAAATGATAGAAGTAATTCCATAATAATTATTTATATAGTCCTGGATATGAAAAACGTAAGTTCAGGGTTCTGAGCGACGGGCTTCTTTCAAACGATGTCACCATGGAAATGACTTCATAATCATTGTTAGCTATGTAATGGCAAAGTACCGCTAGTGATTTCTCAGAATTTTCTTGAGGATTTCCTTTCAAAGTGTTTTTAAGTTTTATAACTAATGATAACACTAGTTTTTCCCTTTATTATTCTTCAATATCATATCATAAAGGGGGTTTATTACAAATGCACTGAGATGCATGCATTCCGATGTATATATATTAGGGAAATTATTGTTATTTACGGAAAGCTCAGAGAATTCCTGAAGGTTGAAAACAAAATAGAACTGTCACGCGTGCAATACAGAATTTGCCGTGCAATACAGAATTTGAAGACATATTTAGTATTGCACCCTTTAATTACTATCCCAATTTTACATATTTTTGTAAATGCCACAATAACATTATCATTTCCATTTTACATTGGACCTCTGTGTAACAGATAACATAAACGACGAGGCCTAATTTAAGTAACCTATGCATGGTAAATCATCATGCTAAGTTGTGCCTGTTGAGCATTTCCACTCCTTTTGACTTCTATTGGTCGTCCACCATTCTCTTCCAACAGGGGCAGATCAAGTCATGTTGATTTAACCTCTGTTTTATTACGCCGAGTTTGTGGAATAGAATGAGAGATGCCTAATTGGAGGCAATCAAAGTTAGTTGTGCAATCAGTGACGCTGTTCTTAAATCATCATTTTGGCTACTGAATCAAGGCAAACGCATGGTTATATGAACCACCCTTTCCATCCAAGCTTCAGAAAACTGGTTAATTGGATATTTTACGAGTGCTTCTTTTACCTTGCAGTTGCTGTGTTACTTTGTATAAGAATTGAGTCCAGTGTGAGGTCCTATTGCAGTTTGAATTGCATTGATTGTGTAACACATTTTTTATCACATATGTCAGTTTTCACAAAAATTATCGGAAACTGATACTTCAAGAGGTGTTGTCAGATATTTCCTGTAATTTTCTCATCGTTCTTGTCGATTATATTTGGTATCAATACAGTTCCTACCCCTACACATCACCGCATCTCTTGAAGTGTACACCGCATGACTGGATATGTGCATGAGGTCTAACCATTCTGTAGACCTTGTAGATATATCATTACTAGAGATGTCACGATACACCGATGCATCATCGTGGTTCAATTCACAATCCGATGCAAGAATGTTAACTTTATCGCCTTACAAACTTGTTTAATGTTGATTAAACCAAGAAATTCAGAGTTTTAAACATTGTATGCAAATACAATAAAGAAGTTTTAATCCATGTTAATCTACTATCGTGACATCCTATTTGGTTGATTTCCAGGCCTGTCTTTTATTCACAATCAGACAGAAATAAACAATTTAATCATTTGAAAAACCTAAATAAAACCATACGTTTGATGAAGTTAATGTTCAAAGAAAATATTTGATACGACAATAAAAATTGAGTGTATGTAATCAACTATTAATTAGTCTTTGAATCAGTGCTCTATTTGACATATACGTGTTTGATACCGTATTTCCTTTTAAACCTTATGTCCATGAGACTGCTACCGGTATAAGGTTTTGTGCTGTTTCCATCGCCCCCGCCTTCACACTTGTCTTAATGGCTATAACTTTCTTCCACTAAGCTTTCAAGAACTCATATACATACCGTAACTATTTACCTATACCTCGGGGGAACAATTTTGAAATGTTGACTTTGACAAAATAGTTTTTAATATTTTTATCTTTTCTCAGCAGGTGGTTCAGCATCGATGTGTGCCGGTACTGACCGGGAGTTTGACGACCTTAAGCCTGGAGTTATCTCCCCTTTGGGCTCACTGGAGAACCTTTACGAAGCAATCCTCCCGAAGATGGGAGGACCACACATGTATGACCCTGTGACCGGAACCTCGGTCGGTCAGAAGGCGAGTCTGTGTCCGAACGTGCCAGTGGAAGGATACCTGGAGCCTGTGCCCCCAACAACAGGTGCTTCCTCGAATGCCCCCATCCCTGTCCCAGCCCTCATGACAGCTTCCATGACTTCCAGCATGGTTGCCATGCATACCACCATAGAGGAGGAGGAGAGTATGGGGGATCCCTTCGATGACCCAGATTTGGATGACGACAGACGAGCCCAGCTGGCTTCCCAGCCAATATACGAGGAGATAAACGGATATAACAAACCCATGGAGGAAGACGCGACCTCCATGGTGTCCACTCTCTCGCAGGTGTCCCAGAATACAGAGACAGACTTCCTGGCCCCTCCAGACAGCGCTCCCAGGTCTCAGTCCCGCGAGACCGTCTCGTCCGAGTCTGACTCACCTTCAACATCAAGCACCCTCTCTCGACCTAAACCAGCCCCGAGACGGAAACCGAAGAAAGGGGACCGATGCTCCTCGGAGCAGTATGTGGCCATGAACCGGCCGAATGCTTCCATCACTCTGCGAGAGGACAAGCTGAGGGAACTACACAGCAAGACAACCACACTAATGCTCCAGAGCCTTCAGGACATCTACAGTTCAGTGGAGAGGATTCTCTCCCAGGACAAGCTGTCTCTGCCCGCCCCGCACCAACTCAAGTGGAGTGACTTCGACATCTACGGGCAGCCTCTGCATGCCTCGGAGAGGTGCATTGTTTATAATGCAAAGTTCAAGGTTAACAACTCACCCTGTCAACTCATGGTAAGTTCACTTCATTGCAGCATACTTATTGTGAACTTGTAAATCAGGAGCTCCTCTTCTCTGATGTGCTTGCTATTCATCTTATATTGCAAGGTTGGCATGCTGCCTCAACCAAATTGCTTCAAGGATTTTCTAACCTCAAAGAAAATGCTTCTATATAGACGGTACAACGAGAGTGCCTATTTTTATCCAAAATGCTTCTAAGCAGGTCATATTGTCTCTAAACAAGAATCCATACCTTTGACTATGATGTTTCTATTCAAGAATCGTACTTATCACCAAAATGCTTCTATACAAGAGTTGATTAATTTAACCAAAATGCTTCTTTTCATAAGTCCATACCTTTAACTAAAATGTTTCCATACAAGAGTCCATACCTTTAACCAAAAAGGATTGTATATAAGAATCTATAGCTTTATCAATATGTTTCTATACATACTTCATCTACTATTCAACAGCCCAGGAGAACATACCTTTCAACAAATTGTTCTGTGAAGTGTCCCAACTATATGAACTACACCTTTATGAGAATACTTCTATACAGGAATCCATATCTTTACAATAGTGCTTCTATGCAGAATCTATATCTTCAACTCAAGTGTATCTATACCAGAGTCTATACCTGTAACCAAAATGCTTTAATATAAGAGTCAATATCTTTAACAAAATGTATCAATACAAAATTCTATAATTTTAACTAAAATGCTTACAAGAGTCCCTACATTAAAGTAAAATGCTTCTATACATGATACAAGGGTCCATATCTTCAACAAAAATGCTTCAATACAAGAGTTCATACCATTAACAAAAAGCTTTTACACAAGATTTCATACCTTTAACTAAAATTCATCTGTACAAGAGTTCATACCTTTAACTGAAATTCATCTATACAAGAGTTCATACCTTTAACTAAAATTCATCTGTACAAGAGTTCATACCTTTAACTAAAATTCATCTGTACAAGAGTTCATACTTTTAACTAAAATTCATCTGTACAAGAGTTCATACCTTTAACTAAAATTCATCTGTACAAGAGTTCATACCTTTAACTAAAATTCATCTATACAAGAGTTCATACCTTTAACTAAAATTCATCTGTACAAGAGTTCATCCCTTTAACTAAAATTCATCTGTACAAGAGTTCATACCTTTAACTAAAATTCATCTGTACAAGAGTTCATACCTTTAACTAAAATTCATCTATACAAGATTTCATACCTTTAACTAAAATTCATCTACACAAGAGTTCATACCTTTAACTAAAATTCATCTATACAAGAGTTCATACCATTAACAAAAAGCTTTTATACAAGAGTTCATACCTTTAACTAAAATTCATCTATACAAGAGTTCATACCTTTAACTAAAATTCATCTATACAAGAGTTCATACCTTTAACTAAAATTCATCTATACAAGAGTTCATACCTTTAACTGAAATTCATCTATACAAGAGTTCATACCTTTAACTAAAATTCATCTATACAAGAGTTCATACCGTTAACTAAAATTCATCTGTACATTCATCTATACAAGAGTTCATACCTTTAACTTAAATTCATCTGTACAAGAGTTCATACCTTTAACTAAAATTCATCTGTACAAGAGTTCATACCTTTAACTAAAATTCATCTGTACAAAAGTTCATACCTTTAACTAAAATTCATCTATACAAGATTTCATACCTTTAACTAAAATTCATCTACACAAGAGTTCATACCTTTAACTAAAATTCATCTATACAAGAGTTCATACCATTAACAAAAAGCTTTTATACAAGAGTTCATACCTTTAACTAAAATTCATCTATACAAGAGTTCATACCTTTAACTAAAATTCATCTATACAAGAGTTCATACCTTTAACTAAAATTCATCTATACAAGAGTTCATACCTTTAACTGAAATTCATCTATACAAGAGTTCATACCTTTAACTAAAATTCATCTATACAAGAGTTCATACCGTTAACTAAAATTCATCTGTACATTCATCTATACAAGAGTTCATACCTTTAACTTAAATTCATCTGTACAAGAGTTCATACCTTTAACTAAAATTCATCTGTACAAGAGTTCATACCTTTAACTAAAATTCATCTGTACAAAAGTTCATACCTTTAACTAAAATTCATCTGTACAAGAGTTCATACCTTTAACTGAAATTCATCTATACAAGAGTTCATACCTTTAACTAAAATTCATCTGTACAAGAGTTCATACCTTTAACTAAAATTCATCTGTACAAGAGTTCATACCTTTAACTAAAATTCATCTATACAAGATTTCATACCTTTAACTAAAATTCATCTACACAAGAGTTCATACCTTTAACTAAAATTCATCTATACAAGAGTTCATACCATTAACAAAAAGCTTTTATACAAGAGTTCATACCTTTAACTAAAATTCATCTATACAAGAGTTCATACCTTTAACTAAAATTCATCTATACAAGAGTTCATACCTTTAACTAAAATTCATCTATACAAGAGTTCATACCTTTAACTGAAATTCATCTATACAAGAGTTCATACCTTTAACTAAAATTCATCTATACAAGAGTTCATACCGTTAACTAAAATTCATCTGTACATTCATCTATACAAGAGTTCATACCTTTAACTAAAATTCATCTGTACAAGAATTCATACCTTTAACTAAAATTCATCTGTACAAGAATTCATACCTCTAACTGAAATTCATCTATACAAGAATTCATACCTTTAACTAAAATTCATCTGTACAAGAGTTCATACCTTTAACTAAAATTCATCTATACAAGAGTTCATACCTTTAACTAAAATTCATCTATACAAGAGTTCATACCTTTAACTGAAATTCATCTATACAAGAGTTCATACCTTTAACTGAAATTCATCTATACAAGAGTTCATACCTTTAACTAAAATTCATCTGTACAAGAGTTCATACCTTTAACTAAAATTCATCTATACAAGAGTTCATACCTTTAACTAAAATTCATCTGTACATTCATCTATACAAGAGTTCATACCTTTAACTGAAATTCATCTATACAAGAGTTCATACCTTTAACTAAAATTCATCTGTACAAGAGTTCATACCTTTAACTAAAATTCATCTGTACAAGAGTTCATACCTTTAACTAAAATTCATCTATACAAGATTTCATACCTTTAACTAAAATTCATCTACACAAGAGTTCATACCTTTAACTAAAATTCATCTATACAAGAGTTCATACCATTAACAAAAAGCTTTTATACAAGAGTTCATACCTTTAACTAAAATTCATCTATACAAGAGTTCATACCTTTAACTAAAATTCATCTATACAAGAGTTCATACCTTTAACTAAAATTCATCTATACAAGAGTTCATACCTTTAACTGAAATTCATCTATACAAGAGTTCATACCTTTAACTAAAATTCATCTATACAAGAGTTCATACCGTTAACTAAAATTCATCTGTACATTCATCTATACAAGAGTTCATACCTTTAACTAAAATTCATCTGTACAAGAATTCATACCTTTAACTAAAATTCATCTGTACAAGAATTCATACCTCTAACTGAAATTCATCTATACAAGAATTCATACCTTTAACTAAAATTCATCTGTACAAGAGTTCATACCTTTAACTAAAATTCATCTATACAAGAGTTCATACCTTTAACTAAAATTCATCTATACAAGAGTTCATACCTTTAACTGAAATTCATCTATACAAGAGTTCATACCTTTAACTGAAATTCATCTATACAAGAGTTCATACCTTTAACTAAAATTCATCTGTACAAGAGTTCATACCTTTAACTTAAATTCATCTGTACAAGAGTTCATACCTTTAACTAAAATTCATCTGTACAAGAGTTCATACCTTTAACTAAAATTCATCTGTACAAGAGTTCATACCTTTTACTAAAATTCATCTATACAAGAGTTCATACCTTTAACTAAAATTCATCTGTACATTCATCTATACAAGAGTTCATACCTTTAACTGAAATTCATCTATACAAGAGTTCAAACCTTTAACTAAAATTCATCTATACAAGAGTTCATACCTTTAACTTAAATTCATCTGTACAAGAGTTCATACCTTTAACTAAAATTCATCTGTACAAGAGTTCATACCTTTAACTAAAATTCATCTGTACAAGAGTTCATACCTTTAACTAAAATTCATCTGTACAAGAGTTCATACCTTTAACTTAAATTCATCTGTACAAGAGTTCATACCTTTAACTAAAATTCATCTGTACAAGAGTTCATACCTTTAACTAAAATTCATCTATACAAGAGTTCATACCTTTAACTAAAATTCATCTGTACATTCATCTATACAAGAGTTCATACCTTTAACTGAAATTCATCTATACAAGAGTTCAAACCTTTAACTAAAATTCATCTATACAAGAGTTCATACCTTTAACTAAAATTCATCTATACAAGAGTTCATACCTTTAACTTAAATTCATCTGTACAAGAGTTCATACCTTTAACTAAAATTCATCTGTACAAGAGTTCATACCTTTAACTAAAATTCATCTGTACAAAAGTTCAAAAATGCTTCTATACAAGATTCCATACCTTAAATTAAAATGCTTCAATACAAGAGTTCAAACCTTTAACTAAAATGCATCTATACAACGAGTTCATACCTACACTGTATAAGAATTTACAAACATATAGAATAAAACGTTCAGGACAAGTTAAGATATTTTAAGGTCTAAATCTACAAGAGTCCCTATTCTATCTTAAGAAAAGATTATAAGCCTCCTAGTTTTCATAATTGACATAGATGGAATTTCCGTTTATCCACAGCTCCTGCACTCTCGACCGGCCACAGAGGGCAGCACCATGACTCATCCCAGTCTGCTCAAACCAACAGTAGTGTTTGCCGACACAATTCCCTTCTCCTTCCTGACAGAGGAGTTCATCAAGACCAGTCAACTCGTCCAGAACTCCATCTACGACAGCAGCCTGGCCAAGTGCTTCTGTGCGGTGGGAAGCTTTGACATCATCGAGAGTCTGGACTCGCACCTTTGTCTGCTGAGAGAAACTCTGACCAACAACACCCAGGCCTACATCAACGTCATCCTGTCTGTGGCGCTTCAACTTCTCAGTGCCATGTCCCACTGCCTCGACCAGGGGTACACGGTCACTGAGACCGACTTCAGGGACGTGTTTCTAGTGACTCGATGCGACCTTCGGGGCAAGGTCATTACCTTCTTGCCTCGGCAAAGGTCCCGGGACGTTCACCAAGGGGAGGCGACCTGTCGATTCCTGGACAAGCTTCTTGAGGATGCAACGAGCCAACACTTAGCAGAGGAGGATGCACCTGAGGCTCTTGACACAGTGGACACGCTGCGGAACTTGCTGCAGCCCCGGAAGGTGGAGTGTCTCGCCCAGGTCAGGTCCGTAGTCGAGTACGTGCTCTGGGGTCCAAGTCCTCCCGAACCTACGGAACAGGAAGTTGTGGATGCGGATCAAGAACAGGAGTTATGTTTGTGGTTGGAGAAGGAGCGTGCTGCGGTTGTTGCAAAGTTCGCTCGGGATGTGTCCGGCTTCATCAATGGAGTATCTCTCGAGGATTATTACTGTTTGAAGTTCCTTCTGAAATCTAGTCCAGCAAGCCTGGTGGAGAGCTCCAGGAAACTGGCACTTCAGTACTAATTGATCTAATGTAGCCAATTATTTATTTATCTAATATTGATAACATTTGATCCTTCAATGTCTCTTGCAGAAAGTTGTAACAATCATACTGTTGTTATGTAAAAGAAAGATTGTGAGACAAGATTTACTTCTGAAAGACTGAATGCAAATTATACATTAAGAAATAAATGTTCAATACATAACCTATTGAATTGTTTCCACAACAAGAATTTCACATATATATATTAATGAAAAGTAACAATTAACATCTCTTTAATGAAGGTTTATTTATGCAAATAACATGTTTTTCTTCAAGATAATTTATTGAAACATTATGTGTGGTCCATTACATAGAAGTAACACTTACTTTATCATGGTATAGGAAATATTCCTATCAAGATACAAGATTGAAGCTTACTGGACAAACACATTTTTGAGCATTTATTGTAATAAAAATATATAAATGTCTTTTATCTACCAGTATTTCCGAAAGTTGTGTTTTTGATGTGCAGACTGACATGTATGCTTTATGTGTAATTAGTGGATGCTATTTGACCTCATAATTATTGCTTTACTATGATTAGTGTATGTTGCTAAATACTTGAGGTGCTAAGTAGTGGTTGAATGCACTGATGTAGAAGATGTTGTGTATCTGCTGCCGCGAAGAGGAACTCCAGACAGGAAGAAACCATTGGTAATCATAAAACACTCTGAGGACCAAACTAAATTGTCGTAACTTTGCGTCAAATTCTAAACTGGTCACCACTAATGTGGATATGTAGTTTAAGATTTTACAGTTGTAGATCAGTGTAGACTTTGACAGCATTGTCACATATTGTTTATTCGAAACAAATCCATCTCATGAAAGCCTGATGTAACCTTAAAATCCTTGCAATGTCCAGATCTAACCACTGCTGTACCTTCTTCCAGCTGCTCAGTGATGAGGTTAGGACTTAGTTGGTACATATTGGAAATTCAAATTTATTCAAAACCTGATCTGTTAATTGATTTGTTATTGTACTGACAATATATATGCCATTTTGAATTTTATGCACTGACTTTACATTTGACTGATTTGACTTATTTTTGTTTTTGTTTGGCTGCAGCTTTTACACTGCATCAGTACGACTCCTAGTTATCCAATACTTACAGCAAGTGAGAATCCTCTTTAACCTTTTACAAATTGCAATATACTGAACCCTGTCAACAAATATCTTATATTTCTCCCGTATTGTGTATTCAAATACTTCACCATTTGTGAATCAAAAATTCGTTATCAGCAATGCTTTTACTTTATATTGAAAATAAATCAAGTTGAAAATGTTAATGGTATAATCATAATCCATATAATCCGGAAACAGCACATTGCATAAACTGATATAAAACCATTAGTATTTATGAATTGCCAAGTTTATGAATTGACATTTATCCACAATACCTTTTTTCTTTCTATAATGTTTGTGCTATCAATATGAGAGATACACAATATTAGTATTTGAAAGGTTGATATGATTTAAGATGCTGAAATGGCATTCTATGATTTTCTTTGAATGAAAGTGTTATGGAATTAACCAGTGTGTAACGTCAATACCAAGCTTTGAAAGAGAATGATAAGATTTGAAAGTCAGTGTAACATCAATTTAAACTTCTTTGGAATGATAAGTTGAGGTAATATGTTGGCTCATCACAGCTTATAATGATTGGTATTACTTTTACAGCAGGAACATTGAAATGTCTTGACTGTATGTCTGCTGAGTGTACTTATATTGTATGTACATGTAAGTGTGTTTGGGCAGCTAAGTTGCTTGATGCTGGACCAACTGAATTTGCTTTCTACTCATTAGTGTCAATAGATAAGATATAGAAAAGATTGTGATTATGTTAACGAAATGCCATAGAATCTCGTTATCCCAAGATTTAAGTTATTGTTGCAGTCTTGTGAAGCTAGTCTTTTACCCTGCTTTTATTATTGCGTCACCATGGAGACCAGCGGAACCAATTAGCTGATGACATTATTGACCAATAATCACTGTCACGCTATGCGTGTGCACTGTGCAGCCATGTGTTTGAACTGCGTATGAAGTCAAACTGAAGAATGAATGGTTATGCACAAGTAACCAAAATCTTATATCTTCTTGTTTCATTTTAACTCTGCATTGTCGTTTGTTCTAAATTACTCTCCATTTCCTCACCCCAAAACTCATATGAATACAGAGAACTTAAATGTAACAACTGTATGTCGTTATTTCTCAAAACGTCTTTTTTGTTCAAATGAGCATGAAGAATTTTCACATTGTACATGTATTTGAACAGTTTAAAGAAAATTTCAATTTTGCTACATACTATGGTATACACTATCATGATAATCAGGTTAACATCGTTTTCTTAGCAATTTTAACCCTCAGATAAGTAAAATATCTATTTGACAGTCCAAGCGTTCAAGAATTCAAAAGTCAGTGATGATATCAAAAATCTGATTTTAAACTATGTTGATCTGAACGGCTCGATGATTCTATTTCAATTCCTCACAATGACTCCCAAGAACATACCTTCTGGTGATAGGAAAACTCTGTCTGCATTTGTCTGTCATGTTTGTGTTTCATTTGTTCCCTCCACACTCCTTTCAATTCCAGCATTTACATTTACTTTTAACACTTTTATTTAGATGATATTTAATTTGAAGGTTTTAACTGTGATATTTTTGTACAAACTGTAAAATTAACTTGCTCACAACATGGTTGTAATGTATGGCAATTAAAATTGTCTATCCTTGTATGGCGTGTTGTGTTTTATGTCGTATATATAGAGGAACCCGATTGAAGATTCTTGTGCAGTCAGGGCCATTTTCTATAAAGTGAACATTGGTCCCTTCATGTACACCTTGAGAAGCCTAGAGCTCCTTATTGAAGACACATATTGTGCACCAAATGAAACGCAAAATGTTTGAGTTCCTGTTTACAGTGGGAACTGGTTATTTAAATGATTTTATTCGTCCTACATGAAAGATATCCCTGTTAAATAAATGTACAAATTAATTACATATTACATTTGTAAAACCAGAAGACTTGATGTCATAACCGTTTAACATGATGTCACAGAATTTGAGTGCCTGTGAAATGGTGATGTCAGCAAATTTCTGAAAACTTTAGACGATTCTCTATTAAAAGCAGTAAATTAAAAACAAAACTCGGTCAAACTCGGAGTTTTGCTCATTTGCATGGTTTTCCCTTAACCAACCAAAGTTTAAATTATGAGGATCCCACAATCGTCAATATATCTAGCATAGAAAGAAAACTATTCTTGAGAGAAACTGAACACATTTTTTTTAACAACACCTTAAACAGGTTACGGCTTAGAACATAGCAAGACTTAGGACTGCTGCCAACGTGAGAACGCGAGAATACAGCACATGGGCAAGAGTCTAGTTGTTGGGGACTCGTGGAGATTGCGGGCGGAAAGAGGTGGCTGTGGAGTAGTGATATTTGATGAGTGGTGGAGAAAGTAGTATAGAGGTAAAAAGCGTATGGAACGCTGAGCCAAGGATTGAAAGGTTTTATGAGCGATGATTGGCCGATCTTATTCATGGTTTGGTGGCAAATATTAAAAAAAACCAGTGTCAATGTCAATGTCTGCACATTAATGAGATAGCATCGGCAAGTGCACATTGTGCCCTTTTGAATGTAAGTAATATTTATTTATATATATATCTGTATGCATTTGCTGCATGCTGGCTGTACATTCTACAATCTCCTCTGTATCTTCCACACCACACTTCATGAGACAAAGTGCAGCCTTCTACATATATAGAGAATATCTGATTTTGCAGTACAACTGATTACAAACTGACATGAATGACAAGTGCTGAACACAGTTGTTAGCGATAATGACTAGCTTTCTAAGTATGATTTTAGTTTACCAGTGAGTGTGTGATTCGCTTGATTTCTTTCATGCTGGAAATATATTATGTACTATAAGTATATCCTTGGCGGGTAGTGCATACATTTATAATGCAGTGCTAATTCAAGCCATGTCACAAACTGTGTCTCTCTGTAGATCCTAATTTTCCAAATGATTTAAATTCCATTTCCTTCAAAGTGGCATGAGTACGATTTACTGATATGGGATAGAAAACGCTTGAATCCTTGATACATGCATTTGAATAATAACAATTAACCCATCGATTCAGCAGATATGATCTGTAGTGGATATATGAGATTTTTGCGACATTTGAATTATGTATTGCGATGTCTGTTGGCTTTGTCTGGCTATACTAATCATAGTTGAGAATAAACACAAATTACTCATTTACACATATATTTAAGCAGCTTGTAAATGGTCCACACGATAAAAAAGATATGAGGGCACCCTCGATAGCTTTGGACAATTTTTGTTAAATTGTTTCTTTTTGCAAGATATTTCATTCTTTTATTCCTTTCGCGCAAATACAAATTATGTGTGAGATTGTTGACAGTTCTGCCATCTACATAAACCTATAATCAGTATGTAAACGGCCCACTTGGTTCAGAAAACATAAACTTTAAGAGCAGGGTCCCCGAGATTGATTGGGACAGTTTACTGAAAACAGTCTTTTGTGTGACACTTGCAGGATACTATGTATGTTGCGTCTTTCTTTTTAATAAGCTGTTACAAATTGAATACGAGATAAACAACGATTCATTCATTTGCAAATATATACAATCAGTATTTAAATGAGCAAGTTGGTTCGGAAGATGAGATCTGTTAAAGTAAGGGTACCCGCAATTGATTTGACCAACTATTTTGAAACAAGCCTTTTTGCGACCTGAGCAATATATCACTCTTACATTAAAACATTTCATTAAGGAACTTATGGAATAATTTTCAATATCTATTGTCATGTGCTATTTTTCTCTGCACATTGACAAATTATATGAAATTGAAACCAATTTATTATGTTTTATGAAAATATTAAAAAATAATTGGAATTTTGTGAAGGAGTATGTAGAAATATAGAAATTAGTGTTATAGGGTTTAATACTTAACCTATTGAATTGTTTCCTAAACAAAAATTCACATATATATATATTCATGAAAAGCAACAATTAACATCTGTTTAATGTAGGTATATTTATGCAAATAAAATACTACATAGAAATACCACTTACTTTATCTTGTTTTAGGAAATATTCCTATCGAGATACATAAGATTGAACCTTACTGGACAAACACATTTTTAAGCGTTTATTGTAATAATAATATATAAATGTCTTTTATCTACTGGTATTTCCGGAAGTTGTGTTTTTGATGTGCAGACTGACATGTATGCTTTATGTGTAATTAGTTGATGCTATTTGACCTCATAATTATTGCTTTACTATGATTAGTGTATGTTGCTAAATACTTGAGGTGCTAAGTAGTGGTTGAATGCACTGATGTAGATGATGTTGTGTATCTGCTGCCGCGAAGAGGTACTCCAGACAGGAAGAAACCATTGGTAATCATAAAACACTCTGAGGACCAAACTAAATTGTCATCACTTTGCGTCAAATTTTAAACTTTTCACCACTAATGTGGATATGAAGTTTAAGATTTTACAGTTGTAGATCAGTGTAGACTTTGACAGCATTGTCACGTATTGTTTATTCGAAACAAATCCATCTCATGAAAGCCTGATGTAACCTTAAAATCATTGCAATGTCCAGATCTAACCACTGCTGTACCTTCTTCCAGCTGCTCAGTGATGAGGTAAGGACTTAGTTGGTACGTATTGGAAATTCAAATTTATTCAAAACCTGATCTGTTAATTGATTTGTCATTTTAAATTTTATGCACTGACTTTACATTTGACTGATTTGACTTATATTTGTTTTTGTTTGACTGCAGTTTTTACACTGCATCAGTATGACTCCTAGTTATCCAATACTTACAGCAAATGAGAATCCTCTTTATCTGTTTACAAATTGCAATATACTGAACCCTGTCAACAAATATCTTATATTTCTCCCGTATTGTGTATTCAAATCCTTCAGCATTTTGTGAATCAAAACTTCGTTATCAGCAATGCTTTTACTTTATATTGAAAATAAATCAAGTTGAAAATGTTAATGGTATAATCATAATCCATATAATCCGGAAACAGCACATTGCATAAACTGATATAAAACCATTAGTATTTATGAATTGCCAAGTTTATGAATTGACATTTATCCACAATACCTTTTTTCTTTCTATAATGTTTGTGCTATCAATATGAGAGATACACACTATTAGTGTTTGAAAGGTTGATATGATTTAAGATGCTGAAATGGCATTCTATGATTTTCTTTGAATGAAAGTGTTATTGAATTAACCAGTGTGTAACGTCAATACCAAGCTTTGAAAGAGAATGATAAGATTTGAAAGTCAGTGTAACATCAATTTAAACTTCTTTGGAATGACAAGTTAAGGCAATATGTTGGCTCATCACAGCTTATAATGATTGGTATTACTTTTACAGCAGGAACATTGAAATGTCTTGACTGTATGTCTGCTGAGTGTACTTATATTGTATGTACATGTAAGTGTGTTTGGGCAGCTAAGTTGCTTGATGCTGGACCAACTGAATTTGCTTTCTACTCATTAGTGTCAATAGATAAGATATAGAAAAGATTGTGATTATGTTAACGAAATGCCATAGAATCTCGTTATCCCAAGATTTAAGTTATTGTTGCAGTCTTGTGAAGCTAGTCTTTTACCCTGCTTTTATTATTGCGTCACCATGGAGACCAGCGGAACCAATTAGCTGATGACATTATTGACCAATAATCACTGTCACGCTATGCGTGTGCACTGTGCAGCCATGTGTTTGAACTGCGTATGAAGTCAAACTGAAGAATGAATGGTTATGCACAAGTAACCAAAATCTTATATCTTCTTGTTTCATTTTAACTCTGCATTGTCGTTTGTTCTAAATTACTCTCCATTTCCTCACCCCAAAACTCATATGAATACAGAGAACTTAAATGTAACAACTGTATGTCGTTATTTCTCAAAACGTCTTTTTTGTTCAAATGAGCATGAAGAATTTTCACATTGTACATGTATTTGAACAGTTTAAAGAAAATTTCAATTTTGCTACATACTATGGTATACACTATCATGATAATCAGGTTAACATCGTTTTCTTAGCAATTTTAACCCTCAGATAAGTAAAATATCTATTTGACAGTCCAAGCGTTCAAGAATTCAAAAGTCAGTGATGATATCAAAAATCTGATTTTAAACTATGTGGATCTGAACGGGTCACTGATGATTCTATTTCAATTCCTCACAATGACTCCCAAGAACATACCTTCTGTTGATAGGAAAACTCTGTCTGCATTTGTCTGTCATGTTTGTGTTTCATTTGTTCCCTCCACACTCCTTTCAATTCCAGCATTTACATTTACTTTTAACACTTTTATTTAGATGATATTTAATTTGAAGGTTTTAACTGTGATATTTTTGTACAAACTTTAAAATTAACTTGCTCACAACATGGTTGTAATGTATGGCAATTAAAATTGTCTATCCTTGTATGGCGTGTTGTGTTTTATGTCGTATATATAGAGGAACCCGATTGAAGATTCTTGTGCAGTCAGGGCCATTTTCTATAAAGTGAACATTGGTCCCTTCATGTACACCTTGAGAAGCCTAGAGCTCCTTATTGAAGACACATATTGTGCACCAAATGAAACGCAAAATGTTTGAGTTCCTGTTTACAGTGGGAACTGGTTATTTAAATGATTTTATTCGTCCTACATGAAAGATATCCCTGTTAAATAAATGTACAAATTAATTACATATTACATTTGTAAAACCAGAAGACTTGATGTCATAACCGTTTAACATGATGTCACAGAATTTGAGTGCCTGTGAAATGGTGATGTCAGCAAATTTCTGAAAACTTTAGACGATTCTCTATTAAAAGCAGTAAATTAAAAACAAAACTCGGTCAAACTCGGAGTTTTGCTCATTTGCATGGTTTTCCCTTAACCAACCAAAGTTTAAATTATGAGGATCCCACAATCGTCAATATATCTAGCATAGAAAGAAAACTATTCTTGAGAGAAACTGAACACATTTTTTTTAACAACACCTTAAACAGGTTACGGCTTAGAACATAGCAAGACTTAGGACTGCTGCCAACGTGAGAACGCGAGAATACAGCACATGGGCAAGAGTCTAGTTGTTGGGGACTCGTGGAGATTGCGGGCGGAAAGAGGTGGCTGTGGAGTAGTGATATTTGATGAGTGGTGGAGAAAGTAGTATAGAGGTAAAAAGCGTATGGAACGCTGAGCCAAGGATTGAAAGGTTTTATGAGCGATGATTGGCCGATCTTATTCATGGTTTGGTGGCAAATATTAAAAAAAACCAGTGTCAATGTCAATGTCTGCACATTAATGAGATAGCATCGGCAAGTGCACATTGTGCCCTTTTGAATGTAAGTAATATTTATTTATATATATATCTGTATGCATTTGCTGCATGCTGGCTGTACATTCTACAATCTCCTCTGTATCTTCCACACCACACTTCATGAGACAAAGTGCAGCCTTCTACATATATAGAGAATATCTGATTTTGCAGTACAACTGATTACAAACTGACATGAATGACAAGTGCTGAACACAGTTGTTAGCGATAATGACTAGCTTTCTAAGTATGATTTTAGTTTACCAGTGAGTGTGTGATTCGCTTGATTTCTTTCATGCTGGAAATATATTATGTACTATAAGTATATCCTTGGCGGGTAGTGCATACATTTATAATGCAGTGCTAATTCAAGCCATGTCACAAACTGTGTCTCTCTGTAGATCCTAATTTTCCAAATGATTTAAATGCCATTTCCTTCAAAGTGGCATGAGTACGATTTACTGATATGGGATAGAAAACGCTTGAATCCTTGATACATGCATTTGAATAATAACAATTAACCCATCGATTCAGCAGATATGATCTGTAGTGGATATATGAGATTTTTGCGACATTTGAATTATGTATTGCGATGTCTGTTGGCTTTGTCTGGCTATACTAATCATAGTTGAGAATAAACACAAATTACTCATTTACACATATATTTAAGCAGCTTGTAAATGGTCCACACGATAAAAAAGATATGAGGGCACCCTCGATAGCTTTGGACAATTTTTGTTAAATTGTTTCTTTTTGCAAGATATTTCATTCTTTTATTCCTTTCGCGCAAATACAAATTATGTGTGAGATTGTTGACAGTTCTGCCATCTACATAAACCTATAATCAGTATGTAAACGGCCCACTTGGTTCAGAAAACATAAACTTTAAGAGCAGGGTCCCCGAGATTGATTGGGACAGTTTACTGAAAACAGTCTTTTGTGTGACACTTGCAGGATACTATGTATGTTGCGTCTTTCTTTTTAATAAGCTGTTACAAATTGAATACGAGATAAACAACGATTCATTCATTTGCAAATATATACAATCAGTATTTAAATGAGCAAGTTGGTTCGGAAGATGAGATCTGTTAAAGTAAGGGTACCCGCAATTGATTTGACCAACTATTTTGAAACAAGCCTTTTTGCGACCTGAGCAATATATCACTCTTACATTAAAACATTTCATTAAGGAACTTATGGAATAATTTTCAATATCTATTGTCATGTGCTATTTTTCTCTGCACATTGACAAATTATATGAAATTGAAACCAATTTATTATGTTTTATGAAAATATTAAAAAATAATTGGAATTTTGTGAAGGAGTATGTAGAAATATAGAAATTAGTGTTATAGGGTTTAATACTTAACCTATTGAATTGTTTCCTAAACAAAAATTCACATATATATATATTCATGAAAAGCAACAATTAACATCTGTTTAATGTAGGTATATTTATGCAAATAAAATACTACATAGAAATACCACTTACTTTATCTTGTTTTAGGAAATATTCCTATCGAGATACATAAGATTGAACCTTACTGGACAAACACATTTTTAAGCGTTTATTGTAATAATAATATATAAATGTTTTTTATCTACTGGTATTTCCGGAAGTTGTGTTTTTGATGTGCAGACTGACATGTATGCTTTATGTGTAATTAGTTGATGCTATTTGACCTCATAATTATTGCTTTACTATGATTAGTGTATGTTGCTAAATACTTGAGGTGCTAAGTAGTGGTTGAATGCACTGATGTAGATGATGTTGTGTATCTGCTGCCGCGAAGAGGTACTCCAGACAGGAAGAAACCATTGGTAATCATAAAACACTCTGAGGACCAAACTAAATTGTCATCACTTTGCGTCAAATTTTAAACTTTTCACCACTAATGTGGATATGAAGTTTAAGATTTTACAGTTGTAGATCAGTGTAGACTTTGACAGCATTGTCACGTATTGTTTATTCGAAACAAATCCATCTCATGAAAGCCTGATGTAACCTTAAAATCATTGCAATGTCCAGATCTAACCACTGCTGTACCTTCTTCCAGCTGCTCAGTGATGAGGTAAGGACTTAGTTGGTACGTATTGGAAATTCAAATTTATTCAAAACCTGATCTGTTAATTGATTTGTCATTTTAAATTTTATGCACTGACTTTACATTTGACTGATTTGACTTATATTTGTTTTTGTTTGACTGCAGTTTTTACACTGCATCAGTATGACTCCTAGTTATCCAATACTTACAGCAAATGAGAATCCTCTTTATCTGTTTACAAATTGCAATATACTGAACCCTGTCAACAAATATCTTATATTTCTCCCGTATTGTGTATTCAAATCCTTCAGCATTTTGTGAATCAAAACTTCGTTATCAGCAATGCTTTTACTTTATATTGAAAATAAATCAAGTTGAAAATGTTAATGGTATAATCATAATCCATATAATCCGGAAACAGCACATTGCATAAACTGATATAAAACCATTAGTATTTATGAATTGCCAAGTTTATGAATTGACATTTATCCACAATACCTTTTTTCTTTCTATAATGTTTGTGCTATCAATATGAGAGATACACACTATTAGTGTTTGAAAGGTTGATATGATTTAAGATGCTGAAATGGCATTCTATGATTTTCTTTGAATGAAAGTGTTATTGAATTAACCAGTGTGTAACGTCAATACCAAGCTTTGAAAGAGAATGATAAGATTTGAAAGTCAGTGTAACATCAATTTAAACTTCTTTGGAATGACAAGTTAAGGCAATATGTTGGCTCATCACAGCTTATAATGATTGGTATTACTTTTACAGCAGGAACATTGAAATGTCTTGACTGTATGTCTGCTGAGTGTACTTATATTGTATGTACATGTAAGTGTGTTTGGGCAGCTAAGTTGCTTGATGCTGGACCAACTGAATTTGCTTTCTACTCATTAGTGTCAATAGATAAGATATAGAAAAGATTGTGATTATGTTAACGAAATGCCATAGAATCTCGTTATCCCAAGATTTAAGTTATTGTTGCAGTCTTGTGAAGCTAGTCTTTTACCCTGCTTTTATTATTGCGTCACCATGGAGACCAGCGGAACCAATTAGCTGATGACATTATTGACCAATAATCACTGTCACGCTATGCGTGTGCACTGTGCAGCCATGTGTTTGAACTGCGTATGAAGTCAAACTGAAGAATGAATGGTTATGCACAAGTAACCAAAATCTTATATCTTCTTGTTTCATTTTAACTCTGCATTGTCGTTTGTTCTAAATTACTCTCCATTTCCTCACCCCAAAACTCATATGAATACAGAGAACTTAAATGTAACAACTGTATGTCGTTATTTCTCAAAACGTCTTTTTTGTTCAAATGAGCATGAAGAATTTTCACATTGTACATGTATTTGAACAGTTTAAAGAAAATTTCAATTTTGCTACATACTATGGTATACACTATCATGATAATCAGGTTAACATCGTTTTCTTAGCAATTTTAACCCTCAGATAAGTAAAATATCTATTTGACAGTCCAAGCGTTCAAGAATTCAAAAGTCAGTGATGATATCAAAAATCTGATTTTAAACTATGTGGATCTGAACGGGTCACTGATGATTCTATTTCAATTCCTCACAATGACTCCCAAGAACATACCTTCTGTTGATAGGAAAACTCTGTCTGCATTTGTCTGTCATGTTTGTGTTTCATTTGTTCCCTCCACACTCCTTTCAATTCCAGCATTTACATTTACTTTTAACACTTTTATTTAGATGATATTTAATTTGAAGGTTTTAACTGTGATATTTTTGTACAAACTTTAAAATTAACTTGCTCACAACATGGTTGTAATGTATGGCAATTAAAATTGTCTATCCTTGTATGGCGTGTTGTGTTTTATGTCGTATATATAGAGGAACCCGATTGAAGATTCTTGTGCAGTCAGGGCCATTTTCTATAAAGTGAACATTGGTCCCTTCATGTACACCTTGAGAAGCCTAGAGCTCCTTATTGAAGACACATATTGTGCACCAAATGAAACGCAAAATGTTTGAGTTCCTGTTTACAGTGGGAACTGGTTATTTAAATGATTTTATTCGTCCTACATGAAAGATATCCCTGTTAAATAAATGTACAAATTAATTACATATTACATTTGTAAAACCAGAAGACTTGATGTCATAACCGTTTAACATGATGTCACAGAATTTGAGTGCCTGTGAAATGGTGATGTCAGCAAATTTCTGAAAACTTTAGACGATTCTCTATTAAAAGCAGTAAATTAAAAACAAAACTCGGTCAAACTCGGAGTTTTGCTCATTTGCATGGTTTTCCCTTAACCAACCAAAGTTTAAATTATGAGGATCCCACAATCGTCAATATATCTAGCATAGAAAGAAAACTATTCTTGAGAGAAACTGAACACATTTTTTTTAACAACACCTTAAACAGGTTACGGCTTAGAACATAGCAAGACTTAGGACTGCTGCCAACGTGAGAACGCGAGAATACAGCACATGGGCAAGAGTCTAGTTGTTGGGGACTCGTGGAGATTGCGGGCGGAAAGAGGTGGCTGTGGAGTAGTGATATTTGATGAGTGGTGGAGAAAGTAGTATAGAGGTAAAAAGCGTATGGAACGCTGAGCCAAGGATTGAAAGGTTTTATGAGCGATGATTGGCCGATCTTATTCATGGTTTGGTGGCAAATATTAAAAAAAACCAGTGTCAATGTCAATGTCTGCACATTAATGAGATAGCATCGGCAAGTGCACATTGTGCCCTTTTGAATGTAAGTAATATTTATTTATATATATATCTGTATGCATTTGCTGCATGCTGGCTGTACATTCTACAATCTCCTCTGTATCTTCCACACCACACTTCATGAGACAAAGTGCAGCCTTCTACATATATAGAGAATATCTGATTTTGCAGTACAACTGATTACAAACTGACATGAATGACAAGTGCTGAACACAGTTGTTAGCGATAATGACTAGCTTTCTAAGTATGATTTTAGTTTACCAGTGAGTGTGTGATTCGCTTGATTTCTTTCATGCTGGAAATATATTATGTACTATAAGTATATCCTTGGCGGGTAGTGCATACATTTATAATGCAGTGCTAATTCAAGCCATGTCACAAACTGTGTCTCTCTGTAGATCCTAATTTTCCAAATGATTTAAATTCCATTTCCTTCAAAGTGGCATGAGTACGATTTACTGATATGGGATAGAAAACGCTTGAATCCTTGATACATGCATTTGAATAATAACAATTAACCCATCGATTCAGCAGATATGATCTGTAGTGGATATATGAGATTTTTGCGACATTTGAATTATGTATTGCGATGTCTGTTGGCTTTGTCTGGCTATACTAATCATAGTTGAGAATAAACACAAATTACTCATTTACACATATATTTAAGCAGCTTGTAAATGGTCCACACGATAAAAAAGATATGAGGGCACCCTCGATAGCTTTGGACAATTTTTGTTAAATTGTTTCTTTTTGCAAGATATTTCATTCTTTTATTCCTTTCGCGCAAATACAAATTATGTGTGAGATTGTTGACAGTTCTGCCATCTACATAAACCTATAATCAGTATGTAAACGGCCCACTTGGTTCAGAAAACATAAACTTTAAGAGCAGGGTCCCCGAGATTGATTGGGACAGTTTACTGAAAACAGTCTTTTGTGTGACACTTGCAGGATACTATGTATGTTGCGTCTTTCTTTTTAATAAGCTGTTACAAATTGAATACGAGATAAACAACGATTCATTCATTTGCAAATATATACAATCAGTATTTAAATGAGCAAGTTGGTTCGGAAGATGAGATCTGTTAAAGTAAGGGTACCCGCAATTGATTTGACCAACTATTTTGAAACAAGCCTTTTTGCGACCTGAGCAATATATCACTCTTACATTAAAACATTTCATTAAGGAACTTATGGAATAATTTTCAATATCTATTGTCATGTGCTATTTTTCTCTGCACATTGACAAATTATATGAAATTGAAACCAATTTATTATGTTTTATGAAAATATTAAAAAATAATTGGAATTTTGTGAAGGAGTATGTAGAAATATAGAAATTAGTGTTATAGGGTTTAATACTTAACCTATTGAATTGTTTCCTAAACAAAAATTCACATATATATATATTCATGAAAAGCAACAATTAACATCTGTTTAATGTAGGTATATTTATGCAAATAAAATACTACATAGAAATACCACTTACTTTATCTTGTTTTAGGAAATATTCCTATCGAGATACATAAGATTGAACCTTACTGGACAAACACATTTTTAAGCGTTTATTGTAATAATAATATATAAATGTTTTTTATCTACTGGTATTTCCGGAAGTTGTGTTTTTGATGTGCAGACTGACATGTATGCTTTATGTGTAATTAGTTGATGCTATTTGACCTCATAATTATTGCTTTACTATGATTAGTGTATGTTGCTAAATACTTGAGGTGCTAAGTAGTGGTTGAATGCACTGATGTAGATGATGTTGTGTATCTGCTGCCGCGAAGAGGTACTCCAGACAGGAAGAAACCATTGGTAATCATAAAACACTCTGAGGACCAAACTAAATTGTCATCACTTTGCGTCAAATTTTAAACTTTTCACCACTAATGTGGATATGAAGTTTAAGATTTTACAGTTGTAGATCAGTGTAGACTTTGACAGCATTGTCACGTATTGTTTATTCGAAACAAATCCATCTCATGAAAGCCTGATGTAACCTTAAAATCATTGCAATGTCCAGATCTAACCACTGCTGTACCTTCTTCCAGCTGCTCAGTGATGAGGTAAGGACTTAGTTGGTACGTATTGGAAATTCAAATTTATTCAAAACCTGATCTGTTAATTGATTTGTCATTTTAAATTTTATGCACTGACTTTACATTTGACTGATTTGACTTATATTTGTTTTTGTTTGACTGCAGTTTTTACACTGCATCAGTATGACTCCTAGTTATCCAATACTTACAGCAAATGAGAATCCTCTTTATCTGTTTACAAATTGCAATATACTGAACCCTGTCAACAAATATCTTATATTTCTCCCGTATTGTGTATTCAAATCCTTCAGCATTTTGTGAATCAAAACTTCGTTATCAGCAATGCTTTTACTTTATATTGAAAATAAATCAAGTTGAAAATGTTAATGGTATAATCATAATCCATATAATCCGGAAACAGCACATTGCATAAACTGATATAAAACCATTAGTATTTATGAATTGCCAAGTTTATGAATTGACATTTATCCACAATACCTTTTTTCTTTCTATAATGTTTGTGCTATCAATATGAGAGATACACACTATTAGTGTTTGAAAGGTTGATATGATTTAAGATGCTGAAATGGCATTCTATGATTTTCTTTGAATGAAAGTGTTATTGAATTAACCAGTGTGTAACGTCAATACCAAGCTTTGAAAGAGAATGATAAGATTTGAAAGTCAGTGTAACATCAATTTAAACTTCTTTGGAATGACAAGTTAAGGCAATATGTTGGCTCATCACAGCTTATAATGATTGGTATTACTTTTACAGCAGGAACATTGAAATGTCTTGACTGTATGTCTGCTGAGTGTACTTATATTGTATGTACATGTAAGTGTGTTTGGGCAGCTAAGTTGCTTGATGCTGGACCAACTGAATTTGCTTTCTACTCATTAGTGTCAATAGATAAGATATAGAAAAGATTGTGATTATGTTAACGAAATGCCATAGAATCTCGTTATCCCAAGATTTAAGTTATTGTTGCAGTCTTGTGAAGCTAGTCTTTTACCCTGCTTTTATTATTGCGTCACCATGGAGACCAGCGGAACCAATTAGCTGATGACATTATTGACCAATAATCACTGTCACGCTATGCGTGTGCACTGTGCAGCCATGTGTTTGAACTGCGTATGAAGTCAAACTGAAGAATGAATGGTTATGCACAAGTAACCAAAATCTTATATCTTCTTGTTTCATTTTAACTCTGCATTGTCGTTTGTTCTAAATTACTCTCCATTTCCTCACCCCAAAACTCATATGAATACAGAGAACTTAAATGTAACAACTGTATGTCGTTATTTCTCAAAACGTCTTTTTTGTTCAAATGAGCATGAAGAATTTTCACATTGTACATGTATTTGAACAGTTTAAAGAAAATTTCAATTTTGCTACATACTATGGTATACACTATCATGATAATCAGGTTAACATCGTTTTCTTAGCAATTTTAACCCTCAGATAAGTAAAATATCTATTTGACAGTCCAAGCGTTCAAGAATTCAAAAGTCAGTGATGATATCAAAAATCTGATTTTAAACTATGTTGATCTGAACGGCTCGATGATTCTATTTCAATTCCTCACAATGACTCCCAAGAACATACCTTCTGGTGATAGGAAAACTCTGTCTGCATTTGTCTGTCATGTTTGTGTTTCATTTGTTCCCTCCACACTCCTTTCAATTCCAGCATTTACATTTACTTTTAACACTTTTATTTAGATGATATTTAATTTGAAGGTTTTAACTGTGATATTTTTGTACAAACTTTAAAATTAACTTGCTCACAACATGGTTGTAATGTATGGCAATTAAAATTGTCTATCCTTGTATGGCGTGTTGTGTTTTATGTCGTATATATAGAGGAACCCGATTGAAGATTCTTGTGCAGTCAGGGCCATTTTCTATAAAGTGAACATTGGTCCCTTCATGTACACCTTGAGAAGCCTAGAGCTCCTTATTGAAGACACATATTGTGCACCAAATGAAACGCAAAATGTTTGAGTTCCTGTTTACAGTGGGAACTGGTTATTTAAATGATTTTATTCGTCCTACATGAAAGATATCCCTGTTAAATAAATGTACAAATTAATTACATATTACATTTGTAAAACCAGAAGACTTGATGTCATAACCGTTTAACATGATGTCACAGAATTTGAGTGCCTGTGAAATGGTGATGTCAGCAAATTTCTGAAAACTTTAGACGATTCTCTATTAAAAGCAGTAAATTAAAAACAAAACTCGGTCAAACTCGGAGTTTTGCTCATTTGCATGGTTTTCCCTTAACCAACCAAAGTTTAAATTATGAGGATCCCACAATCGTCAATATATCTAGCATAGAAAGAAAACTATTCTTGAGAGAAACTGAACACATTTTTTTTAACAACACCTTAAACAGGTTACGGCTTAGAACATAGCAAGACTTAGGACTGCTGCCAACGTGAGAACGCGAGAATACAGCACATGGGCAAGAGTCTAGTTGTTGGGGACTCGTGGAGATTGCGGGCGGAAAGAGGTGGCTGTGGAGTAGTGATATTTGATGAGTGGTGGAGAAAGTAGTATAGAGGTAAAAAGCGTATGGAACGCTGAGCCAAGGATTGAAAGGTTTTATGAGCGATGATTGGCCGATCTTATTCATGGTTTGGTGGCAAATATTAAAAAAAACCAGTGTCAATGTCAATGTCTGCACATTAATGAGATAGCATCGGCAAGTGCACATTGTGCCCTTTTGAATGTAAGTAATATTTATTTATATATATATCTGTATGCATTTGCTGCATGCTGGCTGTACATTCTACAATCTCCTCTGTATCTTCCACACCACACTTCATGAGACAAAGTGCAGCCTTCTACATATATAGAGAATATCTGATTTTGCAGTACAACTGATTACAAACTGACATGAATGACAAGTGCTGAACACAGTTGTTAGCGATAATGACTAGCTTTCTAAGTATGATTTTAGTTTACCAGTGAGTGTGTGATTCGCTTGATTTCTTTCATGCTGGAAATATATTATGTACTATAAGTATATCCTTGGCGGGTAGTGCATACATTTATAATGCAGTGCTAATTCAAGCCATGTCACAAACTGTGTCTCTCTGTAGATCCTAATTTTCCAAATGATTTAAATTCCATTTCCTTCAAAGTGGCATGAGTACGATTTACTGATATGGGATAGAAAACGCTTGAATCCTTGATACATGCATTTGAATAATAACAATTAACCCATCGATTCAGCAGATATGATCTGTAGTGGATATATGAGATTTTTGCGACATTTGAATTATGTATTGCGATGTCTGTTGGCTTTGTCTGGCTATACTAATCATAGTTGAGAATAAACACAAATTACTCATTTACACATATATTTAAGCAGCTTGTAAATGGTCCACACGATAAAAAAGATATGAGGGCACCCTCGATAGCTTTGGACAATTTTTGTTAAATTGTTTCTTTTTGCAAGATATTTCATTCTTTTATTCCTTTCGCGCAAATACAAATTATGTGTGAGATTGTTGACAGTTCTGCCATCTACATAAACCTATAATCAGTATGTAAACGGCCCACTTGGTTCAGAAAACATAAACTTTAAGAGCAGGGTCCCCGAGATTGATTGGGACAGTTTACTGAAAACAGTCTTTTGTGTGACACTTGCAGGATACTATGTATGTTGCGTCTTTCTTTTTAATAAGCTGTTACAAATTGAATACGAGATAAACAACGATTCATTCATTTGCAAATATATACAATCAGTATTTAAATGAGCAAGTTGGTTCGGAAGATGAGATCTGTTAAAGTAAGGGTACCCGCAATTGATTTGACCAACTATTTTGAAACAAGCCTTTTTGCGACCTGAGCAATATATCACTCTTACATTAAAACATTTCATTAAGGAACTTATGGAATAATTTTCAATATCTATTGTCATGTGCTATTTTTCTCTGCACATTGACAAATTATATGAAATTGAAACCAATTTATTATGTTTTATGAAAATATTAAAAAATAATTGGAATTTTGTGAAGGAGTATGTAGAAATATAGAAATTAGTGTTATAGGGTTTAATACTTAACCTATTGAATTGTTTCCTAAACAAAAATTCACATATATATATATTCATGAAAAGCAACAATTAACATCTGTTTAATGTAGGTATATTTATGCAAATAAAATACTACATAGAAATACCACTTACTTTATCTTGTTTTAGGAAATATTCCTATCGAGATACATAAGATTGAACCTTACTGGACAAACACATTTTTAAGCGTTTATTGTAATAATAATATATAAATGTTTTTTATCTACTGGTATTTCCGGAAGTTGTGTTTTTGATGTGCAGACTGACATGTATGCTTTATGTGTAATTAGTTGATGCTATTTGACCTCATAATTATTGCTTTACTATGATTAGTGTATGTTGCTAAATACTTGAGGTGCTAAGTAGTGGTTGAATGCACTGATGTAGATGATGTTGTGTATCTGCTGCCGCGAAGAGGTACTCCAGACAGGAAGAAACCATTGGTAATCATAAAACACTCTGAGGACCAAACTAAATTGTCATCACTTTGCGTCAAATTTTAAACTTTTCACCACTAATGTGGATATGAAGTTTAAGATTTTACAGTTGTAGATCAGTGTAGACTTTGACAGCATTGTCACGTATTGTTTATTCGAAACAAATCCATCTCATGAAAGCCTGATGTAACCTTAAAATCATTGCAATGTCCAGATCTAACCACTGCTGTACCTTCTTCCAGCTGCTCAGTGATGAGGTAAGGACTTAGCTGGTACGTATTGGAAATTCAAATTTATTCAAAACCTGATCTGTTAATTGATTTGTCATTTTAAATTTTATGCACTGACTTTACATTTGACTGATTTGACTTATATTTGTTTTTGTTTGACTGCAGTTTTTACACTGCATCAGTATGACTCCTAGTTATCCAATACTTACAGCAAATGAGAATCCTCTTTATCTGTTTACAAATTGCAATATACTGAACCCTGTCAACAAATATCTTATATTTCTCCCGTATTGTGTATTCAAATCCTTCAGCATTTTGTGAATCAAAACTTCGTTATCAGCAATGCTTTTACTTTATATTGAAAATAAATCAAGTTGAAAATGTTAATGGTATAATCATAATCCATATAATCCGGAAACAGCACATTGCATAAACTGATATAAAACCATTAGTATTTATGAATTGCCAAGTTTATGAATTGACATTTATCCACAATACCTTTTTTCTTTCTATAATGTTTGTGCTATCAATATGAGAGATACACAATATTAGTGTTTGAAAGGTTGATATGATTTAAGATGCTGAAATGGCATTCTATGATTTTCTTTGAATGAAAGTGTTATTGAATTAACCAGTGTGTAACGTCAATACCAAGCTTTGAAAGAGAATGATAAGATTTGAAAGTCAGTGTAACATCAATTTAAACTTCTTTGGAATGACAAGTTAAGGCAATATGTTGGCTCATCACAGCTTATAATGATTGGTATTACTTTTACAGCAGGAACATTGAAATGTCTTGACTGTATGTCTGCTGAGTGTACTTATATTGTATGTACATGTAAGTGTGTTTGGGCAGCTAAGTTGCTTGATGCTGGACCAACTGAATTTGCTTTCTACTCATTAGTGTCAATAGATAAGATATAGAAAAGATTGTGATTATGTTAACGAAATGCCATAGAATCTCGTTATCCCAAGATTTAAGTTATTGTTGCAGTCTTGTGAAGCTAGTCTTTTACCCTGCTTTTATTATTGCGTCACCATGGAGACCAGCGGAACCAATTAGCTGATGACATTATTGACCAATAATCACTGTCACGCTATGCGTGTGCACAGTGCAGCCATGTGTTTGAACTGCGTATGAAGTCAAACTGAAGAATGAATGGTTATGCACAAGTAACCAAAATCTTATATCTTCTTGTTTCATTTTAACTCTGCATTGTCGTTTGTTCTAAATTACTCTCCATTTCCTCACCCCAAAACTCATATGAATACAGAGAACTTAAATGTAACAACTGTATGTCGTTATTTCTCAAAACGTCTTTTTTGTTCAAATGAGCATGAAGAATTTTCACATTGTACATGTATTTGAACAGTTTAAAGAAAATTTCAATTTTGCTACGTACTATGGTATACACTATCATGATAATCAGGTTAACATCGTTTTCTTAGCAATTTTAACCCTCAGATAAGTAAAATATCTATTTGACAGTCCAAGCGTTCAAGAATTCAAAAGTCAGTGATGATATCAAAAATCTGATTTTAAACTATGTTGATCTGAACGGCTCGATGATTCTATTTCAATTCCTCACAATGACTCCCAAGAACATACCTTCTGGTGATAGGAAAACTCTGTCTGCATTTGTCTGTCATGTTTGTGTTTCATTTGTTCCCTCCACACTCCTTTCAATTCCAGCATTTACATTTACTTTTAACACTTTTATTTAGATGATATTTAATTTGAAGGTTTTAACTGTGATATTTTTGTACAAACTGTAAAATTAACTTGCTCACAACATGGTTGTAATGTATGGCAATTAAAATTGTCTATCCTTGTATGGCGTGTTGTGTTTTATGTCGTATATATAGAGGAACCCGATTGAAGATTCTTGTGCAGTCAGGGCCATTTTCTATAAAGTGAACATTGGTCCCTTCATGTACACCTTGAGAAGCCTAGAGCTCCTTATTGAAGACACATATTGTGCACCAAATGAAACGCAAAATGTTTGAGTTCCTGTTTACAGTGGGAACTGGTTATTTAAATGATTTTATTCGTCCTACATGAAAGATATCCCTGTTAAATAAATGTACAAATTAATTACATATTACATTTGTAAAACCAGAAGACTTGATGTCATAACCGTTTAACATGATGTCACAGAATTTGAGTGCCTGTGAAATGGTGATGTCAGCACATTTCTGAAAACTTTAGACGATTCTCTATTAAAAGCAGTAAATTAAAAACAAAACTCGGTCAAACTCGGAGTTTTGCTCATTTGCATGGTTTTCCCTTAACCAACCAAAGTTTAAATTATGAGGATCCCACAATCGTCAATATATCTAGCATAGAAAGAAAACTATTCTTGAGAGAAACTGAACACATTTTTTTTAACAACACCTTAAACAGGTTACGGCTTAGAACATAGCAAGACTTAGGACTGCTGCCAACGTGAGAACGCGAGAATACAGCACATGGGCAAGAGTCTAGTTGTTGGTGACTCGTGGAGATTGCGGGCGGAAAGAGGTGGCTGTGGAGTAGTGATATTTGATGAGTGGTGGAGAAAGTAGTATAGAGGTAAAAAGCGTATGGAACGCTGAGCCAAGGATTGAAAGGTTTTATGAGCGATGATTGGCCGATCTTATTCATGGTTTGGTGGCAAATATTAAAAAAAACCAGTGTCAATGTCAATGTCTGCACATTAATGAGATAGCATCGGCAAGTGCACATTGTGCCCTTTTGAATGTAAGTAATATTTATTTATATATATATCTGTATGCATTTGCTGCATGCTGGCTGTACATTCTACAATCTCCTCTGTATCTTCCACACCACACTTCATGAGACAAAGTGCAGCCTTCTACATATATAGAGAATATCTGATTTTGCAGTACAACTGATTACAAACTGACATGAATGACAAGTGCTGAACACAGTTGTTAGCGATAATGACTAGCTTTCTAAGTATGATTTTAGTTTACCAGTGAGTGTGTGATTCGCTTGATTTCTTTCATGCTGGAAATATATTATGTACTATAAGTATATCCTTGGCGGGTAGTGCATACATTTATAATGCAGTGCTAATTCAAGCCATGTCACAAACTGTGTCTCTCTGTAGATCCTAATTTTCCAAATGATTTAAATTCCATTTCCTTCAAAGTGGCATGAGTACGATTTACTGATATGGGATAGAAAACGCTTGAATCCTTGATACATGCATTTGAATAATAACAATTAACCCATCGATTCAGCAGATATGATCTGTAGTGGATATATGAGATTTTTGCGACATTTGAATTATGTATTGCGATGTCTGTTGGCTTTGTCTGGCTATACTAATCATAGTTGAGAATAAACACAAATTACTCATTTACACATATATTTAAGCAGCTTGTAAATGGTCCACACGATAAAAAAGATATGAGGGCACCCTCGATAGCTTTGGACAATTTTTGTTAAATTGTTTCTTTTTGCAAGATATTTCATTCTTTTATTCCTTTCGCGCAAATACAAATTATGTGTGAGATTGTTGACAGTTCTGCCATCTACATAAACCTATAATCAGTATGTAAACGGCCCACTTGGTTCAGAAAACATAAACTTTAAGAGCAGGGTCCCCGAGATTGATTGGGACAGTTTACTGAAAACAGTCTTTTGTGTGACACTTGCAGGATACTATGTATGTTGCGTCTTTCTTTTTAATAAGCTGTTACAAATTGAATACGAGATAAACAACGATTCATTCATTTGCAAATATATACAATCAGTATTTAAATGAGCAAGTTGGTTCGGAAGATGAGATCTGTTAAAGTAAGGGTACCCGCAATTGATTTGACCAACTATTTTGAAACAAGCCTTTTTGCGACCTGAGCAATATATCACTCTTACATTAAAACATTTCATTAAGGAACTTATGGAATAATTTTCAATATCTATTGTCATGTGCTATTTTTCTCTGCACATTGACAAATTATATGAAATTGAAACCAATTTATTATGTTTTATGAAAATATTAAAAAATAATTGGAATTTTGTGAAGGAGTATGTAGAAATATAGAAATTAGTGTTATAGGGTTTAATACTTAACCTATTGAATTGTTTCCTAAACAAAAATTCACATATATATATATTCATGAAAAGCAACAATTAACATCTGTTTAATGTAGGTATATTTATGCAAATAAAATACTACATAGAAATACCACTTACTTTATCTTGTTTTAGGAAATATTCCTATCGAGATACATAAGATTGAACCTTACTGGACAAACACATTTTTAAGCGTTTATTGTAATAATAATATATAAATGTTTTTTATCTACTGGTATTTCCGGAAGTTGTGTTTTTGATGTGCAGACTGACATGTATGCTTTATGTGTAATTAGTTGATGCTATTTGACCTCATAATTATTGCTTTACTATGATTAGTGTATGTTGCTAAATACTTGAGGTGCTAAGTAGTGGTTGAATGCACTGATGTAGATGATGTTGTGTATCTGCTGCCGCGAAGAGGTACTCCAGACAGGAAGAAACCATTGGTAATCATAAAACACTCTGAGGACCAAACTAAATTGTCATCACTTTGCGTCAAATTTTAAACTTTTCACCACTAATGTGGATATGAAGTTTAAGATTTTACAGTTGTAGATCAGTGTAGACTTTGACAGCATTGTCACGTATTGTTTATTCGAAACAAATCCATCTCATGAAAGCCTGATGTAACCTTAAAATCATTGCAATGTCCAGATCTAACCACTGCTGTACCTTCTTCCAGCTGCTCAGTGATGAGGTAAGGACTTAGCTGGTACGTATTGGAAATTCAAATTTATTCAAAACCTGATCTGTTAATTGATTTGTCATTTTAAATTTTATGCACTGACTTTACATTTGACTGATTTGACTTATATTTGTTTTTGTTTGACTGCAGTTTTTACACTGCATCAGTATGACTCCTAGTTATCCAATACTTACAGCAAATGAGAATCCTCTTTATCTGTTTACAAATTGCAATATACTGAACCCTGTCAACAAATATCTTATATTTCTCCCGTATTGTGTATTCAAATCCTTCAGCATTTTGTGAATCAAAACTTCGTTATCAGCAATGCTTTTACTTTATATTGAAAATAAATCAAGTTGAAAATGTTAATGGTATAATCATAATCCATATAATCCGGAAACAGCACATTGCATAAACTGATATAAAACCATTAGTATTTATGAATTGCCAAGTTTATGAATTGACATTTATCCACAATACCTTTTTTCTTTCTATAATGTTTGTGCTATCAATATGAGAGATACACAATATTAGTGTTTGAAAGGTTGATATGATTTAAGATGCTGAAATGGCATTCTATGATTTTCTTTGAATGAAAGTGTTATTGAATTAACCAGTGTGTAACGTCAATACCAAGCTTTGAAAGAGAATGATAAGATTTGAAAGTCAGTGTAACATCAATTTAAACTTCTTTGGAATGACAAGTTAAGGCAATATGTTGGCTCATCACAGCTTATAATGATTGGTATTACTTTTACAGCAGGAACATTGAAATGTCTTGACTGTATGTCTGCTGAGTGTACTTATATTGTATGTACATGTAAGTGTGTTTGGGCAGCTAAGTTGCTTGATGCTGGACCAACTGAATTTGCTTTCTACTCATTAGTGTCAATAGATAAGATATAGAAAAGATTGTGATTATGTTAACGAAATGCCATAGAATCTCGTTATCCCAAGATTTAAGTTATTGTTGCAGTCTTGTGAAGCTAGTCTTTTACCCTGCTTTTATTATTGCGTCGCCATTGAGACCAGCGGAACCAATTAGCTGATGACATTATTGACCAATAATCACTGTCACGCTATGCGTGTGCACTGTGCAGCCATGTGTTTGAACTGCGTATGAAGTCAAACTGAAGAATGGATGGTTATGCACAAGTAACCTAAGTCTTATATCTCAATTTCTTGTTTCATTTTAACTCTGTATTGTCGTTTGTTCTAAATTACTCTCCATTTCCTCACCCCGAAACTGTTATGAATACAGAGAACATAAATGTAACAACTGTATGCCATTATTGCGCAAAAGGTCTTTTTTGTTCAAATGAGCATGAAGAATTTTCACAGTGTACATGTATTTGAACAGTTTAAAGAAAATTTAAATTTTGCTAAGTACGATGGTATACGCTATCATGATAATCAGGTTAACATTGTTTTCTTAGCAATTTTAACCCTCAGATAAGTAAAATATCTATTTGACAGTCCAAGCGTTCAAGAATTCAAAAGTCAGTGATGATATCAAAAATCTGATTTTAAACTATGTGGATCTGAACGGGTCACTGATGATTCTATTTCAATTCCTCACAATGACTCCCAAGAACATACCTTCTGTTGATAGGAAAACTCTGTCTGCATTTGTCTGTCATGTTTGTGTTTCATTTGTTCCCTCCACACTCCTTTCAATTCCAGCATTTACATTTACTTTTAACACTTTTATTTAGATGATATTTAATTTGAAGGTTTTAACTTAGATATTTTTGTACAAACTGTAAAATTAACTTGCTCACAACATGGTTGTAATGTATGGCAATTAAAATTGTCTATCCTTGTATGGCGTGTTTGTTTTATGTCGTATATATAGAGGAACAGGATTGAAGATTCTTCTGCAGTCAGGGCCATTTTCTATAAAGTGAACATTGGTCCCTTCATGTACACCTTGAGAAGCCTAGAGCTCCTTATTGAAGACATTTTGAGCACCAAATGAAACGCAAAATGTTTGAGTTCCTGTTTACAGTGGGAACTGGTTATTTAAATGATTTTATTCGTCCTACATTGAAGATATTCTTGTTAAATACATGTTCAAATTAATTACAAATTACATTTGTAAAACCAGAAGACTTGATGTCATAACCGTTTAACATGATGTCACAGTATTTGAGTGGCTGGTAAATGGTGATGTCAGCAAATTTCTGAAAACTTTAGACGTTTCTCTATTAAAGCAGTAAATAAAATACAAACCTCGGTCAAACTCGGAGTTTTGCTCATTTGCATGGTTTTCCCTTAACCAACCAGAGTTTAAATTATGAGGATCCCACAATCGTCAATATATCTAGCATAGAAAGAAAACTATTCTTGAGAGAAACTGAACACATTTTTTTTAACAACACCTTAAACAGGTTACGGCTTAGAACATAGCAAGACTTAGGACTGCTGCCAACGTGAGAACGCGAGAACGCGAGAACAGCACATGGGCAAGAGTCTAGTTGTTGGGGACTCGTGGAGATTGCGGGCGGAGAGAGGTGGCTGTGGAGTAGTGATATTTGATGAGTGGTGGAGAAAGTAGTATTGAGGAAAAAAACGTATGGTACGCTGAGCCAAGGATTGAAAGGTTTTATGAGCGATGATTGGCCGATCTTATTCATGGTTTTGGTGGCAAATATAAACAAAAACCAGTGTCAATGTCAATGTCTGCACATTAATGAGATAGCATCGGCAAGTGCACATTGTGCCCTTTTGAATGTAAGTGATATATATTTATATATATATATGTATGTATTTGCTGCATGCTGGCTGTGCATTCTACAATCTCCTCTGTATCTCCCACACCACACTTCATAAGACAAAGTGCAGCCTTCTACATATATAGAGAATATCGGATTTTGCAGTACAACTGATTACAAACTGACATGAATAACAAGTGCTGAACACAGTTGTTAGCGATAATGACAAGATTTCTAAGGATGATTTTATTTTACCATTGAGTGTGTGATTCGCTTGATTTCTTTCATGCTGGAAATATATTATGTACTATAAGTATATCCTTGGCGGGTAGTGCATACATTTATAATGCAGTGCTAATTCAAGCCATGTCACAAACCGTGTCTCTCTGTAGGTCCGAATTTTCCAAGTGATTTAAATTCGATTGCCTTCAAAGTGGCATATGTAAGATTTATTGATATGAGATAGAAAACGCTTGAATCCTTGATACATGCATTCGAATAATAACAATGAACTCATCGATTCAGCAGATATGATCTGTAGTGGATATATGAATGTTTTGCGACATTTGAATTATGTATTGCGATGTCTGTTTGTCTTTGTCTGGCTATACTAATCATAGTTGAGAATAAACACAAATTACTCATTTACACATATATTTAAGCAGCTTGTAAATGGTCCACACGATAAAAAAGATATGAGGGCACCCTCGATAGCTTTGGACAATTATTGCTAAATTGGCTTTTTTTTGCAAGATATTTCATTGCTTCTTGTATTCCTTTTACGCAAATACAAGTTATGTGTGAGATTGTTGACAGTTCTGCCATCTACATAAACCTATAATCAGTATGTAAACGGCCCACTTGGTTCAGAAAATATAAACTTTAAGAGCAGGGTCCCCGAGATTGATTGGGACAGTTTTCTGAAATCAATCTTTTTTTGTGACACTTGCAGGATACTATGTATGTTGCGTCTTTCTTTTTAATAAGCAGTTACAAATTGGATACGAGATAAACAACGATTCATTCATTTACAAGTAGATATAATCAGTATTTATATGAGCCAGTTGGTTCGGAAGATGATATCTGTCAAAGCATGGTACCCGCAATTGGTTTGGCCAATTATTTTGAAACAAGCCTTTTTGCGACCTGAGCAATATATCACTCTTTTATTAAAACATTTCAATAAGGAACTTTTGGAATAATTTCCAATATCTATTGTCTTGTGCTATTGTTCTCTGCACATTGACAAATTCTATGAAATTTAAATCAATTTATTATGTTTCACATAAAAATTAAATAATGATTGGAATTTTGTGAAGGAGTATGTAGAAATGTAGAAATTCGTGTTATAGTGTTTAATACATAACCAATTGAATTGTTTCCAGGACAAGAATTTCGCATATATATATTAATGAAAAGTAACAACTAATATCTGTTAAATGGAGGTATAATTATGCAAATAAAATGTTTTTCTTCAAGATCACTTATTGAAACATTATGTGTTGTCCACTACATAGAAGTAACACTTACATTATCAAGGTTTAGGAAATATTCCTATCAAGATACAAGATTGAAGCTTACTGGACAAACACATCTTTAAGCATTTATTGTTATAAAAATATATAAATGTTTTTTATCTACAGGTATTTCCGGAAGTTGTGTTTTTGATGAGCAGACTGACATGTATGCTTTATGTGTAATTAGTGGATGCTATTTGACCTCATAATTATTGCTTTACTATGATTAGTGTATGTTGCTAAATACTTGAGGTGCTAAGTAGTGGTTGAATGCACTGAAGTAGAAGATGTTGTGTATCTGCTGCCGCGAAGAGGAACTCCAGACAGGAAGAAACCATTGGTAATCATAAAACACTCTGAGGACCAAACCAAATTGTCTTCACTTTGCGTCAAATTCTAAACTGGTCACCACTAATGTGGATATGTAGTTTAAGATTTTACAGTTGTAGAACAGTGTAGACTTTGAAAGCATTGTCACGTATTGTTTATTTGAAACAAATCATCTCATGAAAGCCTGATGTAACCTTAAAATCATTGCAATGTCCAGATCTAACCACTGCTGTACCTTCTTCCAGCTGCTCAGTGATGAGGTAAGGACTTAGCTGGTACGTATTGGAAATTCAAATTTATTCAAAACCTGATCTGTTAATTGATTTGTTATTGTACTGACAATATATATGCCATTTTGAATTTTATGCACTGACTTTACATCTGACTGATTTGACTTATTTTTGGTTTTTGTTTGGCTGCAGCTTTTACACTGCATCAGTACGACTCCTAGTTATCCGATACTTACAGCAAGTGAGAATCCTCTTTATCCTTTTACAAATTGCAATATACTGAACCCTGTCAACAAATATCTTATATTTCTCCCGTATTGTGTATTCAAATACTTCACCATTTGTGAATCAAAAATTCGTTATCAGCAATGCTTTTACTTTATATTGAAAAAAAATCAAGTTGAAAATGTTAATGGTATAATCATAATCCATATAATCCGGAAACAGCACATTGCATAAACTGATATAAAACCATTAGTATTTATGAATTGCCAAGTTTATGAATTGACATTTATCCACAATACCTTTTTTCTTTCTATAATGTTTGTGCTATCAATATGAGAAATACACAATATTAGTATTTGAAAGGTTGATATGATTTAAGATGCTGAAATGGCATTCTATGATTTTCTTTGAATGAAAGTGTTATTGAATTAACCAGTGTGTAACGTCAATACCAAGCTTTGAAAGAGCATGATAAGATTTGAAAGTCAGTGTAGCATCAATTTAAACTTCTTTGGAATAACAAGTTAAGGCAATATGTTGGCTCATCATCACAGCTTATAATGATTGGTATTACTTTTACAGCAGGAACATTGAAATGTCTTGACTGTATGTCTGCTGAGTGTACTTCTATTGTATGTACATGTAAGTGTGTTTGGGCAGCTAAGTTGCTTGATGCTGGACCAACTGAATTTGCTTTCTACTCATTAGTGTCAATAGATACGATATAGAAAAGATTGTGATTATGTTAACGAAATGCCATAGATTCTCGTTATCCCAAGATTTAAGTTATTGTTGCAGTCTTGTGAAGCTAGTCTTTTACCCTGCTTTTATTATTGCGTCGCCATTGAGACCAGTGGAACCAATTAGCTGATGACATTATTGACCAATAATCACTGTCACGCTATGCGTGTGCACTGTGCAGCCATGTGTTTGAACTGCGTATGAAGTCAAACTGAAGAATGGATGGTTATGCACAAGTAACCAAAGTCTTATATCTCAACTTCTTGTTTCATTTGAACTCTGTATTGTCGTTTGTTCTAAATTACTCTCCATTTCCTCACCCCGAAACTGTTATGAATACAGAGAACATAAATGTAACAACTGTATGCCATTATTGCGCAAAAGGTCTTTTTTGTTCAAATGAGCATGAAGAATTTTCACAGTGTACATGTATTTGAACGGTTTAAAGAAAATTTCAATTTTGCTAAGTACTATGGTATACGCTGACATGATAATCAGGTTAACATTGTTTTCTTTGCAATTTTAACCCTCAGATGAGTAGAATATCTATTTGACAGTCCAAGGGTTCAAGAATTCAAAAGTCAGTGATGATATCAAAAATCGGATTTTAAACTATGTGGATCTGTACGGCTCACTGATGATTCTATTTCAATTCCTCACAATGACTCCCAAGAACATACCTTCTGGTGATAGGAAAACTCTGTCTGCATTTGTCTGTCATGTTTGTGTTTCATTTGTTCCCTCCACACTCCTTTCAATTCCAGCATTTACATTTACTTTTAACACTTTTATTTAGATGATATTTAATTTGAAGGTTTTAACTGTGATATTTTTGTACAAACTGTAAAATTAACTTGCTCACAACATGGTTGTAATGTATGGCAATTAAAATTGTCTATCCTTGTATGGCGTGTTTGTTTTATGTCGTATATATAGAGGAACAGGATTGAAGATTCTTCTGCAGTCAGGGCCATTTTCTATAAAGTGAACATTGGTCCCTTCATGTACACCTTGAGAAGCCTAGAGCTCCTTATTGAAGACATATTGAGCACCAAATGAAACGCAAAATGTTTGAGTTCCTGTTTACAGTGGGAACTGGTTATTTAAATGATTTTATTCGTCCTACATTGAAGATATTCTTGTTAAATACATGTTCAAATTAATTACAAATTACATTTGTAAAACCAGAAGACTTGATGTCATAACCGTTTAACATGATGTCACAGTATTTGAGTGGCTGGTAAATGGTGATGTCAGCAAATTTCTGAAAACTTTAGACGTTTCTCTATTTAAGCAGTAAATAAAATACAAACCTCGGTCAAACTCGGAGTTTTGCTCATTTGCATGGTTTTCCCTTAACCAACCAGAGTTTAAATTATGAGGATCCCACAATCGTCAATATATCTAGCATAGAAAGAAAACTATTCTTGAGAGAAACTGAACACATTCTTTTTAACAACACCTTAAACAGGTTACGGCTTAGAACATAGCAAGACTTAGGACTGCTGCCAACGTGAGAACGCGAGAATACAGCACATGGGCAAAAGTCTAGTTGTTGGAGATTCGTGAAGATTGCGGGCGGAAAGAGGTGGCTGTGGAGTAGTGATATTTGATGAGTGGTGGAGAAAGTAGTATAGAGGTAAAAAGCGTATGGAACGCTGAGCCAAGGATTGAAAGGTTTTATGAGCGATGATTGGCCGATCTTATTCATGGTTTGGTGGCAAATATTAAAAAAAACCAGTGTCAATGTCAATGTCTGCACATTAATGAGATAGCATCGGCAAGTGCACATTGTGCCCTTTTGAATGTAAGTAATATTTATTTATATATATATCTGTATGCATTTGCTGCATGCTGGCTGTACATTCTACAATCTCCTCTGTATCTTCCACACCACACTTCATGAGACAAAGTGCAGCCTTCTACATATATAGAGAATATCTGATTTTGCAGTACAACTGATTACAAACTGACATGAATGACAAGTGCTGAACACAGTTGTTAGCGATAATGACTAGCTTTCTAAGTATGATTTTAGTTTACCAGTGAGTGTGTGATTCGCTTGATTTCTTTCATGCTGGAAATATATTATGTACTATAAGTATATCCTTGGCGGGTAGTGCATACATTTATAATGCAGTGCTAATTCAAGCCATGTCACAAACTGTGTCTCTCTGTAGATCCTAATTTTCCAAATGATTTAAATTCCATTTCCTTCAAAGTGGCATGAGTACGATTTACTGATATGGGATAGAAAACGCTTGAATCCTTGATACATGCATTTGAATAATAACAATTAACCCATCGATTCAGCAGATATGATCTGTAGTGGATATATGAGATTTTTGCGACATTTGAATTATGTATTGCGATGTCTGTTGGCTTTGTCTGGCTATACTAATCATAGTTGAGAATAAACACAAATTACTCATTTACACATATATTTAAGCAGCTTGTAAATGGTCCACACGATAAAAAAGATATGAGGGCACCCTCGATAGCTTTGGACAATTTTTGTTAAATTGTTTCTTTTTGCAAGATATTTCATTCTTTTATTCCTTTCGCGCAAATACAAATTATGTGTGAGATTGTTGACAGTTCTGCCATCTACATAAACCTATAATCAGTATGTAAACGGCCCACTTGGTTCAGAAAACATAAACTTTAAGAGCAGGGTCCCCGAGATTGATTGGGACAGTTTACTGAAAACAGTCTTTTGTGTGACACTTGCAGGATACTATGTATGTTGCGTCTTTCTTTTTAATAAGCTGTTACAAATTGAATACGAGATAAACAACGATTCATTCATTTGCAAATATATACAATCAGTATTTAAATGAGCAAGTTGGTTCGGAAGATGAGATCTGTTAAAGTAAGGGTACCCGCAATTGATTTGACCAACTATTTTGAAACAAGCCTTTTTGCGACCTGAGCAATATATCACTCTTACATTAAAACATTTCATTAAGGAACTTATGGAATAATTTTCAATATCTATTGTCATGTGCTATTTTTCTCTGCACATTGACAAATTATATGAAATTGAAACCAATTTATTATGTTTTATGAAAATATTAAAAAATAATTGGAATTTTGTGAAGGAGTATGTAGAAATATAGAAATTAGTGTTATAGGGTTTAATACTTAACCTATTGAATTGTTTCCTAAACAAAAATTCACATATATATATATTCATGAAAAGCAACAATTAACATCTGTTTAATGTAGGTATATTTATGCAAATAAAATACTACATAGAAATACCACTTACTTTATCTTGTTTTAGGAAATATTCCTATCGAGATACATAAGATTGAACCTTACTGGACAAACACATTTTTAAGCGTTTATTGTAATAATAATATATAAATGTTTTTTATCTACTGGTATTTCCGGAAGTTGTGTTTTTGATGTGCAGACTGACATGTATGCTTTATGTGTAATTAGTTGATGCTATTTGACCTCATAATTATTGCTTTACTATGATTAGTGTATGTTGCTAAATACTTGAGGTGCTAAGTAGTGGTTGAATGCACTGATGTAGATGATGTTGTGTATCTGCTGCCGCGAAGAGGTACTCCAGACAGGAAGAAACCATTGGTAATCATAAAACACTCTGAGGACCAAACTAAATTGTCATCACTTTGCGTCAAATTTTAAACTTTTCACCACTAATGTGGATATGAAGTTTAAGATTTTACAGTTGTAGATCAGTGTAGACTTTGACAGCATTGTCACGTATTGTTTATTCGAAACAAATCCATCTCATGAAAGCCTGATGTAACCTTAAAATCATTGCAATGTCCAGATCTAACCACTGCTGTACCTTCTTCCAGCTGCTCAGTGATGAGGTAAGGACTTAGTTGGTACGTATTGGAAATTCAAATTTATTCAAAACCTGATCTGTTAATTGATTTGTCATTTTAAATTTTATGCACTGACTTTACATTTGACTGATTTGACTTATATTTGTTTTTGTTTGACTGCAGTTTTTACACTGCATCAGTATGACTCCTAGTTATCCAATACTTACAGCAAATGAGAATCCTCTTTATCTGTTTACAAATTGCAATATACTGAACCCTGTCAACAAATATCTTATATTTCTCCCGTATTGTGTATTCAAATCCTTCAGCATTTTGTGAATCAAAACTTCGTTATCAGCAATGCTTTTACTTTATATTGAAAATAAATCAAGTTGAAAATGTTAATGGTATAATCATAATCCATATAATCCGGAAACAGCACATTGCATAAACTGATATAAAACCATTAGTATTTATGAATTGCCAAGTTTATGAATTGACATTTATCCACAATACCTTTTTTCTTTCTATAATGTTTGTGCTATCAATATGAGAGATACACAATATTAGTGTTTGAAAGGTTGATATGATTTAAGATGCTGAAATGGCATTCTATGATTTTCTTTGAATGAAAGTGTTATTGAATTAACCAGTGTGTAACGTCAATACCAAGCTTTGAAAGAGAATGATAAGATTTGAAAGTCAGTGTAACATCAATTTAAACTTCTTTGGAATGACAAGTTAAGGCAATATGTTGGCTCATCACAGCTTATAATGATTGGTATTACTTTTACAGCAGGAACATTGAAATGTCTTGACTGTATGTCTGCTGAGTGTACTTATATTGTATGTACATGTAAGTGTGTTTGGGCAGCTAAGTTGCTTGATGCTGGACCAACTGAATTTGCTTTCTACTCATTAGTGTCAATAGATAAGATATAGAAAAGATTGTGATTATGTTAACGAAATGCCATAGAATCTCGTTATCCCAAGATTTAAGTTATTGTTGCAGTCTTGTGAAGCTAGTCTTTTACCCTGCTTTTATTATTGCGTCACCATGGAGACCAGCGGAACCAATTAGCTGATGACATTATTGACCAATAATCACTGTCACGCTATGCGTGTGCACTGTGCAGCCATGTGTTTGAACTGCGTATGAAGTCAAACTGAAGAATGAATGGTTATGCACAAGTAACCAAAATCTTATATCTTCTTGTTTCATTTTAACTCTGCATTGTCGTTTGTTCTAAATTACTCTCCATTTCCTCACCCCAAACCTCATATGAATACAGAGAACTTAAATGTAACAACTGTATGTCATTATTTCTCAAAACGTCTTTTTTGTTCAAATGAGCATGAAGAATTTTCACATTGTACATGTATTTGAACAGTTTAAAGAAAATTTCAATTTTGCTACGTACTATGGTATACACTATCATGATAATCAGGTTAACATCGTTTTCTTAGCAATTTTAACCCTCAGATAAGTAAAATATCTATTTGACAGTCCAAGCGTTCAAGAATTCAAAAGTCAGTGATGATATCAAAAATCTGATTTTAAACTATGTTGATCTGAACGGCTCGATGATTCTATTTCAATTCCTCACAATGACTCCCAAGAACATACCTTCTGGTGATAGGAAAACTCTGTCTGCATTTGTCTGTCATGTTTGTGTTTCATTTGTTCCCTCCACACTCCTTTCAATTCCAGCATTTACATTTACTTTTAACACTTTTATTTAGATGATATTTAATTTGAAGGTTTTAACTGTGATATTTTTGTACAAACTGTAAAATTAACTTGCTCACAACATGGTTGTAATGTATGGCAATTAAAATTGTCTATCCTTGTATGGCGTGTTGTGTTTTATGTCGTATATATAGAGGAACCCGATTGAAGATTCTTGTGCAGTCAGGGCCATTTTCTATAAAGTGAACATTGGTCCCTTCATGTACACCTTGAGAAGCCTAGAGCTCCTTATTGAAGACACATATTGTGCACCAAATGAAACGCAAAATGTTTGAGTTCCTGTTTACAGTGGGAACTGGTTATTTAAATGATTTTATTCGTCCTACATGAAAGATATCCCTGTTAAATAAATGTACAAATTAATTACATATTACATTTGTAAAACCAGAAGACTTGATGTCATAACCGTTTAACATGATGTCACAGAATTTGAGTGCCTGTGAAATGGTGATGTCAGCAAATTTCTGAAAACTTTAGACGATTCTCTATTAAAAGCAGTAAATTAAAAACAAAACTCGGTCAAACTCGGAGTTTTGCTCATTTGCATGGTTTTCCCTTAACCAACCAAAGTTTAAATTATGAGGATCCCACAATCGTCAATATATCTAGCATAGAAAGAAAACTATTCTTGAGAGAAACTGAACACATTTTTTTTAACAACACCTTAAACAGGTTACGGCTTAGAACATAGCAAGACTTAGGACTGCTGCCAACGTGAGAACGCGAGAATACAGCACATGGGCAAGAGTCTAGTTGTTGGGGACTCGTGGAGATTGCGGGCGGAAAGAGGTGGCTGTGGAGTAGTGATATTTGATGAGTGGTGGAGAAAGTAGTATAGAGGTAAAAAGCGTATGGAACGCTGAGCCAAGGATTGAAAGGTTTTATGAGCGATGATTGGCCGATCTTATTCATGGTTTGGTAGCAAATATTATAAAAAACCAGTGTCAATGTCAATGTCTGCACATTAATGAGATAGCATCGGCAAGTGCACATTGTGCCCTTTTGAATGTAAGTAATATTTATTTATATATATATCTGTATGCATTTGCTGCATGCTGGCTGTACATTCTACAATCTCCTCTGTATCTTCCACACCACACTTCATGAGACAAAGTGCAGCCTTCTACATATATAGAGAATATCTGATTTTGCAGTACAACTGATTACAAACTGACATGAATGACAAGTGCTGAACACAGTTGTTAGCGATAATGACTAGCTTTCTAAGTATGATTTTAGTTTACCAGTGAGTGTGTGATTCGCTTGATTTCTTTCATGCTGGAAATATATTATGTACTATAAGTATATCCTTGGCGGGTAGTGCATACATTTATAATGCAGTGCTAATTCAAGCCATGTCACAAACTGTGTCTCTCTGTAGATCCTAATTTTCCAAATGATTTAAATTCCATTTCCTTCAAAGTGGCATGAGTACGATTTACTGATATGGGATAGAAAACGCTTGAATCCTTGATACATGCATTTGAATAATAACAATGAACTCATCGATTCAGCAGATATGATCTGTAGTGGATATATGAGATTTTTGCGACATTTGAATTATGTATTGCGATGTCTGTTGGCTTTGTCTGGCTATACTAATCATAGTTGAGAATAAACACAAATTACTCATTTACACATATATTTAAGCAGCTTGTAAATGGTCCACACGATAAAAAAGATATGAGGGCACCCTCGATAGCTTTGGACAATTTTTGTTAAATTGTTTCTTTTTGCAAGATATTTCATTCTTTTATTCCTTTCGCGCAAATACAAATTATGTGTGAGATTGTTGACAGTTCTGCCATCTACATAAACCTATAATCAGTATGTAAACGGCCCACTTGGTTCAGAAAACATAAACTTTAAGAGCAGGGTCCCCGAGATTGATTGGGACAGTTTACTGAAAACAGTCTTTTGTGTGACACTTGCAGGATACTATGTATGTTGCGTCTTTCTTTTTAATAAGCTGTTACAAATTGAATACGAGATAAACAACGATTCATTCATTTGCAAATATATACAATCAGTATTTAAATGAGCAAGTTGGTTCGGAAGATGAGATCTGTTAAAGTAAGGGTACCCGCAATTGATTTGACCAACTATTTTGAAACAAGCCTTTTTGCGACCTGAGCAATATATCACTCTTACATTAAAACATTTCATTAAGGAACTTATGGAATAATTTTCAATATCTATTGTCATGTGCTATTTTTCTCTGCACATTGACAAATTATATGAAATTGAAACCAATTTATTATGTTTTATGAAAATATTAAAAAATAATTGGAATTTTGTGAAGGAGTATGTAGAAATATAGAAATTAGTGTTATAGGGTTTAATACTTAACCTATTGAATTGTTTCCTAAACAAAAATTCACATATATATATATTCATGAAAAGCAACAATTAACATCTGTTTAATGTAGGTATATTTATGCAAATAAAATACTACATAGAAATACCACTTACTTTATCTTGTTTTAGGAAATATTCCTATCGAGATACATAAGATTGAACCTTACTGGACAAACACATTTTTAAGCGTTTATTGTAATAATAATATATAAATGTTTTTTATCTACTGGTATTTCCGGAAGTTGTGTTTTTGATGTGCAGACTGACATGTATGCTTTATGTGTAATTAGTTGATGCTATTTGACCTCATAATTATTGCTTTACTATGATTAGTGTATGTTGCTAAATACTTGAGGTGCTAAGTAGTGGTTGAATGCACTGATGTAGATGATGTTGTGTATCTGCTGCCGCGAAGAGGTACTCCAGACAGGAAGAAACCATTGGTAATCATAAAACACTCTGAGGACCAAACTAAATTGTCATCACTTTGCGTCAAATTTTAAACTTTTCACCACTAATGTGGATATGAAGTTTAAGATTTTACAGTTGTAGATCAGTGTAGACTTTGACAGCATTGTCACGTATTGTTTATTCGAAACAAATCCATCTCATGAAAGCCTGATGTAACCTTAAAATCATTGCAATGTCCAGATCTAACCACTGCTGTACCTTCTTCCAGCTGCTCAGTGATGAGGTAAGGACTTAGTTGGTACGTATTGGAAATTCAAATTTATTCAAAACCTGATCTGTTAATTGATTTGTCATTTTAAATTTTATGCACTGACTTTACATTTGACTGATTTGACTTATATTTGTTTTTGTTTGACTGCAGTTTTTACACTGCATCAGTATGACTCCTAGTTATCCAATACTTACAGCAAATGAGAATCCTCTTTATCTGTTTACAAATTGCAATATACTGAACCCTGTCAACAAATATCTTATATTTCTCCCGTATTGTGTATTCAAATCCTTCAGCATTTTGTGAATCAAAACTTCGTTATCAGCAATGCTTTTACTTTATATTGAAAATAAATCAAGTTGAAAATGTTAATGGTATAATCATAATCCATATAATCCGGAAACAGCACATTGCATAAACTGATATAAAACCATTAGTATTTATGAATTGCCAAGTTTATGAATTGACATTTATCCACAATACCTTTTTTCTTTCTATAATGTTTGTGCTATCAATATGAGAGATACACAATATTAGTGTTTGAAAGGTTGATATGATTTAAGATGCTGAAATGGCATTCTATGATTTTCTTTGAATGAAAGTGTTATTGAATTAACCAGTGTGTAACGTCAATACCAAGCTTTGAAAGAGAATGATAAGATTTGAAAGTCAGTGTAACATCAATTTAAACTTCTTTGGAATGACAAGTTAAGGCAATATGTTGGCTCATCACAGCTTATAATGATTGGTATTACTTTTACAGCAGGAACATTGAAATGTCTTGACTGTATGTCTGCTGAGTGTACTTATATTGTATGTACATGTAAGTGTGTTTGGGCAGCTAAGTTGCTTGATGCTGGACCAACTGAATTTGTTTTCTACTCATTAGTGTCAATAGATAAGATATAGAAAAGATTGTGATTATGTTAACGAAATGCCATAGAATCTCGTTATCCCAAGATTTAAGTTATTGTTGCAGTCTTGTGAAGCTAGTCTTTTACCCTGCTTTTATTATTGCGTCACCATGGAGACCAGCGGAACCAATTAGCTGATGACATTATTGACCAATAATCACTGTCACGCTATGCGTGTGCACTGTGCAGCCATGTGTTTGAACTGCGTATGAAGTCAAACTGAAGAATGAATGGTTATGCACAAGTAACCAAAATCTTATATCTTCTTGTTTCATTTTAACTCTGCATTGTCGTTTGTTCTAAATTACTCTCCATTTCCTCACCCCAAAACTCATATGAATACAGAGAACTTAAATGTAACAACTGTATGTCATTATTTCTCAAAACGTCTTTTTTGTTCAAATGAGCATGAAGAATTTTCACATTGTACATGTATTTGAACAGTTTAAAGAAAATTTCAATTTTGCTAAGTACTATGGTATTCGCTATCATGATAATCAGGTAAACATTGTTTTCTTTGCAATTTTAACCCTCAGATAAGTAACATATCTTTTTTACAGTCCAAGCGTTCAAGAATTCAAAAGTCAGTGATGATATAAAAAATCTGATTTAAAACTATGTGGATCTGTATGGCTCACTGCTGATTCTATTTCAATTCCTCACAATGACTCCCAAGAACATACCTTCTGGTGATAAGAAAACTCTGTCTGCATTTGTCTGTCATGTTTGTGTTTCATTTGTTCCCTCCACACTCCTTTCAATTCCAGCATTTACATTTACTTTTAACACTTTTATTTAGATGATATTTAATTTGAAGGTTTTAACTGTGATATTTTTGTACAAACTGTAAAATTAACTTGCTCACAACATGGTTGTAATGTATGGCAATTAAAATTGTCTATCCTTGTATGGCGTGTTGTGTTTTATGTCGTATATATAGAGGAACCCGATTGAAGATTCTTGTGCAGTCAGGGCCATTTTCTATAAAGTGAACATTGGTCCCTTCATGTACACCTTGAGAAGCCTAGAGCTCCTTATTGAAGACACATATTGTGCACCAAATGAAACGCAAAATGTTTGAGTTCCTGTTTACAGTGGGAACTGGTTATTTAAATGATTTTATTCGTCCTACATGAAAGATATCCCTGTTAAATAAATGTACAAATTAATTACATATTACATTTTTAAAACCAGAAGACTTGATGTCATAACCGTTTAACATGATGTCACAGAATTTGAGTGCCTGTGAAATGGTGATGTCAGCAAATTTCTGAAAACTTTAGACGATTCTCTATTAAAAGCAGTAAATTAAAAACAAAACTCGGTCAAACTCGGAGTTTTGCTCATTTGCATGGTTTTCCCTTAACCAACCAAAGTTTAAATTATGAGGATCCCACAATCGTCAATATATCTAGCATAGAAAGAAAACTATTCTTGAGAGAAACTGAACACATTTTTTTTAACAACACCTTAAACAGGTTACGGCTTAGAACATAGCAAGACTTAGGACTGCTGCCAACGTGAGAACGCGAGAATACAGCACATGGGCAAGAGTCTAGTTGTTGGGGACTCGTGGAGATTGCGGGCGGAAAGAGGTGGCTGTGGAGTAGTGATATTTGATGAGTGGTGGAGAAAGTAGTATAGAGGTAAAAAGCGTATGGAACGCTGAGCCAAGGATTGAAAGGTTTTATGAGCGATGATTGGCCGATCTTATTCATGGTTTGGTGGCAAATATTAAAAAAAACCAGTGTCAATGTCAATGTCTGCACATTAATGAGATAGCATCGGCAAGTGCACATTGTGCCCTTTTGAATGTAAGTAATATTTATTTATATATATATCTGTATGCATTTGCTGCATGCTGGCTGTACATTCTACAATCTCCTCTGTATCTTCCACACCACACTTCATGAGACAAAGTGCAGCCTTCTACATATATAGAGAATATCTGATTTTGCAGTACAACTGATTACAAACTGACATGAATGACAAGTGCTGAACACAGTTGTTAGCGATAATGACTAGCTTTCTAAGTATGATTTTAGTTTACCAGTGAGTGTGTGATTCGCTTGATTTCTTTCATGCTGGAAATATATTATGTACTATAAGTATATCCTTGGCGGGTAGTGCATACATTTATAATGCAGTGCTAATTCAAGCCATGTCACAAACTGTGTCTCTCTGTAGATCCTAATTTTCCAAATGATTTAAATTCCATTTCCTTCAAAGTGGCATGAGTACGATTTACTGATATGGGATAGAAAACGCTTGAATCCTTGATACATGCATTTGAATAATAACAATTAACCCATCGATTCAGCAGATATGATCTGTAGTGGATATATGAGATTTTTGCGACATTTGAATTATGTATTGCGATGTCTGTTGGCTTTGTCTGGCTATACTAATCATAGTTGAGAATAAACACAAATTACTCATTTACACATATATTTAAGCAGCTTGTAAATGGTCCACACGATAAAAAAGATATGAGGGCACCCTCGATAGCTTTGGACAATTTTTGTTAAATTGTTTCTTTTTGCAAGATATTTCATTCTTTTATTCCTTTCGCGCAAATACAAATTATGTGTGAGATTGTTGACAGTTCTGCCATCTACATAAACCTATAATCAGTATGTAAACGGCCCACTTGGTTCAGAAAACATAAACTTTAAGAGCAGGGTCCCCGAGATTGATTGGGACAGTTTACTGAAAACAGTCTTTTGTGTGACACTTGCAGGATACTATGTATGTTGCGTCTTTCTTTTTAATAAGCTGTTACAAATTGAATACGAGATAAACAACGATTCATTCATTTGCAAATATATACAATCAGTATTTAAATGAGCAAGTTGGTTCGGAAGATGAGATCTGTTAAAGTAAGGGTACCCGCAATTGATTTGACCAACTATTTTGAAACAAGCCTTTTTGCGACCTGAGCAATATATCACTCTTACATTAAAACATTTCATTAAGGAACTTATGGAATAATTTTCAATATCTATTGTCATGTGCTATTTTTCTCTGCACATTGACAAATTATATGAAATTGAAACCAATTTATTATGTTTTATGAAAATATTAAAAAATAATTGGAATTTTGTGAAGGAGTATGTAGAAATATAGAAATTAGTGTTATAGGGTTTAATACTTAACCTATTGAATTGTTTCCTAAACAAAAATTCACATATATATATATTCATGAAAAGCAACAATTAACATCTGTTTAATGTAGGTATATTTATGCAAATAAAATACTACATAGAAATACCACTTACTTTATCTTGTTTTAGGAAATATTCCTATCGAGATACATAAGATTGAACCTTACTGGACAAACACATTTTTAAGCGTTTATTGTAATAATAATATATAAATGTTTTTTATCTACTGGTATTTCCGGAAGTTGTGTTTTTGATGTGCAGACTGACATGTATGCTTTATGTGTAATTAGTTGATGCTATTTGACCTCATAATTATTGCTTTACTATGATTAGTGTATGTTGCTAAATACTTGAGGTGCTAAGTAGTGGTTGAATGCACTGATGTAGATGATGTTGTGTATCTGCTGCCGCGAAGAGGTACTCCAGACAGGAAGAAACCATTGGTAATCATAAAACACTCTGAGGACCAAACTAAATTGTCATCACTTTGCGTCAAATTTTAAACTTTTCACCACTAATGTGGATATGAAGTTTAAGATTTTACAGTTGTAGATCAGTGTAGACTTTGACAGCATTGTCACGTATTGTTTATTCGAAACAAATCCATCTCATGAAAGCCTGATGTAACCTTAAAATCATTGCAATGTCCAGATCTAACCACTGCTGTACCTTCTTCCAGCTGCTCAGTGATGAGGTAAGGACTTAGTTGGTACGTATTGGAAATTCAAATTTATTCAAAACCTGATCTGTTAATTGATTTGTCATTTTAAATTTTATGCACTGACTTTACATTTGACTGATTTGACTTATATTTGTTTTTGTTTGACTGCAGTTTTTACACTGCATCAGTATGACTCCTAGTTATCCAATACTTACAGCAAATGAGAATCCTCTTTATCTGTTTACAAATTGCAATATACTGAACCCTGTCAACAAATATCTTATATTTCTCCCGTATTGTGTATTCAAATCCTTCAGCATTTTGTGAATCAAAACTTCGTTATCAGCAATGCTTTTACTTTATATTGAAAATAAATCAAGTTGAAAATGTTAATGGTATAATCATAATCCATATAATCCGGAAACAGCACATTGCATAAACTGATATAAAACCATTAGTATTTATGAATTGCCAAGTTTATGAATTGACATTTATCCACAATACCTTTTTTCTTTCTATAATGTTTGTGCTATCAATATGAGAGATACACAATATTAGTGTTTGAAAGGTTGATATGATTTAAGATGCTGAAATGGCATTCTATGATTTTCTTTGAATGAAAGTGTTATTGAATTAACCAGTGTGTAACGTCAATACCAAGCTTTGAAAGAGAATGATAAGATTTGAAAGTCAGTGTAACATCAATTTAAACTTCTTTGGAATGACAAGTTAAGGCAATATGTTGGCTCATCACAGCTTATAATGATTGGTATTACTTTTACAGCAGGAACATTGAAATGTCTTGACTGTATGTCTGCTGAGTGTACTTATATTGTATGTACATGTAAGTGTGTTTGGGCAGCTAAGTTGCTTGATGCTGGACCAACTGAATTTGCTTTCTACTCATTAGTGTCAATAGATAAGATATAGAAAAGATTGTGATTATGTTAACGAAATGCCATAGAATCTCGTTATCCCAAGATTTAAGTTATTGTTGCAGTCTTGTGAAGCTAGTCTTTTACCCTGCTTTTATTATTGCGTCACCATGGAGACCAGCGGAACCAATTAGCTGATGACATTATTGACCAATAATCACTGTCACGCTATGCGTGTGCACTGTGCAGCCATGTGTTTGAACTGCGTATGAAGTCAAACTGAAGAATGAATGGTTATGCACAAGTAACCAAAATCTTATATCTTCTTGTTTCATTTTAACTCTGCATTGTCGTTTGTTCTAAATTACTCTCCATTTCCTCACCCCAAAACTCATATGAATACAGAGAACTTAAATGTAACAACTGTATGTCATTATTTCTCAAAACGTCTTTTTTGTTCAAATGAGCATGAAGAATTTTCACATTGTACATGTATTTGAACAGTTTAAAGAAAATTTCAATTTTGCTAAGTACTATGGTATTCGCTATCATGATAATCAGGTTAACATCGTTTTCTTAGCAATTTTAACCCTCAGATAAGTAAAATATCTATTTGACAGTCCAAGCGTTCAAGAATTCAAAAGTCAGTGATGATATCAAAAATCTGATTTTAAACTATGTTGATCTGAACGGCTCGATGATTCTATTTCAATTCCTCACAATGACTCCCAAGAACATACCTTCTGGTGATAGGAAAACTCTGTCTGCATTTGTCTGTCATGTTTGTGTTTCATTTGTTCCCTCCACACTCCTTTCAATTCCAGCATTTACATTTACTTTTAACACTTTTATTTAGATGATATTTAATTTGAAGGTTTTAACTGTGATATTTTTGTACAAACTGTAAAATTAACTTGCTCACAACATGGTTGTAATGTATGGCAATTAAAATTGTCTATCCTTGTATGGCGTGTTGTGTTTTATGTCGTATATATAGAGGAACCCGATTGAAGATTCTTGTGCAGTCAGGGCCATTTTCTATAAAGTGAACATTGGTCCCTTCATGTACACCTTGAGAAGCCTAGAGCTCCTTATTGAAGACACATATTGTGCACCAAATGAAACGCAAAATGTTTGAGTTCCTGTTTACAGTGGGAACTGGTTATTTAAATGATTTTATTCGTCCTACATGAAAGATATCCCTGTTAAATAAATGTACAAATTAATTACATATTACATTTGTAAAACCAGAAGACTTGATGTCATAACCGTTTAACATGATGTCACAGAATTTGAGTGCCTGTGAAATGGTGATGTCAGCAAATTTCTGAAAACTTTAGACGATTCTCTATTAAAAGCAGTAAATTAAAAACAAAACTCGGTCAAACTCGGAGTTTTGCTCATTTGCATGGTTTTCCCTTAACCAACCAAAGTTTAAATTATGAGGATCCCACAATCGTCAATATATCTAGCATAGAAAGAAAACTATTCTTGAGAGAAACTGAACACATTTTTTTTAACAACACCTTAAACAGGTTACGGCTTAGAACATAGCAAGACTTAGGACTGCTGCCAACGTGAGAACGCGAGAATACAGCACATGGGCAAGAGTCTAGTTGTTGGGGACTCGTGGAGATTGCGGGCGGAAAGAGGTGGCTGTGGAGTAGTGATATTTGATGAGTGGTGGAGAAAGTAGTATAGAGGTAAAAAGCGTATGGAACGCTGAGCCAAGGATTGAAAGGTTTTATGAGCGATGATTGGCCGATCTTATTCATGGTTTGGTGGCAAATATTAAAAAAAACCAGTGTCAATGTCAATGTCTGCACATTAATGAGATAGCATCGGCAAGTGCACATTGTGCCCTTTTGAATGTAAGTAATATTTATTTATATATATATCTGTATGCATTTGCTGCATGCTGGCTGTACATTCTACAATCTCCTCTGTATCTTCCACACCACACTTCATGAGACAAAGTGCAGCCTTCTACATATATAGAGAATATCTGATTTTGCAGTACAACTGATTACAAACTGACATGAATGACAAGTGCTGAACACAGTTGTTAGCGATAATGACTAGCTTTCTAAGTATGATTTTAGTTTACCAGTGAGTGTGTGATTCGCTTGATTTCTTTCATGCTGGAAATATATTATGTACTATAAGTATATCCTTGGCGGGTAGTGCATACATTTATAATGCAGTGCTAATTCAAGCCATGTCACAAACTGTGTCTCTCTGTAGATCCTAATTTTCCAAATGATTTAAATTCCATTTCCTTCAAAGTGGCATGAGTACGATTTACTGATATGGGATAGAAAACGCTTGAATCCTTGATACATGCATTTGAATAATAACAATTAACCCATCGATTCAGCAGATATGATCTGTAGTGGATATATGAGATTTTTGCGACATTTGAATTATGTATTGCGATGTCTGTTGGCTTTGTCTGGCTATACTAATCATAGTTGAGAATAAACACAAATTACTCATTTACACATATATTTAAGCAGCTTGTAAATGGTCCACACGATAAAAAAGATATGAGGGCACCCTCGATAGCTTTGGACAATTTTTGTTAAATTGTTTCTTTTTGCAAGATATTTCATTCTTTTATTCCTTTCGCGCAAATACAAATTATGTGTGAGATTGTTGACAGTTCTGCCATCTACATAAACCTATAATCAGTATGTAAACGGCCCACTTGGTTCAGAAAACATAAACTTTAAGAGCAGGGTCCCCGAGATTGATTGGGACAGTTTACTGAAAACAGTCTTTTGTGTGACACTTGCAGGATACTATGTATGTTGCGTCTTTCTTTTTAATAAGCTGTTACAAATTGAATACGAGATAAACAACGATTCATTCATTTGCAAATATATACAATCAGTATTTAAATGAGCAAGTTGGTTCGGAAGATGAGATCTGTTAAAGTAAGGGTACCCGCAATTGATTTGACCAACTATTTTGAAACAAGCCTTTTTGCGACCTGAGCAATATATCACTCTTACATTAAAACATTTCATTAAGGAACTTATGGAATAATTTTCAATATCTATTGTCATGTGCTATTTTTCTCTGCACATTGACAAATTATATGAAATTGAAACCAATTTATTATGTTTTATGAAAATATTAAAAAATAATTGGAATTTTGTGAAGGAGTATGTAGAAATATAGAAATTAGTGTTATAGGGTTTAATACTTAACCTATTGAATTGTTTCCTAAACAAAAATTCACATATATATATATTCATGAAAAGCAACAATTAACATCTGTTTAATGTAGGTATATTTATGCAAATAAAATACTACATAGAAATACCACTTACTTTATCTTGTTTTAGGAAATATTCCTATCGAGATACATAAGATTGAACCTTACTGGACAAACACATTTTTAAGCGTTTATTGTAATAATAATATATAAATGTTTTTTATCTACTGGTATTTCCGGAAGTTGTGTTTTTGATGTGCAGACGGACATGTATGCTTTATGTGTAATTAGTTGATGCTATTTGACCTCATAATTATTGCTTTACTATGATTAGTGTATGTTGCTAAATACTTGAGGTGCTAAGTAGTGGTTGAATGCACTGATGTAGATGATGTTGTGTATCTGCTGCCGCGAAGAGGTACTCCAGACAGGAAGAAACCATTGGTAATCATAAAACACTCTGAGGACCAAACTAAATTGTCATCACTTTGCGTCAAATTTTAAACTTTTCACCACTAATGTGGATATGAAGTTTAAGATTTTACAGTTGTAGATCAGTGTAGACTTTGACAGCATTGTCACGTATTGTTTATTCGAAACAAATCCATCTCATGAAAGCCTGATGTAACCTTAAAATCATTGCAATGTCCAGATCTAACCACTGCTGTACCTTCTTCCAGCTGCTCAGTGATGAGGTAAGGACTTAGTTGGTACGTATTGGAAATTCAAATTTATTCAAAACCTGATCTGTTAATTGATTTGTCATTTTAAATTTTATGCACTGACTTTACATTTGACTGATTTGACTTATATTTGTTTTTGTTTGACTGCAGTTTTTACACTGCATCAGTATGACTCCTAGTTATCCAATACTTACAGCAAATGAGAATCCTCTTTATCTGTTTACAAATTGCAATATACTGAACCCTGTCAACAAATATCTTATATTTCTCCCGTATTGTGTATTCAAATCCTTCAGCATTTTGTGAATCAAAACTTCGTTATCAGCAATGCTTTTACTTTATATTGAAAATAAATCAAGTTGAAAATGTTAATGGTATAATCATAATCCATATAATCCGGAAACAGCACATTGCATAAACTGATATAAAACCATTAGTATTTATGAATTGCCAAGTTTATGAATTGACATTTATCCACAATACCTTTTTTCTTTCTATAATGTTTGTGCTATCAATATGAGAGATACACAATATTAGTGTTTGAAAGGTTGATATGATTTAAGATGCTGAAATGGCATTCTATGATTTTCTTTGAATGAAAGTGTTATTGAATTAACCAGTGTGTAACGTCAATACCAAGCTTTGAAAGAGAATGATAAGATTTGAAAGTCAGTGTAACATCAATTTAAACTTCTTTGGAATGACAAGTTAAGGCAATATGTTGGCTCATCACAGCTTATAATGATTGGTATTACTTTTACAGCAGGAACATTGAAATGTCTTGACTGTATGTCTGCTGAGTGTACTTATATTGTATGTACATGTAAGTGTGTTTGGGCAGCTAAGTTGCTTGATGCTGGACCAACTGAATTTGCTTTCTACTCATTAGTGTCAATAGATAAGATATAGAAAAGATTGTGATTATGTTAATGAAATGCCATAGAATCTCGTTATCCCAAGATTTAAGTTATTGTTGCAGTCTTGTGAAGCTAGTCTTTTACCCTGCTTTTATTATTGCGTCACCATGGAGACCAGCGGAACCAATTAGCTGATGACATTATTGACCAATAATCACTGTCACGCTATGCGTGAATGAATGGTTATGCACAAGTAACCAAAATCTTATATCTTCTTGTTTCATTTTAACTCTGCATTGTCGTTTGTTCTAAATTACTCTCCATTTCCTCACCCCAAAACTCATATGAATACAGAGAACTTAAATGTAACAACTGTATGTCATTATTTCTCAAAACGTCTTTTTTGTTCAAATGAGCATGAAGAATTTTCACATTGTACATGTATTTGAACAGTTTAAAGAAAATTTCAATTTTGCTACGTACTATGGTATACACTATCATGATAATCAGGTTAACATCGTTTTCTTAGCAATTTTAACCCTCAGATAAGTAAAATATCTATTTGACAGTCCAAGCGTTCAAGAATTCAAAAGTCAGTGATGATATCAAAAATCTGATTTTAAACTATGTTGATCTGAACGGCTCGATGATTCTATTTCAATTCCTCACAATGACTCCCAAGAACATACCTTCTGGTGATAGGAAAACTCTGTCTGCATTTGTCTGTCATGTTTGTGTTTCATTTGTTCCCTCCACACTCCTTTCAATTCCAGCATTTACATTTACTTTTAACACTTTTATTTAGATGATATTTAATTTGAAGGTTTTAACTGTGATATTTTTGTACAAACTGTAAAATTAACTTGCTCACAACATGGTTGTAATGTATGGCAATTAAAATTGTCTATCCTTGTATGGCGTGTTGTGTTTTATGTCGTATATATAGAGGAACCCGATTGAAGATTCTTGTGCAGTCAGGGCCATTTTCTATAAAGTGAACATTGGTCCCTTCATGTACACCTTGAGAAGCCTAGAGCTCCTTATTGAAGACACATATTGTGCACCAAATGAAACGCAAAATGTTTGAGTTCCTGTTTACAGTGGGAACTGGTTATTTAAATGATTTTATTCGTCCTACATGAAAGATATCCCTGTTAAATAAATGTACAAATTAATTACATATTACATTTGTAAAACCAGAAGACTTGATGTCATAACCGTTTAACATGATGTCACAGAATTTGAGTGCCTGTGAAATGGTGATGTCAGCAAATTTCTGAAAACTTTAGACGATTCTCTATTAAAAGCAGTAAATTAAAAACAAAACTCGGTCAAACTCGGAGTTTTGCTCATTTGCATGGTTTTCCCTTAACCAACCAAAGTTTAAATTATGAGGATCCCACAATCGTCAATATATCTAGCATAGAAAGAAAACTATTCTTGAGAGAAACTGAACACATTTTTTTTAACAACACCTTAAACAGGTTACGGCTTAGAACATAGCAAGACTTAGGACTGCTGCCAACGTGAGAACGCGAGAATACAGCACATGGGCAAGAGTCTAGTTGTTGGGGACTCGTGGAGATTGCGGGCGGAAAGAGGTGGCTGTGGAGTAGTGATATTTGATGAGTGGTGGAGAAAGTAGTATAGAGGTAAAAAGCGTATGGAACGCTGAGCCAAGGATTGAAAGGTTTTATGAGCGATGATTGGCCGATCTTATTCATGGTTTGGTGGCAAATATTAAAAAAAACCAGTGTCAATGTCAATGTCTGCACATTAATGAGATAGCATCGGCAAGTGCACATTGTGCCCTTTTGAATGTAAGTAATATTTATTTATATATATATCTGTATGCATTTGCTGCATGCTGGCTGTACATTCTACAATCTCCTCTGTATCTTCCACACCACACTTCATGAGACAAAGTGCAGCCTTCTACATATATAGAGAATATCGGATTTTGCAGTACAACTGATTACAAACTGACATGAATAACAAGTGCTGAACACAGTTGTTAGCGATAATGACAAGATTTCTAAGTATGATTTTAGTTTACCATTGAGTGTGGGATTCGCTTTATTTCTTTCATGCTGGAAATATATTATGTACTATAAGTATATCCTTGGCGGGTAGTGCATACATTTATAATGCAGTGCTAATTCAAGCCGTGTCACAAACCGTGTCTCTCTGTAGGTCCGAATTTTCCAAGTGATTTAAATTCGATTTCCTTCAAAGTGGCATATGTAAGATTTATTGATATGGGATAGAAAACGTTTGAATCCTTGATACATGCATTCGAATAATAACAATGCACTCTTCAATTCAGCAGATATGATCTGTAGTGGACATTTTTGCGACATTTGAATTATGCATTGCGATGTCTGTTTGTCTTTGTTTAGATATACTAATTATAGTTGAGAATATCCTTGAAACATGCATTAGAATAAATAGAGAATCTCACCCAAGTTGATAAAAGTAACAAATATCCGAGGCTTGCCGAGGATATTTTACTTTTATCAACGAGTGTTGATATATTTGATATCAGAAGACACGAGGGTGAGATTCTATTTATCATCCAAAATCATTTTGCATAACATTTGCATGAAAAATGTTCAACTTGAACGCTGCATAGTCCTAAAACTCCAAACCAGTGATGTCATAGCATTGTGACGTCATGGTGTTTATGACGTCATAGCATTATGGTGTCATTGTGTTTATGACGTCATTACATTGTGGCGTCATGACTAATGATGCAAAATGTTTGTGATGTCATGTCTCTTCTGATGACAGGGCATTGTTCAAAATCTTCTGTCAAAGCGATATCTCCTAGGAGATATCGCTTGATCTTCCACAAGCGATATCTCCTGTGGAACACAGTTTTGGATGATAAATAGAGATTATTAACCGAGTGTGTTTCCGTATCATTAATATCATATAATAGGAATAAAATTTGTATTATGCGAGCCTCTGGCGAGCATAATACATATATTTTTATTCCTATTATATGATATTAATGATACGGAAACACACGAGGTTAATAATTTCTTTATCATATAATGTCATTTTGAAATAAAAGGATTTAAACGAAAATATGATACCTTCTAAAAATATGTTTGACCTAGATTTCGCGGAATAATTGCTTTCACAATAAACCAAGGTGAAGGTCATATTGTCGGCGATGTACAGTTGTGAACAGTCTAGAAATATTCCTTCATGAAATGATTTTTTTCACAGTGATAGAAACGTCTCCTTCAATCTATGAACAATTTCAGTCTGATTTCCAATGCACAAGTAAACATTGCATTTTTAAATAACACACAATGTGTAAGAACCAGTTGTCAACGTCGCTACAACAGGGGAAGTAACTCTAACTGCATTTTGAAAAGCTGCATTGTCATTGTTGTTACGCCAGTTCAGTTACGGTATCCTTAGACTAAACGTCGACTATTTGCGAAGGTGAGGTTGTTGCGTTTGTAACTACCACAGGAAAAAATATAGCAGTTTAATGATGTTCACTGACCAGGAAATTCCGAATTTCATGATCAGTGAACGTCAGTATACTTGGCGTTCACAAAAATTTCCTGCCCATGAAATGCTCCGTATCCAAAGTCATTAAACTCTTGGATACTGCATGAAACTATAGGATACTGTAGGAAATTGTTATAATTCTATAATGTTTTAATAAACTGACTTCAACAAACTTATATTTGGTGGATTAAGTATTTTGTGAATGCTTAATATTGATATTAAGTTAGTTATATTGACTTCAGGAGAATATATTGGGGGAAAACAACTTTATAATTAAACACTCACAATAAGTACACTTACAATATGTTCTTTGTCATAGATGCACATATTATACATTATTTTGTTCTACACTTAGAAGAAAACTGGATGCACTGCAGAAACATTGGAAACCAACATATTGTATATTTATAGTCAGGATATCTTTGAAGTCGCCACCAGCTATTTAAATCTGTATAATGCCCTTCTTACAAGTATGAGGTTTCACAAACATGAATCAGTTTATAATCGTTACATATTTCAGCAAATATTAACAAGAATGAACGTTTGAATATCATTAAGTCCTTTAATTTAACTTGTGTAGGCCACTATATTTCAGTATCAAATTTTACAAAAATATTACCCATTGAAAATTACAAAATCAAATTTAACTTATTTGAATATTTGTATATAAAAACAAGGGTGATATGCAATTAAGTGACTATCAAATAACAATTGTAATAATTTGTCTCTGAAATATAAGACATATTGCATTTTTATTTGTTTTACAAAAACCTTTTGATAAAAAAAAATAGTGATAGATAAGATATTTTATAATTTTAACTTATCTGTAAATTTGATGTAATGATAACGTTCACTTCTTTTTGTCTACTTCATATGTACTTACTTCATTTATCATGCTTCTACGTTTACCATATTAATTGTATGATTAATTTGTTAAAAAATACATTGTTCTTCCTTATCTTTTTGTTACATAGGGACAAAGTAATCTAATGTATTTGACATAGTAACAATCTTACAAATTTCGATATCAAACAATTGAAATACATGGATATATATACAAATTACATATCAAATTACCAAGTTTACCAAAAGATAGGCTGCAAAAGCATGTGAAACTTACCTTTTCCGAATATGAGTATCAATATTCCATCAAATGCACATTAATCCATCACTGATTTGATCAGATTAAGCAACACATTTTGGCCTCTGTCTTCAAAGGTCATGTCAACAATGATCAGGTTGGGTACATAGGTCAGTGCAGACATTAAGCTAAAATCATATCATTGGTTCTTTCTTAACCACTAGGATTTCAATAATCAGATACTGCATCATATTGTTATAAGAGAGACACGTGACAAGCAATAGCTTGAGTATCCCCACCTGTAAGTCTGTATACACAGCAGGTGCCAATCTGTGATATATTGTCAACTTGACAGCAGGGGCTAACGAGGGCTGATTGTTACAATAACAGTTCCCAATTAACGGCTCACATAGATAAGCTTGATGTTGAACACTCTGACATATGCAAAATTGAAGAAAATAAATTGTAAAAAGCATCTAGGAAAACAACCAATAAAGCTTTAAACTTTTCAGAAACTAAAAAAAAAACCAAGACAAATTACATTTTTATACAGATAAAATAAAACCCTGAAATGCAAGTAAAATATACCTCATTACATAAAAACTGAATCTTGATTAATTAATATTGTATCATTGTGTTTATTTTCAGTAAATTATTTATCTTGTATTATGTTATTGGTGCAAATAATCCTCAATGACTACCACTGTGAATTAAAACATTGAACTATATCATTATTTGAAATGGTTTAAACATATTTTATTATTCGTGGAAATATGAAACGGACTGGCAAACAAGCCAGGGGCTTATATTAATACCGTTCCGATACAAATGTGGTGTTTCAAGCAAAGGATATTCTGATGACATGAAATGCGATAATACAATCAACAATATAAATAGAAATTTCCTTTCAATGGCTTGGAAGTAAACATCTTAAACTTTTTTTTCGAATCTATTAGATTATATGGAGAGGGTGTTCTAAGTTGGACAACTTGTTCCCAATCCTATTCTTGTGAGTAAAATATGTTTAAATCAAAATCCTCTATTAGAAGTGGTGATGAAGAGGTAAACAGATTTTAAAATGGTGAAGTTGCCAAGATCAGATATATCATGGTTTCCAGATAAGATTGTTTTAAGCTGTACCCTTTTTGGTAGTATAATGCACAATTTCTTAAGTGAGAAAAGTTTGGGCAAACCAGTAAATAATGAGATTAGCGCCTCATGAACAGGTGGGATCGTCTGAAATATGCCTTTCAAATTTATTAAAATCTAGATCACTACAGCCTAAACGAAGCCTACAGTACATAATTTGACGACATCGGCTACCGTAATTCAAATCTAAATGAGTGTACTAACTGAGAGGTATTTTTTTCAGTGAATACCTTTTGAGATTCCAAATTTGTTATGTCATTTCGCTCATCATTCCAAAGATCTATTGTACTTGGTAAAACAGACTTTGAATTTATTGGAAATAAATGTTAAGAGAATCAAATTCAACTGGCTGCACAAAAAGATGGTATGTGAGAATCAGTTGATTATTGAGTATTAGCCTTAGATTGCTAGTTGTATATTTCAAAATCATTGTTGTCTCTGCATATTATATGTGTACAGATCTGTCCATGTGTGCGTCACTATAATTTAACTGTATTTTGTAAGGGAGCGGCATTAATATAAGCATTATTTACTTGTTTTCCAATCTGGTTTCTTTTTTGAAATAATATATGTTTAACTATACAGCTCACTCTGTTGGATAAATTGCATGTACTTAGAACGTTCTATAGCTGTAGATAAACACATTCATCGGACGGCCATTGGTATCCTTGTGAAAAAGACAATATCTGTGAAGTAATTAATTTGCAAAATATATAACTGAATCAACTCTTTTGGATTTCTTTACGTTTATCAAATATATCCTGCCTGAGATTGACTTTAAGCTTGATCTCAAGTGATTCATTCTCAATGAAGAATGTAATTAAAAATGATTTACTTATATGAAATAAAAAAGGATAAATGAAGAATATAAGCTATAGCACATGAAACTATCATGTAAAATAATTTCAATTTAAATTGCGGAAGTAGATTTTCTCCAATTATACACACTCGTCTTAGACTTTAATGCAGCAATTCGTTATCGTGTTGGCGTTTTATAGATAACTAGATAACTTTTGTAAATTCACAATGACTTGTTCTTTATCTTGTTGGCGTTTGTATAAATGATACATATACATATTGTAACTTCACCATGACATGTTCTACATCTTGTATTTTGGAGCGTTATTACCATAAGCTTTTAGCTTGTTTACCAATCCAAGTCTTCTTGAAATAAATATGTTTAAAACAGAATATAACAAAACAGATCAACAAACGGAATTTTATATTTAATGACCTATCAAATATCCATGTGTAATGACCCTATTTTATTCATAGTTATAAATTCAATTCAAATAGTAATAATAATTGCATTGTTGCTTATGAGTAAAGTGACCAATCACTTGTTTTACACTTTATTCATATGTATACAACTATGCAATTATTTGATAATATGATCTCTTAGCATTGATTACACATTCTCCCTGACCTAACATCATGACAGAGTCTTTGTAATCACAATCAACAATATAAATAGAAATTTCCTTTCAATGGCTTGGAAGTAAACATCTTAAACTCTTTTTTCGAATCTATTAGATTATATGGAGAGGGTGTTCTAAGTTGGACAACTTGTTCCCAATCCTATTCTTGTGAGTAAAATATGTTTAAATCAAAATCCTCTATTAGAAGTGGTGATGAAGAGGTAAACAGATTTTAAAATGGTGAAGTTGCCAAGATCAGATATATCATGGTTTCCAGATAAGATTGTTTTAAGCTGTACCCTTTTTGGTCGTATAATGCACAATTTCTTAAGTGAGAAAAGTTTGGGCAAACCAGTAAATAATGAGATTAGCGCCTCATGAACAGGTGGGATCGTCTGAAATATGCCTTTCAAATTTATTAAAATCTAGATCACTACAGCCTAAACGAAGCCTACAGTACATAATTTGACGACATCGGCTACCGTAATTCAAATCTAAATGAGTGTACTAACTGAGAGGTATTTTTTTCAGTGAATACCTTTTGAGATTCCAAATTTGTTATGTCATTTCGCTCATCATTCCAAAGATCTATTGTACTTGGTAAAACAGACTTTGAATTTATTGGAAATAAATGTTAAGAGAATCAAATTCAACTGGCTGCACAAAAAGATGGTATGTGAGAATCAGTTGATTATTGAGTATTAGCCTTAGATTGCTAGTTGTATATTTCAAAATCATTGTTGTCTCTGCATATTATATGTGTACAGATCTGTCCATGTGTGCGTCACTATAATTTAACTGTATTTTGTAAGGGAGCGGCATTAATATAAGCATTATTTACTTGTTTTCCAATCTGGTTTCTTTTTTGAAATAATATATGTTTAACTATATAGCTCACTCTGTTGGATAAATTGCATGTACTTGTTTTAAACATATTTATTTCACAAATGGTGTACATATTGTGAATGGGATCGGCCAACAAGCTGACAGTGCTTATATCAAGGCCTCTCCCTTGAACATTTTATCAATACATGTTTAATACATACAATTACATGAACAAAATATACAAATATGCGACATGGTTAATATTTTTACCAGCATGATGAAATTTCATAATATATAGTAACCTCTAAGCAAGGCATATTATTTTAACAGTCTTATTTAAATCTTAAAGTTTCAGAAATGTAGTCGTGTACAGATTGTATAATATGTTGATTTGTAGTTGCGGATTTTTCTTTGTTGCCATAAAAGATTGATTTCAGGTCATATTCTTTAACATAAAAATATTTGTTTTGTCGGATATCGTTATATAACGGGCATGTAAAGAAAAAGTGTACACAGTCCTCAGAAAAGTAGCCACATGAACATGAGGGTGAATTGGAAATATGTCTATTATATTTATGATAGTTAAGGTCACTACAACCTAGACGGAGTCTACAGTGAGCTATTTGTGCATGTCTTTGTCCAAAATTCGTGTTGAAATAGTAATTGTTAAAAATAGTAGTATTTATTGACCTTTTAAAGCTGCTGACTGAGTCGCTAAGTCTTTGTTCTTCTGTTAGGGAGTTCCATTCTTTAACAACAGAGGGTAAGAATGATGAAGAGTGTCTAAGAGTATTACACGAAATAGTCTGCAAAGAATCCAGGTTTCTCAAGTTGTAAGGGTTATTTACAGAGACACTATTTGGAACTAGGTCTGAAAGATAGGATGGAGATAATTTGTAATACATTTTATAAAACAGACACAATTTCTGTCTTCTACGCCTATCACTTAGAGAAGTAAAATTTGTTTCTTTGTATAACTTATTATGACTCGTGCCCCTTACAGCTCCACATATAGACCTTAATGCATCTAAGTGAAGATTTTCCAAGAGTTTTGCTTCATGTATAGTGCAATTGTCCCATATGTTTGAACAGTAATCAAAAATAGGAAGAATAAAAGATTTATATAATATTTCAAGACTTTTTCTATTTAAGCGATATTTTAGACTTCTTAAACAGTTGATCATTGGTCCCACTTTTCCAATTATGTCATCGATGTGAGAGGACCACTGGCAGTCTTGTTGTAGGACAAGTCCTAAATGTTTATGTGAAGTGACTTCATTAATAACTACATTATTTAGTTTTAGGTCGGGTTTGTGACTGGGATTGCGTTTTCTACTAAATTGCACAGACACAGTTTTCTTTGGATTAAAATCTATTTGCCAAAGCTCGGCCCATTTCGAGATTCTTTGTAAGTCATTGTTTAATGTTACTGCTGCGATATTAGGATTATCAATTACAATATATAATGACGTATCATCAGCAAACAGTCTGATATTACAGTCTATATCATCAACTAGATCGTTTATATATATTAGGAAAAATAGTGGCCCAAGAACGGATCCCTGGGGTACTCCAGCTAATATCGTTTTTGTAACAGAGGTTTTACCTTCTATTACGACACTTTGGGTTCTGTTGGTTAGATAACTCTTAATCCACATAAGTAAATCATCTTCAATGCCATAAGATTTCAATTTAGTTATCAATCCTTCATGCCAGACTCTGTCGAAAGCTTTACTTATGTCGCAAAAAACAGCTCTAATTTCTTTGCCTTTATCAATTTCTTTTGATATAAAATTATATAGATATGTAAGCTGGTTTACAGTTGAATCACCTGGTATAAATCCAGACTGCAAATTAGACAATAGGTTGTTGTCTTTAAAATAATTGAAAAGATGTTTGAATAGACATTTTTCAAATATTTTAGCTAGATTACTAATAAGTGCTATCGGTCTATAGTTAGTACAGTCATTTGTGCTACCCTTCTTATGAATAGGGATGATAGAGGATTCTTTCCACTGTTGTGGAAATAAATTTTCTCTTAGGGAAGTATTAAAAATGATGGCGAGGGGTTTATTCAAACAATGCGCACACATCTTAATAATTCTGTTAGCAACACCGTCTGGACCGGTTGCTTTATTAGTATCAACTGATAGTAATAAATCTAAAACTTCTTTAGGTGATACAGTAACTGAAGAGAGGGACTGTTGTGTTTTTAAGCTCATTGAGGATGGATGCCTGGAAGGGTCGCGAACTTGTGCTTGAGATACGAAATAATTATTTAGTATATTTGCAATATCAATACCATCATCATATAATTTGTTTTGGTAAAGTATCGACGGGAAAGTGTTTTTATTTCTGGTTTTGTTTAAGTAGTTCTTCATTAATCGCCACCAGGATTTATTGCCAACTGATGAATTAATTTTCTCATCTAGTTTCTTAAGATAATTTTCTTTTGCAATACGAACAGCCGATACAACCGTATTTCTCATTCGCTTGAAGTTTAACCAGTCAGAAAACAAGTTCCTGAGTTTAGCTTTCTTATGTAGGCGATTTCGCTTTCTGATAAGGTGACGAATTTTGTTATTAAGCCATGGGGGATCATCTGGTCTTACCGTTATTAATCTATTTGGAATATGTTTTTTACAAGCTGTTTTTAATGTATGTGTTAAAATATGTACCATTTCATCCTGTGATTTTGAGTGAAATAGTGCTTCCCAATGTACGGAAGTTAGATCATTTAAGATACCTTCTTTGTCTATTTTATTATAGTCATATACAGTGCGTTTGAAGGAAGTTTGTTTCTGTTGCTTAGTGTTAATAAGAACGAAGATTGGACAGTGATCACTGCATATTGGATCTAACACACCCGATTCATCGACACAATCATCAGCATTTGCAAATATTAAGTCAATCAGGGAAGACGACGAGTGTGTTATTCTAGTGGGTTTGTTGATTAATTGTTCAAGATTGTACATAGTTTTCAAATACTCAATCTTATGTTTCTGGTCTCCTAGAGCATCAATATTGAAATCACCTGTGATAATTGTTTTTAAGTTTAAGTCGACAGCATTGCCAAATGATTGATCAATTAGTTCCCAGTAATTTTCACTGGTGTCTGCACGATAAAACACACCAATCAGATATCTATCATTTTTTAGGCCAACTTTTACCCATAGAGCTTCGAGATTGTTAATGTCCAGGTGGTTCATCGGTTCTACATATAAACTGTCCTTAACATAGATGGCTACTCCCCCACCTCTACTAGGTCGATCTTTTCTGAAAGGAGAATGAAAACCCGGTAATAAAATTGTACTATTATCTATGTCCTTGTTTAACCAAGTCTCTGTTAAACAGATGATATCATATTCAAATAATTCAGCATTGATAGTGTCAACTTTTCCCCTTAAGCTTCGAATGTTTAGGTGGACTATTTTGAGTTGTCGGTTTATAGGACCAGGGTTAGGGTGAATATCACCACAACAAAGTAATATTAACATCAGCAAGAGAGAAATACCAGATGAGTACACACATAGGTAGGATAAAGCTAATCTATTACGTAAGCACTTGTTAAATGCCTTGCAGTGTAAAGATACAGCAAAGAGGCCCACTGCCTGTAGCAAAGAGGCCCACTGCCTGTAAAAAAAAAAAAAAAAAAAAAAAAAAAAACAACAAATAGCAATACTCAGTTACTACATGTATATATATAACATGTATGTAACGTTATCTGGAACAAATGTCTTACAAGCAAATACTTAATGATGTGATCTACATTTGAATCTACTTATAAGTACTGAAATACAGATTGTTGATCTCACGCAACTTCAAGTTGGCATAAGTGATTATTATTTATCTATCTATACAACGAAATTCATTGATCTATTATTTATAGAACGAAATTCATCTATAATCTACACATTTTATTATATATCATATTACAATATATAACATTATAAATCATTGTTTTGAGTTATTCAAAGATGATTTAAGAAACTTCTCACAAACACCACAAAGACAGTTTCACTTTGATCTTTTTATGACCCTGTAATAAAAGTCTCGAGGCGTCCCGCCCGGTTCAGCAATGTATATGTGTATTGCCTACATGTGTCTCGTTAACAGTTGCAGATACTAAGTTGAATTGAATGTATGTCAAAATTATGATTTATTTTCTAATTAGATTTGCAAATTCTTATAACTTGATTTGTCGATTTATGAAGTAGGTATAACAGATTTTTTTATTCATACTATAATTATGAATTAACTATGGTAAATGATTGCCTCTGTTTATTTTACTGAAACTTTTTTTAGCTCATCTGGCCTGTAAGGCTTATGGTATGGCATGGTGTCCGGCGTCCGTCCATCCGTCCATCCGTCCATCCGTCCGTCCGTCCGTCCGTCCGTCCATCCGTCCGTAAACTTTGTGGAATTTCGACTTCTTCTCCAGAACCATAAGGCCTAGAAAGCTGAAACTTTGTGTACAGACTCCTTTGCTAGTGAGAATTATAAATTGTAGCTTTGGTGGCCCTGTGACCCCTAATAAGGGCCACAGGGGCCACGCCCTAAAAACATATTTTCATCTTCTTCTCCAGAACCATGAGGCCTAGAAAGCTGAAACTTTGTGTACAGACTCCTTGGCTAGTGAGGATTATAAATTGTAGCTTTGGTGGCCCTGTGACCCCTAATAAGGGCCACAGGGGCCACACCCTAAAAACCTATTTTCATCTTCTTCTCAGAACCATGAGGCCTAGAAAGATGAAACTTTGTGTACAGACTCCTTGACTAGTGAGGATTATAAATTGTAGCTTTGGTGGCCCTGTGACCCCTAATAAGGGCCACAGGGGCCAAGCCCTAAAAACCTATTTTCATCTTCTTCTCCAGAACCATGAGGCCTAGAAAGCTGAAACTTTGTGTACAGACTCCTTGACTAGTGAGGATTATAAATTGTAGCTTTGGTGGCCCTGTGACCCCTAATAAGGGCCACAGGGGCCACGCCCTAAAAACCTATTTTCATCTTCTTCTCCAGAACCATGAGGCCTAGAAAGCTGAAACTTTGTGTACCGACTCCTTGACTAGTGAGGATTATAAATTGTAGCTTTGGTGGCCCTGTGACCCCTAATAAGGGCCACAGGGGCCACGCCCTAAAAACCTATTTTCGTCTTCTTCTCCAGAACCATGAGGCCTAGAAAGCTGAAACTTTGTGTACAGACTCTTTGACTAGTGAGGATTATAAATTGTAGCTTTGGTGGTCCTGTAACCCCTAATAAAGGCAACAGGAGCGTCCTTCAAATCTATTTTCATCTTCTCCTCCTGAAGTGTAAGGCCTAGAAAGCTGAAACTTGTTGCCTATATACTTAATTTTATGGTGACACTGTGGCCTCTACAACGGGGGAATCACATTGGCCACACTCTAAAGCATAATTGATGATGAAGCCTGATGAGCTACAGAGCCAATGGCTCTATTTTTTATAATAAACAAGTAATTATATTTTAAGCCCATTGAAGCAAATGTTATCTAGCCTTTCTTCTCTAGTGTGTATTGTATGTATTTTAACATATATTTTGGGTAGAAAATAATGTCGTCTTTTAGCTTTTAAGGCAATACAAATTGATTTTTTCTACCTCATATCATAATTCCAATATTTATGTTATGCCCCAAAAACTTATTATAAATGGTCTAAATAGTTATAGTAATATATATAGTTAAAGGTATCATTATCTGTGACTAACTTACGTAAACACATGAATTTACACATCATTATATCAACTATCTTTCTACATATTTCAAATGTCAATCCCGGTGTTGTAATAAAAAAACATTGGAACAGGAATACCTTAACACTAGGAATATATAATATAATATAATAATTTTGCATAAAGATATTATATACACTATGTGACAATGATTACAAATTGTACCTTTATCTTATGTTTCAAAGACAAAATCATGCCTTTTTTAAAACAAATAGACTGTGAATGATGTTTTGTTTTTCTCTGATTTAATATTTACGGTGATTTACAAGATATAAAAACAGAGGCCAATAAATATATTAATCTTTATTGGCAATTATTCTGTTGTTAAGTCATTATGTTTTACTGAGAATGTCAGTTATTCCTTCCTGAATTTACTTTCCCTTTTCTCACATATTCTTATTATAACAAAAGGATTAAAATAGCGTTATGTTAAAGATTGTATAACAGGAACATTCATACAATTATTTCATTTTCATAAATTGTAAGTGGAAAGGATATAGACACATTGCGATGTTAGATATGTACAGGTTTTTAACCATGCTGGAAGTTATTCCAGCATATGTCAAGAAAACACTTTAACCCAACAAGTCATTATCTCTGTATCTTTGAACTTTTTATGGCCCTGTAATAAAAGTCTAGTTAGTAAATATGTCTTCGCGCGGGTCTGCCCTTTATAAGTGTATTGCCTACAGGTACCTCGTTTTCAGGTACAGGAACGTGTATTGGTAATTGTGGGATTTAATCTAATTCGTCAATTTTGAAATGCTAATACATTTGTAAATTCATATTAACTGATATGTCAGTTAATGTGTTGTAATAACACATTCCACCATTTTGATACCAAAAAGATAAAATTTATACTGCCCTATAATCAAAGTACTTAGATCAAGTCTATTTTCACTAAGAACTTAAAGTGTGATATGCAATTGTTATGTACTACTCAAAGAAGTCAAGGAACTCCCGAGTCATAAATCATAAGTCATAACATTTCTGACATTACTGATTTTAAAACTTAAAAGATTTTTGAAAAATTATTAGTTTTGGAATTTCTGTATTTTCGATCACATTTTCTTCAGGAGATTTCACTACAGGGGAAATCACTTTCAAAACAATTAAGTAACCCAAGACAATGTTTTGAACACGAACAATATGACGTCCTGTAACTTTCAATATTGACCCTGGCCTTGTTTCTGACATCAAAGCCCAAAACAAAAGCTGCATCACTCTCAACAATTGATTCAAATATATCAGTATTATAATGTTTATTTAATAAAATACTTAACGTTACCCATGTGGTGAAGTATATATGAGACAATATGCCAATGTTCCTTAGATTCTTTTGAGTACTTTATAATTTAAGTGGCTATCAAATAACTATGGTATTTGATCTTGATGAAATATATTGGTGATCGGGAAAAGGTCACAGGTAATAAAGTTGGATTTTTTCATAGATACACACAATAACATGTTGTTATTACATTATAAGGCAAACTAGAACATGCATATTTTGGCGCGGTATAAATATAAACATTTTGCTTGTTTACCGATCCGGTTCCTTATTTTTGGGGAAATAAATGTTTAAACCATCTGCATACTGGTCAATCTTTGTCATAATTCACTGGTTAAGCACTTCTAGTTGAGGGCAGTCATTACTGATTAAGAGCATTACAACTGGTTGGTCACAATGCGAGGTCATGGAGGAATATGAAATAATCACTTTGAAAATATGAATGGGATGACAAGTTCATTTCTTTTAATTTGATGAAAATATACAAATTTTGAAAATTGTCGCTGCTACATTAATTATTTTCTTCCTTAAAGAAATATTATCATCAAAGTTCAAATTTCAACAACATATTTTACAATATCAAAGTCACAAAAGTAGTTTTGTCTTAATATCATTAAACTTTGCCTATCATTCCTCTAAAAAGCAAACATTACATCCTTTAGCACTGACATGCATTCTGCTTTTTTAACATTTTAATCAGTTAATTCGAAATATTACATTTTACTTGTTTTAACCAAAACTTGTGGTGTAATGAAATATATTTCACTTGTATATCTGTTCTCTTATCTATATACTTAATTATGTATTTGTCTTTTCAAAGACAAGCTCATCAATGTAAGCCGTATATTGGAATCTGTTTTTGTAGCAATAAGCCCTCATTAACTTATGGTATCAATTAGACAATACCATTTCCTCATTAGCTTATGGGGTCAATTAGACAGATTGACACGTGTATTGACAATCCATGCTGACAGGTGAGTAATACTCCAAGCATTGTTTGTCACTGGTCTCTCTTATCTAGTTATCCAATCAGATGTTAGAGGTTAACCAAGACCCAATGCAAAGTTTCTTTCCCTATATTTCTGCATTTTCATTTGTACCTAACTTTTGTTAAGTAAGTAAGTAAGGCAGAGACTGCAATGTGCTGCCACATAGTGTTATCACTATTCATTGATGGATTTATGTGCTTTAATATAGAGGATTTCATTTTCTATAAGGTTAGTTTCACATGTTTTTTATATAGCCAATCTTTTGGCATACTTTGTAATGCCGATGTCACATAACATGGGGATACGGACGAAACGGCGACACGGCAAAACGGCGACAAAAATTTAGTTAAAACGGCGACAAATTGGACTGAACGGCGACAGAATTGTATTTGACTGAACGGCGACACAAATATTTTTTTTGTAATAGTTTGTAACATGTTTGTTATATTCGATTGCAGGTTTTAGACAAGGTTACACAACCATTTATAATGTGTTTATTCTACAAAGTGTTGTCAAGAAAAGTCTTAATGTTAAAGGTGGGAAATTTTATGCTCTATTTGTTGACTTTGCGAAAGCTTTCGATTCAGTGGAAAGAAATAAACTATGGAATATCCTGAACATGCATGGCCTTAGTCCAAAAATGAGTAACCTTTTAGAGCAAATATATGAAAATGTAAAAGTGTGTGTCAGAAATAAGGATACTCTATCATAAACATTTGAGATACAAAGAGGTGTCAGACAAGGTTGTGTATTAGGTGCTTTTAGGTGCTCGTCTCATGAACTATTTATCGAGAGAGGAAGATATCATATAAATTTATTCAACCTATATTTGACAGTTAACTTAGCCAAGTGATTCCAATCAATTCCAAAATTAATCCTTGGCTTATGCTATGTTTTTTAAGTGATGGAATTTAGATTTTCATAACTATTGGTAAGTAAGTTAATTATCGGAACTCACTGTGATGATAACAGAAATGAATGAAAACCAAAATAGTTCAACTAACAGAAAAAGCAAGTGTAAGAGGAAACAAAATTGGTGGAATGAAACTTTATGTATGCTTTGGAGTGATCTGTGCATAGCAGACTAACAGTCTTTCAACATGAATATTTGTATAAACGGAAATTATTTGATACATAAAAGCAGTCAAAACAAGTACATTTACATTATCAAATGGAATTTTGGAGATCTATTGGGCGTATATTTGTTGGAGAGAGTGAGAGACGTAAACTTTTGAAACATTTTAAAAACTGAATTGTGTTATGCAACAATGGAGGTGACTCTACAACAATACGTAATTAGTTAAGAAAACATATAATCAATCTTCTACTGCAATACCTTGTTCGTTAAGAAAACAATTATTTGGATTGTGACAACTACTCGAAAAGTACATTGAGTAGTTTATTAAGAAAACAAATCAATCAATACGAAATCGAAAATTCAAGAGTGTATTAGTTATGAGTTAAGTGAAGTTTATTATCATAAATCATGACATATAGTTATCAAATAATATATTGAAGTAATAGATATGAATTATACAATTAATTGAGCATACGCAAGTCATATTTGATATATAGAGCAGTTTTATGTTTTTTTGTATGTGCTGGACATAATTGAAACATATCCCTTTATTGATAAAAGATAAAAATAATATGCGTATCAGACATGAAAGGTAAACGAATCAAAGTTAAACAATGTTTTCTTTGAAAAAAGGTGTCGCCGTTTAATCCAAATGCGTCGCCGTTTTGTCAAGCAATTTTTGTGTAAAATTTCATTGAAAATGTGTTTCGCCGTTCTGTCCAACAATTTTTTGGGGTGTGTCGCCGTTCCGTCCAAAATGTCGCCGTTTTGGCTTGTCGCCGTTTTGCCGTGTCGCCGTTTTGTCTATAACCCCATAACATGTATAAATGATAAATGGTTGTCATATATTTCAAAAACTAAATTTCTAAGATTGTAAACTAATGCATTCTGATTCTTAATCCCTCATAGAGAGAGAGTTTATTCAGTAACTAGGCCACCGTCCCATTATACATTGCATAGTTATATAATTCTACATTTCAATCCCTCATAAGAGGAAATGGAATTTTTTTACTGGTATAAGAATAATATCATTTACAATTATACCTAATCGAGCTTAGATAAGAGGAAGTATTTCATACATTAAAGTACATTTCATTTATTGGCCTGTCTTATGTAAAACATCCTAAAGAGGGGACTAGAAGATGACTTATGACATTATTCTTCCTTTCTTCCTTCATTTTACAAATTTGTAATCAAGGTTCAGCCTACAGTGTAAAGATATTCATTCAGTTGTTTTACTGGAACAGATTATACACAACTAGTACATCATCTAATGCCATTGTACAATTTTCTTCCTTGAAATATAGTTAAACACAGTATGTTATCATTTGGTTTGGTTATTTTTTAAAATAGTTTTCATTTTATATACTAACATGTAAACATTTTCATCTACGAACCTGTTGCTCTACGAATAAACTATTCCATAAGAAATTATTTTACACTTAGTTAAGATAAGAAAATTTCCTGACGTTTACTTGAGTATCATGACATTTCCTGGCATTTCCTCCGCACATGAAATTCCCTGTATCCTGCTCATTAAACCTCATTAAACGCCTGGGGTTTCCTTGTCATTAAACTTCATTAAACGCTTGTGGTTTCCTGACGTATCCTGGGTCATTTTACGTAGGGTTTTCTTGAGGTGTACGCTACTAGATAATCTGTAATATCACTAGAATATGATTTGTTTATGCTGGTAAGTTGGTAACCGACACGACCAAAGCGATCTAGGCCTATGTTATGCACGAAAATTGAAGCACCTATTTTTTCGATAGCCGATATTGTTAGCTGCATATCGTTTTATTTTTACACGCACAATGAAAACAACTTGAAATGCTTCAATAACCAAGCTATTTCTAAAATACGAATGCGTGATAAGTTTAGACAGATTTTGTTTACGATAGTTTATTCGATAAAAGAACCCACAAAAGCTGAAAACTCCCGACGACGTTATCAATGTTTAGAGACCGGTTTAGGACTCGCATGACATGCATGGAGTTTTGAGAAAATTGTTCGGGTTTTGACCTCATTTGCATTGTTATCAGGGATCTGATAACATGATTACAAGATGGGTTTATTGCACAGATAACACTGCCCATTATATGATAAAAGGCAATATACACGCACAAGATCTATATCAGATGTCATAATTTATTTCAGTTTTGATACGAAAAGGCCAACAAGGGAAACGCCATACATTTCGCATTTTCCTTTAAAATTTCTTAAACTGATACTATCCTGTCATTAATTTTTGTTGTAAAGCAAACTGAACTAATTCAAGGGGGCAAAGTTGAAAATAACACCTAAAATGAAAGTTTTAGAAAGTTTTATGGGTGAAAATCATTTTCTGTTTGGTGGCAGTGAGAGGGTTAAACCGAAAATCGGTGTACGGAATAACACGTACACTGCAAAACCAGTAAATTTAGCTGCGTGCTATTCCGTACACTTTTGTTTGGTCCTATTTCGTTTTTAAAATGCAGTGTTTTGATTCGGGTATGACTTTAAAATGTTTATCAAGTTTCAAACATGTTATCCCAATGACTTTATTCTATATAAAATTTCATATTCATAAAGGAATGGTTCGATAACCGTAAAGTAATTAATGACCTTGAATGACGTTAACTGTGAAGGTCAGGGTTAAAAAATGGGCGTGACCAATCTTTTTCAACCAATCACCATTTTTATTAAATGTTTTACAGAAAATGAAAACCTTACTAAGTAGGCATGTTTTCAAAACTGTTTTGGCTTGGATGGAAATTATTTACAATTTTCAAAACAAAGTTTAACGGTCGCCTGTCGCCATGACCACACTTACCAGTCGAAGGAGGTGTAATGAGATAAGTCTCGCTTGTGTAGGGTCCTCCTGGGAGTTTTGCCTGTGGTAAGGTTGTTAGGGTTGAGTGACCCTTTAACTGGGTATGATGATTTGGTGTCGTCATGAAACTATTACCTAGCATCATTAACTAGGTCTGTGGAATAATACTGGTATTGGTTCTATCTTCTGCCTACCAGAGGCTATGGCGTGCGTTAAAATTGCCGCCCAGATAGGCTGAGTAGGCGAGATAGGGTATAGTAGTAATTTGTTGAGTATTTCAACTGTAATTTTTGTGCTGTGGGATGAATAGACATTGATAACAATTGTTGGTTTAGTACAATTTGCGTTTGCTGTTACGCCATTAAATTCCATGCCTTCAATGTTTAAGTCTAAAGTTTTGTAATTTTGGCACTGACATTAAGGAGATACCACGGTAGGAAGTAGGATCTAATGGATCAGTTGTGGACTTTGTTATTGGATTTATAACAGTATCTTTCCATGCACTAGGAATAACATTCTTCTAACAATGTTAAAAAGCTTATATTACACCTATACACAGTGAACATTTTTCAATTCTTCGGCAGGAATGTTGTCTAGTCCGTCGGCTTTTCTATTTTTTGCTTTATCAACACCAAATTGCACTTCCTCTTTCGTTATGCTACTGTTCACTATGTTACTTGCTTGACAATCCACCAGATTACGTAACTCCCTTTTCACGTTTCCGTAGTGTGTGTCGTCAAAGTCACTGTCACCATTCTCTTCATTATAAATCCTATAAAAATCACTCCTCCATTTGTCCATCACAGTTTCAGTGTCTCTCGCAATAACGTCATCATTTAGTCTAACTTTCATTGATGTACGTTGATTCCTTTCATTGGCAATTCCTAATATACAAAATACCTTCCAAAAGTCAGTCTCGGCATCGTTTAGCTTCTCAGGGATTTTTTTGTGTTTCATTGCCTGGTGCTGGCAAATAAATTTCCGATTCATTCTGTCAAACGCTTTCCTTTCTTGACAATACTTCTGTTTAAGTAAAGCTTTTTCACGAGAACTACCATGCATTTACATCTTAACCAGTTCCGTTCACACTCGGAGACACTTGTCCATGTATTTGGACGTGAGTTCACTGTTCCAGTATGCTTTGCGGAATGATTTCTTCCCACATGGTTGCTTATGTAACCTTGGTTTACCACAAACAGAGTCAAGTTCAATGTGCAGAGAGCTTACAGAATCATTGTAGATGTCACCAATATCATTAGACGTTGGAAGTCCTGCTTCTAATTGAGCTATACATGTAGTCTCTTGTAACTTACTGATGGTCGAAGATTCCATGGGGAAAGCAGAGACAATATTCACTGTTTTATGTTTATTTGGACATCTTCTAAATGTTGATGATTAGCTTGTATTCTGTTCGTCCATAACTTGACAGCTATCACCAGTAAGAGCAGAGACATCTAACGAATACACGGTACACCAGCATGGAGTGGTCAAGTACTTGACAAGACCCACATAATGGTCGAAATGAATTCATCGTATTAAAGTAGATTGATCCAGTCCGAACCATCTGATGTTTACTCTTTCTTATATACAACCTTTCTTCACGTGAGAAACCAACTCTCCTTATTCAAAATATATATATATATCAGAAACATTTGAGTTGGTCTGGTATACAGTCAAATATATTCAAAAGTTAAAAACCACACAACACCAATAGACTCCTACTAGTTTCATTGTAATCTTCAGGGAGTACAAAACAGTTGTGACGTTAGATTAGATGAAACACATTTATACACATTTTCCATTCTATAAAATGGAAACAAATGACAGACTGGCCAGAAAATTGAAAGAAGATTACTTCATTAGAATGCTTAAACCAAATTTGAATGCATAATTATATATTCATGTATAAATGTGTTTGATTCTCGCTTGCTTAATGTTATGACGTCATACCTGTGTTACGTCATCACTATTGTGACAATCTAACGTCACAACTGTTTTGTACTCCCTGAAGATTACAATGAAACTAGTAGGAGTCTATTGGTGTTGTGTGTTTTTTAACTTTTGAAAATATATATATATATATTGATAATGTAGAAAACATCGACTTGTATACTACATTTATATATATATATATATATATAGATTTAAAACACAAAAACACTACTCCCAGGTTGTATATAAATAAAATAGTATTATGGAATTGGGTACATTAGATTCACATTCGCTAACTAGCGCTTTCAGCCATGTTGGCCAACATGGCTGAAAGCGCTAGTTAGCGAATGTGAATCTAATGTACCCAATTCCATAATACTATTTTATTTATATATATATATATATATATATATATATATTCACAAAAAGTTAATTGTCCAGGTGTATGGTCCAACTTCGTCTAATGAATATTAACTCTATAGTGCCCCAGGACCATATATGTGCCCCTCCCCCCAAACTCCCCATAATGCCGCAGGACCATATATGGTCCCTAGCCATAACCCAATATACAGCCTGGGCTGTTGAAAAAATCCTGCACCGATTCAAGTTGACAGTCATTTTTTTAGAATCTATATAAACATAGCTTCAATTTGGTACCACGTTTGCAATATAGAACACAATATTAACAGAGATATCATGCTTTTTACTAAATAATTCTATCGAGACACATATGGTCCCTGGGCATGGCCATTGGGGGTAGTTTTCTACAATGCAAATGAAAAATTATATCAATCAATTAAAGTTCACACCTATTTTTAAATAATCTCCATAACAAAGTCATCAATGTGATACCACTTTTACACTATTTGGCCAATTATTGACAGAGATATTAAGTTTTTAACAAAATATAATGATAAGGACAAATATGGTCCATGACCATGGCCGATAGGGGTTAATCCTCTTCAATGCATGGGTAGAAATATCTCAACCAATTCTAACTGAAACCCACATTTTCAGAATCACTGTCAAATTAGATTTAATTTGATACCACTGTTGTACTACAAAACCTGATATAAACAGAGAAATTTGGTTTTATAAAAATACCTATTTGAGACACATATGGTCCTTGGGCATGGCCGATGGGGTTAATTTTCTCAAATACTAGCGTCAATAATTCACCAGCATAACAGACAAAATTTAATGAAACAGGAAAAATCCCAAGTATTACCAAAATCTACAGTATCTCTAGTTTTAAAATCACATATTGACAATGGAAAATGCATTCTAATAATTAATGAACCGACTTAATTAATTATTACTTTTGATTTGGTAAAAATGGCCATCATTCCTTGACTTAGGAAAATTACTATGATCCATTACTTGCTCCTAGATTTCTTTTTCAAAAGTAAATTCTTGACAAAACATACTATATGGGTACTGAAATCGATATCATACACGAATATGGTAATCAATTGGCAATAATATGCAGCAGACCTTTCCAGAAGTATTTGGCAAACCAGTGTAATGAACAGTGTTTTACCTATGTGCTCGCAGTGGGCTGATGCCTGTGTGTTACCTTCGGGACGGAAGTGTTTGTTTGTTGACAGTCGGGTGGCTTCCGGTTGCACTTGCGCAACACGGATGGATGTGGAACATTAGGAATACTTCGGCTGATTCCGTGACGACTGTGGCCGTTGTGTTTCGCTGGACTATATCGTGCGAGCGTAGGAAGGCTGTAATAGGGCTGACTCGCCTATATAAGGCAGACACTGCTGTTGGACTGACACACGTGTTTGAGATGGGGCCACCACGAAGTTCGTTACTCCGGTTACTCGTTTATGCACTCATTTTTCTGGTCAGGTAATTTAGTACTGTCAGTCACATCGTTTAGTTTATCGTTTTCTAGCATTAGTCACATCGTTTAGTTTATCGTTTTCTAGCATTAGTCATGTAACTGTTTGCGAAGCAGTGTGTCTTGAATGTGCGTTAGACGCTTAGCGTTGTGTTTAGCCATGCTTTCGGACCACGTGTGTTTTGGTCCGCCATCTTTGTTGGACATGAACTGTGGTCATATTTTAGTGTTTGCTAAAACTTGTTCGTGCAGACCTTTCGAGCTGAACGCTCTTGCCTCTTGACCAGAGTAGTGTTTTTCTTCTCCTGACTCGTCTTTCACATTTCCATAGCACTTTTCGAGATACTTAAACATGTCACAGTAATAATCACAACATTATATCATACTTCACATTATCATAAGTAACTTGAGACATATAACATGTCGTACTGATAAGCTCAGCTTTGTACCATCTTACTGTATCACATTTCACATTTCCATAAGTAACTTGAGACATATAACATGTCGTACTGATAAGCTCAGCTTTGTACCATCTTACTGTATCACATTTCACATTTCCATAAGTAACTTGAGACATATAACATGTCGTACTGATAAGCTCAGCTTTGTACCATTTTACTGTATCGCATTTCACCTTTTCATAGTCACTTGAGACATGTTTTGTTGAAGCTTTAAACTTTGAATAAGTTTGTCAAGACCTGACCATATTTTGGAACTATGATTTTTGTACAACTGTGCCGAGGTGCACCTATGTGCTGAGGGTTTGTTTTGGAAATTGTAACATGGTGTGTTAATAGTCATTGTTTTTGGTACATGTTTGCCAGGATACACAAATCTAGACACGCTTTAAGATACATAACAACTCTTCGTTGGTAGCTGCAACCATATATCGTTTTGATATACTGAAAGTACGTTTTGAGACCCGTAACATGTTTGCTTTATAACCATCATCACTTTGTATCAGTTGTCAAGACACTTACACCTTGAAGGAACGTGACAAGACATGGTAGAAAACTGTAACTGCGAATAAGCTTATTGAGACATATATTTACAGTTTTGAAAGCATACTTTGAAACTTGTGGCACTTCTCGTTAACCCTTGTTACCTTTGAGTAAGTTTGTCAAGATACAGTGAATTTGTTGAGTGGCTATAAGTGCTCCGTAATCCTGAAGTATATCAAGTATTATATTGTGACCGTTTGAACCACTTGAGGTGGCCAATGAAACTTTGACTCTTGAAGCATATGACATGTGTTGAATAAATATGTAGAGCAGACTTTTGTGTTGTTGCCTTCTTTTGCATGCGAAAGTTTGTTTGAAAGTGACATCTCCTTGGTACTCACACACACAAGTTTAAGGTTAAAACCTTTATGTGAGAGCAGGAATTCGTATTCCTGGGGCGGGTAAGAATAAAGATATTTCTCACATTGGCGTCGTCGGCAGGATAATTCGTCGCATTTAAGGACGAAAGTTGTGTGTACGAGTCCAGGTGGTTTAGAACTTTCAGAACAGACTTCTCGCATTTGGTAAGATATGTTAAGTTAGGTAAGATTAAGTTAGATATTTAAGTTAAGTAGGTAGATTAGTTAGATTAGGTTGGTTAGGTAGATTAATTTAGATAAGTTGTGACTGACAGTAAGGTATTATTTTTTTTTTTTTTTTTAAGAGTGCGGAGTAACGACCTTCATAGCTTCATTTTGTTAACATTAATATTTGGCACCATGCAGTATTAGCCTTTAGTTTTTTTATATACATACATATAGTCTGGTTAGGTTAACGGTTAGTCTTATAATTTGATAGAGTAGGTTAGTTTGTTAGACATAGAATAACAGAAATAGGCTTTGTTATATTTAATTAGTATTTGATAAGCACGTAGGTAAAGATAAGCACATAGGGTCTTTGACAGTTTGATTAGTCCAGTCCGTGAGATTGGTCCGTAGTCTGTGAGGTTTCTTAGTAGTGAACAGGCAAGTCATTTTCTGTAATGTTATCTTTCCGATGTTCGTGTCGACTGAATGAATAGATCTAGCATAGCAACTCTCACAACATCGTACGTGTACTCTGTGGCTTTGATACGGTGTTTCCCTTCTAGTTGGTTAGTTCCCTTCTCAGTTTAGGTGTTTCCCTGGTGGTTGGGTTTTTCTCCGATTTTTAAGTCCATTGAATGGATATAACCGATATACCGATTTCCATCCACTACGACTAATTTGGCAAGACGTCCTGTGTGCGCCGCTAGTCTGTTAGCTGTAGTCTGTAGCTATTAGGATTTTCCAGTATGGCTTCTGGAGAAGATAAGTCTGACCAATTCTGTTGGCCTGAGACGCTTGGTTCTCAGACTCCTAGGACCTTCGGTAGGGGAAGGAAAATGGCGTTTTCGACACCTAGAGATAGGGACATGGTAGATGAGGGGAGGACAGAGACTTTAAGTAGTACTTTATTGCCGGAAGTGTTTACTGGGGAGAAAATGGAAGAGTGGCAAGACTGGGTAGTTACTTTCGAGATGTTCGCGGAGCTGAATGGGTGGAGTGAGGTGCAGAAGGCACGGTTTCTGGGAATAAGACTTACAGGAAGGGCTCGGAGAGTGTATTTTGACCTGGCACCTGAGACTCGTAATCATTATGTTTTGGTGAAAACAGCCCTGACTAACCGTTTCCGTCCCACTGGCACTCAGGCTTTGGCTTTGGTCGAATTTCATGGTAGGGGTAGACAGACCGGGGAAACCTATCTTGATTTTGCTGTAGCTCTCCGCAAGTTGTGTCATACTGCTTTTCCCGGCCTTAATACGTCAGCTAGGGAGACGATTTGTGTTAATGAGTTCGTCAATAAGCTGGGGAATCGTGAGTTGAGGTTAAAGATGAGACATACTAAGTTAAAGACCTTAGATGAGGCAGTGAATTTTGCTACAGAGTGGGAGGCTATTGAAGTGGCTGATTCTGGAAATTGTAGGCTGTTACAAGCTACGACCGAGGTGGAGGCGAGTGATAAGACTTTTTGTAAGGAAATGGTAGAGGGGCTTTGCCAGCAGATTAGCCAGCTTAGGGCAGAGTTGACTGCTATTAAACATAGTCAGGCAGCAGCTACTAGTGGTCCACCTCGGAGAAAGTGTACGTTTTGCGGAAAGAATGGGCATTTAGTTGAGGATTGCTATAGAAAGAAAGGAGCATGTTATGTTTGTGGGGAGCAAGGACACTTAGCCAGGACATGTGGGTCAAGGTCATCAGGGAATGGGTCTGGTTCTCGGGGGCACCCAAACTAATGCAGGCTGCCAACGAGACCCATTTGTCAGCCGATAGGGATGAAGCTAGTCCTAGTGTCACTTCAGGGTCACCAAGGTATTTGAATTGTCCGCAATATTTTGTTACGGGGCGTTTGAATGATATTTATGCACAGTTAATGGTAGACAATGGGGGCGGAATTAGTTTGATTAGTGAGACTTTCTATAATCGTCTAAGGCCCGGCCCAGTGATTCAGCCCTTTGATGCAACCTTGAGTGGTTTAGGAGATGGAAATTTGCAGACATTAGGTCTCGTGCAGTTGTCTTTGACTTTGGGTAAGAATAGAGTGACTTGCTATTTTGCCGTAGTTCGGGGTTTGCCCTATGATGGATTTTTGGGTGCCGAGTTCTGTAAGAGATATGGAGTTACGGTGGACATGCATAAGAATAGGCTGAAGTTAGCCTCAGGTAGTAGTGTTCCTATGCAGGAAGTTAGCAAGGCTGTGCAGTTTGGTGTCCGAACTTATGAGTCCGTGGTTATTCCCGCTGGTCACGAGATGGTGTTTTCATCAAGGTTAGATGGGGATTTTAGTCGTGAGGGTTTGATTGAAGGTCAACCTAGCTTTGAAAGGTCAAGTCAGATTATGATAGCTCGTGTTGCAGTTCAGCCAAAGGCTAACATAGTGCCTGTTAGGGTGGTTAATGCGACTAGTTCGGATTTAACCATTTCTAAGGGTACACAGATTGGAGTATTTACGGAGTTAGTACATCAGAACCAGGTTAAGCCTTCGTCAGTTCCTGATAAGCCTAACTTTGATAGTTACAAGGTAGGGGATCTTCCGTTAGAGCATAGGCAGAAGTTAGACGTTTTGTTGGCTTCCTACTCAGAAATATTTTCTACAGGGTCACATGACTTAGGTAGAACGGACCGTGTCCAACATGAGATTCGGACAGGAGATGCTAAGCCAATTAAGCAGGCCCCTCGCAGGTTACCCTATCATAGACAGCCAGAAGTTAGGGAGTTGGTAGAACGTATGAGACAAGATGGGATAATTCAGGACTCTGAGTCGCCATGGGCTTCGCCTATTGTTTTAGTCACTAAGCCAGATGGTTCCACGAGATTTTGTGTGGATTATCGCCGTTTGAACGATGTTAGTATCAAACTGGCCTACCCTTTACCCCGGATAGACGATTCGTTAGATCAGTTGGCAGGGTCGTCCTGGTATTCCTCGTTAGACTTGGCGTCGGGATATTGGCAGGTGGAGGTATGCCCCGAAGATAGGGATAAGACAGCCTTTGCTACTTTAGGGGGGCTCTACGAATTTAATGTCATGCCATTTGGTTTGTGTAATGCTCCTGGGACTTTTCAGAGATTGATGGATTGTGTTTTGGCAGGTTTACAGTGGAAAATTTGTCTCGTCTACATCGATGATATCATAATCTATTCTAAGACGTTTGAGGAACATCTTGATCATTTAGCGCAAGTTTTAGATAGACTTAGAGAAAATGGGCTAAAAATTAAACCTGCCAAATGTACTTTTTGTGCTAGGGAAGTCTCGTATCTGGGGCATAGAGTTTCCGGGGAGGGTGTATCTCCTAATCCTAAGAAAGTTTCAGCAGTAAAGGAGTGGCCGAACCCACAGTCTGTGTCAGAGATTCGGAGTTTTCTCGGACTGGCTTCCTATTATAGGAAGTTCATTCGGGATTTCTCCCGTATCGCTAAGCCTCTGACTAGGTTAACAGAGAAGGGAGTGAAGTTCGAGTGGAGTGAGGCGTGTCAGGAATCTTTCAGTAGGTTAAAGGAGGCTTTAGTATCAGCACCAGTTCTAGTCTATCCTGACTTCACTAAGGATTTCATCTTAGACACCGATGCCAGTAACGAAGGGCTAGGATATGTTTTGAGTCAGTTGGTAGATGGTAAGAAAAGGGTCGTAGCGTATGGTAGCCGTACTTTGTCAAAGCCTGAAAGGAATTACTGCGTCACTAGACGTGAGTTACTCGCTGTGGTTGAAGGGACAGCTTATTTTCGTCATTTCCTGCTAGGGAGAAAGTTTCTGATTCGAACAGACCACGGTTCTTTGACCTGGCTTATGAGATTCAAAGAACCGGAAGGACAGGTAGCCAGATGGCTAGAGGCTTTAGCTCCGTATGATTTTGAGATCAAACATAGGCCTGGGCTTAAACATAATAATGCAGATGCGTTGTCTCGTTTGCCCTGTCGTCAGTGTCATAGGGTGGAAGTGTTGGCCACTGCCGTTCATTCACCGTTAGAGCAGGCTCAGAGAGAGGGGTTAGGATTCTTATATCAGGCAGTTGAGTCTAGTCAGATTTCTCTTGTGTCTCGTCCCGTCACTAAGTTTGTTGAGACTTTGCTCGATCAGTGGGATTCTTTGAAGATCAGTAATGGGGTTCTTGTTAGACAGTTGGAAGGTACTGGTAAGATGCAGGCAGTGATCCCTGCACATATGGTGAACGAGGTGTTAGGTGGCGTTCATGAGTCTGTCGCAGGTGGAGGACATCTTGGGATCAGAAAGACTGTTTCTAAGGTCAGAGCTCGGTATTATTGGCCAAAGTGGAGGAAAGACGTAGAGATTTGGGTAAGATCTTGTGAAGCTTGTGATCGTAGAAAGGCTCCCATTCCCCGGCCAAAGGCTGGTTTACACGGCTTTACGTCAGGTTACCCATTTCAGCGTATTGCTATTGATATCTCCGGGCCGTGGCCTGTATCAAGAAGTGGAAATAAGTATATTTTGGTCGTGCAAGATTATTTCACTAAATGGGTAGAAGCTTACGCTATTCCTAACCAAGAGACTGAGACTGTGGCTAGAAAACTTGTAGATGAGTTTGTATGTAGGTTTGGTATGCCAGGGACTTTGCATTCTGATCAGGGAGCTAACTTTGAGTCTAAAGTCTTTCAGGCTATGTGTGTGGAGTTGGGAATTAAGAAGACTCGAACGACCCCGTATCACCCTATGAGTGATGGTTTAGTGGAGAGATTTAACCGGACTTTATCTGAAATGCTTAGCCAGTATGTTCAGGATAACCAGCGTGACTGGGATCTCCACCTCCCTAAGGTATTGATGTCTTTTCGGTGTGCAGAGCAGTCTTCTACCGGTTTTTCTCCTAACTATCTCGTTTTTGGCAGAGAGGTCACCTTACCCGTTGACCTTGTTTCTGGTTCTCCAGTGGAGGAAGAGACCCTGTGCCTAGATATGTTAGAGAGATGAAGACAGGATTTCAGAAAGCTTTTCAGTCGGTGGCATGTAGTTTAGAAGCCAGTCATAAGAGGCAGAAGTTTCATTATGATAAACAAGTTAAGGAACAGTCGTTAGCTGTAGGCGATATGGTCTGGCTACATTACCCTAGAGTAAAACGAGGACGGTCAAGAAAGTGGTCTCGACCTTGGGTAGGGCCTTTACAGGTTGTGAAGGTAATTAATCCGGTGGTAGTAAGGATTAAGGGCAAGGTCAATGGTCGTGTACGTCGTGAGGTGGTGCATGTCAACCGTCTTAAGAAGTGTAAGGCTGGAGTCTCTCGTTCCTTAGATCAGGGGGTGGATGCTGAAATTCCTGCAGATGTGACAGCTGTTAGTCATGTGATAGAGTCTGATAGGGAGGAGGTTTCTGGAGATACAGGGCCTCAGGTTAAGTTTTATGCTAGACCCAGGATCCCTGTTGCTAGGGAGCCTGTGCTTTCAGTGATTGAGGAGGTTCCCGATGAGTCCGGGACTGGTGGTGTTCTAGCCGAAAGGGACAACTCTCAGGTGTTTGAGAGTTCGGAAGGTTTGGCGGTATCTGGGAGTTTAGGCTCTTCCAGTGTGCGGTCAGGCAGTGACTCCTCTCCTGAGGAGGCTTCTGTCGGTTCCTCTGTTTTTGAGGAAATAGGTTCACCCGGGGCTATTCCGGACAGAAGTGTTGAGTCAGAAAGTGGGTCTAGTATGTCTGTAGCACCGGCTGGTGTAGACTTTGACTTTGAGACCAGTAGTGGGAGTTCGTTTAGTGGATTCAGGGGTGAGTTCCCCGTTTCAGGTAACTCGGGCTCAAGTTCTGGGGAATTAGCAGTTCCGGATAGAAGGGTTATGACAAGAGTTGGTCGTCAAGTCCGTCCGAATCCTAGGTACCGGGATTTCGTTCGGTAAGACGTGCCGTCAAATTTATAGAACATATGAGGTAAGGTTAAAATCTTTCCTTGAGATTGTTCGAGTCACAGAATGAGCTGATACAGGATGTGAGGAGGGACGCCTTCTGTGTGCTAGACATAAATGTGTGAGTGAATCTTTCAGATCTGTGACTGGCAAACTCGGATTGATTATTCTTTTTGTACCAGCTACCATTTGTTGAACCCCCTCTTCCGTGAATTACGTTTAGTTCTGGTTGGATATGATTTGATCAGAAGTTAGATTGGTCTGAGTTAGATGTAAATAGTTTGTTTTTATGACTTCGTTGGATTTCATGATATTGCTTGAAACCAACAAAGTACCTGGGTCTGATTAGTTTGTAGTTCTTGTGTAGAGATTTGAGTCTTTATGCTATGTTTTTACGAGAAGTGATGTTTCAATGTGTTTGCTAGTTTTGGAAACTTTCACTTCCTTGTTCAAAGCTATAGAGGCAGTAAGGACTTTTGAACTTTTATGTGAAATTGCTTCATCTAAAAGTTTTGCATGTGTGTAGTATTTCTGATTTTTGGCTTTGGTATGAGATCATCTCATATGAAAGTTTTTGTTGCTCAGAGTATGACCTTGACTTTTATATGAAATTGCTTCATCTAAAGGTTAGGTATTTGTTTAGTATTATTGATTTTTGACTTTTGTATGAGATTGGCTCATATGAAAGTTTTGCCTGTGTAGGGTATGATTTGTTTGACTTTTATATGAAATTGCTTCATCTAAAAGTTCCGTATTTGTGAAATGTATACAATTTTTGACTTTGATATGAAATTGGTTCATATTGAAGTTCTTGTCTGTTATACGTGATTCTTGATTTTCATATGAATTATGTCATGTGGAGATTTGGGATCTTTGACTTTCCATGTTATGTCAGTTGAATTGTTTAGTTTTTGTAGTCATGTTAGTTAGGGTAGGATGTAATTTATTATTATGGTATTATTCTACTGCATGGTGCTGCTTTTGGTGGCCCCTTTTCAATTTCAAGCACGTGGCACATTTTGTTTTGTTTTTTTTCTTTCTTTTCTTTGCTTTATTTTCATTTATTATGATTATTAGTTTAATTTCTGCTCTACAGGTGTTGGATATGTGAATATCCGTGGGTTTTGTGTACTGGTATTTCTGTATTTTTTTTGTGTAAAATGTTTTTATTGTTTGATAGAGTGTATTTTTTTCTTTGTGGTGTGACTGACATAGAAACTTATATTGTGACAATAATTATTATAGTGTGACCATTGAACTCTTTTTGAGGGACTTAGGGTAACTGTATTTTGTACTAGCCCATACTGTAACTGGATAGGAACTCCTGTATTCCGCTGGTGGACTGATCTGAGATAAGCTCCTGTGTTTGACCTATGGACCATCTGAGATGAGCTTTTGTGGAACTCTTGTGCACTGAGATCTAATATAAGCTTCTGTGAACTGTGATTAAATATAAGCTTCTGTGAACTGAGATTTAATATGAAGCTCCTGTGAATGGTGATTTAACTTAAGCTCCAGTGAACTGTGGTCCAATACGAGCTCCAGTGTACTACCGTGGACGGTGAACATGTGTATGATGTGAATGGACGCCCGGAGGTCGTCTCTAAGAGGGGGGCAATGTAATGAACAGTGTTTTACCTATGTGCTCGCAGTGGGCTGATGCCTGTGTGTTACCTTCGGGACGGAAGTGTTTGTTTGTTGACAGTCGGGTGGCTTCCGGTTGCACTTGCGCAACACGGATGGATGTGGAACATTAGGAATACTTCGGCTGATTCCGTGACGACTGTGGCCGTTGTGTTTCGCTGGACTATATCGTGCGAGCGTAGGAAGGCTGTAATAGGGCTGACTCGCCTATATAAGGCAGACACTGCTGTTGGACTGACACACGTGTTTGAGATGGGGCCACCACGAAGTTCGTTACTCCGGTTACTCGTTTATGCACTCATTTTTCTGGTCAGGTAATTTAGTACTGTCAGTCACATCGTTTAGTTTATCGTTTTCTAGCATTAGTCACATCGTTTAGTTTATCGTTTTCTAGCATTAGTCATGTAACTGTTTGCGAAGCAGTGTGTCTTGAATGTGCGTTAGACGCTTAGCGTTGTGTTTAGCCATGCTTTCGGACCACGTGTGTTTTGGTCCGCCATCTTTGTTGGACATGAACTGTGGTCATATTTTAGTGTTTGCTAAAACTTGTTCGTGCAGACCTTTCGAGCTGAACGCTCTTGCCTCTTGACCAGAGTAGTGTTTTTCTTCTCCTGACTCGTCTTTCACATTTCCATAGCACTTTTCGAGATACTTAAACATGTCACAGTAATAATCACAACATTATATCATACTTCACATTATCATAAGTAACTTGAGACATATAACATGTCGTACTGATAAGCTCAGCTTTGTACCATCTTACTGTATCACATTTCACATTTCCATAAGTAACTTGAGACATATAACATGTCGTACTGATAAGCTCAGCTTTGTACCATCTTACTGTATCACATTTCACATTTCCATAAGTAACTTGAGACATATAACATGTCGTACTGATAAGCTCAGCTTTGTACCATCTTACTGTATCACATTTCACATTTCCATAAGTAACTTGAGACATATAACATGTCGTACTGATAAGCTCAGCTTTGTACCATTTTACTGTATCACATTTCACATTTCCATAAGTAACTTGAGACATATATCATGTCGTACTGATAAACTCAGCTTTGTACCAGCTTGTATCGCATTTCACCTTTTCATAGTCACTTGAGACATGTTTTGTTGAAGCTTTAAACTTTGAATAAGTTTGTCAAGACCTGACCATATTTTGGAACTATGATTTTTGTACAACTGTGCCGAGGTGCACCTATGTGCTGAGGGTTTGTTTTGGAAATTGTAACATGGTGTGTTAATAGTCATTGTTTTTGGTACATGTTTGCCAGGATACACAAATCTAGACACGCTTTAAGATACATAACAACTCTTCGTTGGTAGCTGCAACCATATATCGTTTTGATATACTGAAAGTACGTTTTGAGACCCGTAACATGTTTGCTTTATAACCATCATCACTTTGTATCAGTTGTCAAGACACTTACACCTTGAAGGAACGTGACAAGACATGGTAGAAAACTGTAACTGCGAATAAGCTTATTGAGACATATATTTACAGTTTTGAAAGCATACTTTGAAACTTGTGGCACTTCTCGTTAACCCTTGTTACCTTTGAGTAAGTTTGTCAAGATACAGTGAATTTGTTGAGTGGCTATAAGTGCTCCGTAATCCTGAAGTATATCAAGTATTATATTGTGACCGTTTGAACCACTTGAGGTGGCCAATGAAACTTTGACTCTTGAAGCATATGACATGTGTTGAATAAATATGTAGAGCAGACTTTTGTGTTGTTGCCTTCTTTTGCATGCGAAAGTTTGTTTGAAAGTGACATCTCCTTGGTACTCACACACACAAGTTTAAGGTTAAAACCTTTATGTGAGAGCAGGAATTCGTATTCCTGGGGCGGGTAAGAATAAAGATATTTCTCACACCAGCATACGTCACTGCCAGCTCTTGAATGGAAATAAACAAAATGCCCAGTCAAACTGGCAGCGGACAGAGTACATCTGATTCTAATTTGGATATTTTGTTACACCTGATATGTTTCGAGAAATGTAATGACTGATACATTTTCTACAGTTGATAAACGATGTACAGGTCATGCGTATCATTTGAATTATCGTAAATTCAAAAATTGCGGGGCCGCATAGTAAAACAGTCCAACACTTCGGGTCACAGACAAATCTGATCGGTACAAAAACAAGTTTCAAAACTATTCGCGACCTGACAGCCCATTTACATCGAACAAATAAGTAACGTTACCTGAAAATACCATCGAAAGATAGCATTTTAATTTTTGTTTATGTATGAGTCCATGTTTTCTTGATTTGATGAGTGCAAGATTGCAAAACGTATAATTTTAAAATATAGTACACGTTGCATTGCGCGGCTGTTTTGTTGACAGAATGGCGGTGACATTGTAGATACCACTTTCGTGAGATCTTATTTCTATTAGCTAATTTGGTACGGACGTCTGTTGGTTTTAGTGAAACGAAAGAGTACATCACATTACCATTTTGATATTGTGTTTGCCTCGAAATGTGCTAAATATAGAATAAAATTTAACGGATTGCAAAAGTCATTTCCATAGCGTTAATTACTCTGGATAACTATATTTTAACCATGATTTTTTTCCTATGAAAATAACAATCATTATGTCAAAATAGTGTTATTCATATGTCATTGTCATATATTTTTTATTTCAAACTTTGAGGATGATTTTAATCGATTTATTTGAGGAATAAACAAGCCAAGGATCACGAAAGTTTGTTTCAACTTCAAATCGAACCTTCATTCTGGCGCGGAACAATCACCTGTCGTCTGGTGAACAGCACGAGACACGCGAGTCGTGACGTCTTCGCATGTTCTGCCGTCATATCCGGTCTACTTTGCTCGTGACCATTAGCGCTATTTATAGTACGGGAAATCCCTTGTTGCCGAAATAAAAAAAATATTTTTAAAATCCTTTTGATTACAATGACAGTGACCTTGGCAATAAAAATCTAGATGATGACGGCTGACTCCTGTCATGTCGAGCTTTGGTTTTGCTGTCTTTCTCATTGAATTTGACATTTTCTTATATTTATCAAAGCCATATATATATCTTAATTAATATGATACGCTTACAAAAACACTGAACAGGAATAAAATGAAGTTGCATTCTGGAAATTATGTCTGAAATTTATCAGATGGAAAATGATTATACAGTATTCCTTAAATCTTTCAAATGAAAAAAAACCCAGTGATCAGGGCGCATGTTTTAAATTTATAAGGGCCATCGCACATTTGCTATTGTAGGCCTATAATAAATATCAACATGCATGTTTATTGAAAAAAAATACATTAATATAAAAAAATTTCTGTATACATCCTCGATTTTTATTATATTTTATTATATTTTCTCTATTAATTCAAATTCATTTTAACAATCTATTTTTTCATTTGAATTTCGTCCAACTGATAAAGAGTTTTTACGATATTTTAATTTAAAAATTATGCAAAATTAAGGGGTATCTAGTCTCAATATGATTTTTAAATTGATTAATTTCTTGAAACATATTAAGAACATAGTTTTATTTTATTTGTCATTGATTGTGAATTTATTTATGAATGAATCCCTGGATGCAATACAACATCTGATATAATAGAGAATGTGAAACAAATTGTGTGCTTATAAAAGTTTGATCAAAAAACAAAAAGTTACTGGTCTATTCACCAATATATGATCTCAAAATTGAAACCCATTGTTCGCTGAGCTAGGGGCGTGGCCAGTAACAGACGACGCTGAAGAGCGTCAATGTTGGCTTTCGAAAACCTTGATAGAGATGAAGAACATTATAGATAAAAGTGTTGCTTGATAAATTTTAGGCACCCGAGAAATTTAAAGAGTAAACACTGAAGTACGACAACCTTCCCACCATATTTAATGCGCGAATTTCATCGTGCATAAAGCCGTGAGTGGACGACCCGTCAATCAAGTCGGCCGTTATTCAGGTTAAATTATAGTTAGATTTGTTATTAAATCTAATTTTGATTTTGATGATTTTTTTAACCAAGCTGGTGTTTTCCTTTTTTTGTTTTAACTCGAGAGTATAGTTTGATATACGTCTGGCAGTGACCAAATTTGCTTAATATATTATGGATTTATTGAAGGTTATATTATATATATGTTTACCACAATTTAAACTGTGATTGAGATTGAAAATACATGCTAATGTTAAATCTATGTGGAAAAGGAATTCTGCCAATTACGCAATACCAAAACTGCCGTGATGTGTTCTCGCTATTTTTTCGCGCTTTTGTCTGATCGATCGTTTTGAATTTTCTGTTAGAACATACATTGAAAACTGTTCCAATAGTTTGCTTATGAATTCTTATTTGATACTCTGTACTTTTTCATCGTTTTAGTTAATTGTACAACAATATATATTGAGTTGTTTATGCGCTTGCAAAAATGCGACTCAATTCATGATTCTGTCTGCTTGAAACTGCTTTTGTTTTCGACCTTTTGATAGCAACATAATTTCAGCTCTAATGTTTCCTAAAGTTATATCATTTTCAAGATCGAATCCATGACTTTCTGTGGATGGAAATTCAGTCATGTGCACCGGCTGTGGAAAAATTGCAAGGACTTTGCGTGCACCGTACATTTACTGCACTTAGTTTGTCTATGACGTCACGGCGAACAATGTTCAACAAATGAAAACAAAAAGATAACTTGTATTATTTCGTGAACAATCGGTCGCATGTAGGAAGTAAACACAGCAACGTGATAACTGAAATCCGCTTTCTTGATAAATGACAATTTAATTACTTTGTAGATAACGGCAATTTAATTACAATCGATGAAACAAGGGTATGCTAACGTTCCTCGGCTGAACATTTGCATGAAAAACGTCTCTGAAGTTTATAATTAGATTAAATTCATTTTTATTGTTGTCATTTATGATTTAAAATTACATTGATTGAATGGTAAACAACTCAGCTTTCTTCACTTAAAATTTCATGAATTTCCGAACATAGATAACGCCTCAGGGACATTTTTTGTCAACGTTGACCAAAATCTCGAGTTTACTCCAAAAGTTAGCGGCACTGCGTGAGCGCATAGCGTCAAAGGCCGGGCACTGTAAGGGTTTTAAATAAAAACATAATGCCGGATTTTTCTCCTACCGGTTTCATTTTTAAGCTTCAGGGAGAATGAAACGTTATAAAAGTCTGTGACGTCATCATTTATATTATGACGTCACAGTAGGGAACAATGTACATTATGATTCAACAACATGAACAAATGTTAATATTTAACAATATTGAGTTTGGGGAGGAATTTCTTGATAAAATAGTCTTCTTTTAAAGTTCTTTTAACTCTATCAGAGTTATTCATTTGGTAAAACGGGAAAATGTTGAATTTTATGTTTCTCCCTTCGGCACAAAGGTCCAGGTGCTCACTCAATGGAATACAGCGTACTTCCGGTCACTTTATTTGTTGTTTATGTACTCGAACACGGGCTCGTAGGTTTTCTGTTTGACCAATGTACTGCTCCCTACACCGCAAGTGATAACATACAAAATGTTTTTAGAAGAACAATCAAAATCATGTTTGATCGTGAATAGTCCTTTCCCTTTAAAGTTCACAGAGTTCCCTTCTTGTATATAGGGACACGTGCCGCAGTTACCTCTTTTGCACTTTCTCACAGTATGAGTAGTATGAGTATATATCAGATGTAAAAATAAAATAAAATCCAAAAAAGAACCAACTTGTGGATAAAGATTTTTTTTAAATTAAATCATACGACCTTTATATTGTTAGATATACATTATTGACAATATTTTCTATGGTTTCAAAGACACCCACCCGTCAAAAAGTGGTTGAAATAAATGTTTAAGTTTTAAGTACTTCAAATGCAACATTTAAGTTTAACGTTGGCAAAAGTTGCAGTGTAGCATTTGTGCCAGAAATTCATTTGGATTTCTCAGCCACCATGATAGTATCGGTTTTCTTTAAAAACTGTACGAGGGTCTATTATGAATAGGAGAAAATTTGTTCTGAGCGACAAAGCTATTGAGAATATCATAACTTCTGATTTTGAACACTCTATTTCCTTTGAAAACAGCATCTTTCAATTGAAAACATTCATTTTCAGATTTGTGACTTCTCTCTATTTTACTGTACGAACTTAGTAAACATAAACAGTTTGTGGTACTAATGAACCTGAAAATTAATCATATGGTAGTGCGCTTTCCTTCTGTTCATAGAACATAAATGGTTTAATCTCAATTTACTGAATGATTACCATGAACTCGTAATGTGTTTGCTGTAAACATGACGAGGGCAGATATCCCGTAATCACTCGTACTTAGTTGGTTATTCTATATATTACCCATTTGTAATGAAATATAATTAAAAAACGACTGAAAACATGCGATTGAAAAAACGTAGTAATGTTGTAGTAAGTGACACCAATCAGCTGATCAGTATTCATACTCGTGTTCAACCGAACATCTCCCTAGTGAATTAGTCAACAATGCTTCAGAATGTGGTTCAGTTACAAAACAATACGAAACGAACGAAAATATTGTCCCTGAATGATACATTACACCTTTCAACCTTGAACAAATTACAGCTTATAGAACTTTAAAAAAACAAGATACTTTGACAGAAATAATAAGTTTTGAATCAGCCGGTCGTCACGCTGTACTACCAATGCGATGTGTTGTTGACGGCACAATGTTGTACAGAAAATGTAAAAAAACTGTCAATTTTTTAAAACTATAACTGATAAAAGTGGCAGTATGTTTGAGAGACACTTAAAAAGAATGCGTCAAATCAGTTTGTATATCATGATAATCATTTAACCTGAAGTTTGAACAACATTTGTTCCTCTCGATCGTACTTTCATTCACGTCGCCAGTATCAAGAATGATAATTGGCCTGTGAAACAGCTTACGGTAGGATTGTTCTAAGGGCTGATCAACTATGAGTATGTTGGTTTGAAGAGTTGTCGCTTTCACGACTTTATATTTTGAATTTGAGTTCCTATGGTGATTAGGTGTAATGAATAAAAATTAAGGAATCAATGAAATTATTGTGCTTAGATATTTTGTGAAGTTTCGATGGCAGCGATGTTTGTTTACAAACAGACAGCGCTGATTTATATATGCCTTGAAAAAAAAAGCAATCTTGAGAACGCAGTGACACTAAACATGAATATTCAAATAATCTTGCGTTTCAATATCAACAGGTAAGAAATATTATTTGCAGCACTATTCATGGATATATAATTTGATTTCTAACCTAATCGACATGCGTGAGCTCGGCACGTTCTATTTATCAATGAAACGTGAAAAATAGTCCCGTCGACCAATCGTCTTTCATTATCTTAGGAACCGGCCAATCAACGTTGAGAATCACTAACAAGAGTCATCAGAAGATGACATATCCCACCGGTTCCACATGATCGTAAGATGTAAACCTTTGAAAGATAATTGTAAATTTTTCAAGCAAGGTTCATAATAGTATAAGCTAATATAAACGAAACCTTTCATGAACAGAGTCCAAATAAGAGCTGTTTCCATGGAAATAATAAAAAATAAAATTTTCAGAAATTTGAAAATATCAAAAGGCACCACTTCAGTAGGTGGGCAATACACATGTAAAGTTTCAGGAAGATATGTGGACCGGTTTTTTAGTTCTGCTCCGGAAACGAAACCTTTCATGAACAGAGTCCATATAAGAGCCGTTTCCATGGAAATAATAAAAAATAAATTTTTTAGAAATATGAAAATATCAAAAGGCACCACTTCAGTAGGTGGGCAATACACATGTAAAGTTTCAGAAAGATATGTGGACCGGTTTTTGAGTTCTGCTCCGGAAACGAAATGATTACGGACGGACGGACGGACATACAGACGGACAGGGCGATGACTATATCCCACGGTATTACATACCGGTGGGATAAAAAGCACATGTGCGGATGTATCCTCGCCCGTATGGGTAATATAGAAAGAAATTGTCTTGAATCATCCAATGCCTTACAAAGTATATTTTGTTGTGTTTTTGAAACATCACGAGTATCATCTGTTGGTGGTATTCTAGTGGTGTATATGTGTTTATTACTCCCCCGTTGAAGATATCGCTGTTTAATAAATCTACAATGTTATTACACGTTGTGTAATAACATCGCGCGCTGACCGAATGACGACGTCACAATTGTTAAGTATGACGTCATAATGTCAGCGGGCCGGCCGCAACAGTCATGTTGGCGACTTTCTTTGTTTTTTTACGATGTTATTAAGCAAGTAATTAATAAAATACGAAACTCGGTCCCGTTTCAAAACATATTTATGAAACTCGTGAATGGTATAGGTATTTTACTCGCTTTCGCTCTTTAAATACCAACCCATTCACTCGTTTCATAAATATGTTATGAAACGGGACGTCGTTTAGTATTCTCTATGTATTCTGAGAATACTTGGGTCTTTTACAAATACCGATTATATTATATTATATTATATTATATTATATTATATTATATTATATTATATTATATTATATTATATTATATTATATTATATTATATTATATTATATTATATTATATTATATTATATTATATTATATTATATTATATTATATTATATTATATTATAGTTTGGATATTACAACTGGCATACAGCAACTGAAACTGACTGCAATACTGCTGGTGAAAATGGCCATCACCCCTTCAACTAGAGGCAAATGGTTACATGTATAGCGGATTTTCAACTTTAACAATCTTAAGATGTAATAATATTTGTTTTATTCATGTTCTATTAAAAATCATTTCTATAACAGTTGTAAATTGCAATCATCATCATTTATTTATGGCAGGCAATGCCACTGAACAAGTTTCATTCAACATGTAATCTTATTCTCTGAGTGATTTTTGAGTGTGACACATTTTAAATGTGTACCTTATTATTTCACTTTGAGCAAACTACACAAGTGACTGCCTTGCCATCTACGTATGGAGGACAGATTAAAGGATTACACTTGGACACAACTGGAAACATCTCAGCGCCCTCGTTTAAAACATGAATATCCTCTGGCATAGCTTCAGCATTTCTGTCAACACAGATATAATCTGCAGGCGAATATCTCTTGTCTCCACCCATTAGAAACCCTGAGTATTCTGTGGACCATCCCTGGAAGCATTCACTCCTTGCTGGGATCATGATGGATGTTTGCTTGTGGCTCTCACAGACAACACAAGGCATATTTCTATGAAAAACAGAGTTTAAGGGCAAATCAAAGTAACCTTGTCCATATTTTGTACCCCAGATTTGAGCAATATTATCACTGTGAACGCCATTGGTGTGGTTAGAATAGAGGGGATGTTCTGGGAGACACAGCATTGACGCTGACCCACCTTTGTCTGAAGAAGATGAGCCGGCTGCAAAACCTGGAACATATTGATTTGTCTATGCATAATTATCTTCACAACAGTAAAAGCCTTTTTCGTGTATATAATGACTCTTAAGTAAATTTTGGAATTCAATAAGTCTTTTTGAAAACATATACCATTATGTTTGAAAAAATAATAATAGGTAACAATTCATACAAAATGAATCGTCAAGATTGAAACTTATAAGGTATCACGTTTGTGTAAAAGTCATCAACTAAATACGAATCCAGTTAGATGTCCTCTATCTTACCACAAGCTCAAACATTGGTAAATATACTGCTCTCACCTTTATTAGAGGATATTATATGAGTGTCCATGACATACTATGATTACGACACGAGTGGCTAAATATTAGTATTTCCCGAGTGAGAGCGAGGGATATACTGATATTATATTATATATATAAATATATGGATATTTATATAGCGCGCATATCCAACCACTCCTGGTCGCTCAAGGCGCTTACATTTTGTCCCCTGGTTAATGGCATTCTTTCACCGTCGGATAATTTTTCCAATTCAACTCCCTGGGGAGTATTCAATCGGCATCCATATGTGGCGCTCAGGTTAGGGACCATTCTATGCCTCACAGGGTACCCATTCACAGCTGGGTGAACTGAGACACATAGTCACAGCAGTTTGTCCAACACTGCTGAACGCTGATAACCGACAGCTCGGCGTATGCACGTGTTCATGTATCCACCATTCAGCCGCTGACATGAATTCGTGGGATATTTTAAATGCGCAGTTTTTGTTGCACTACACACTAGGACTCCAGGGTGACACTTACAGAGTTACAACAGAGGTGAACTCTAGGGTTTTACACCTTGGCCTGGATGGGATTCGAACCCTTGGACCTCAGCAACGTGTGACCGGCGCTCTTGCCGACTGAGCTATCCCGTACCCCAAATACCATGTCACACGACATATTAAGTCGATGTTATCCTGTTTGCTGTCTCAACAACACGTTTTCAGCTAGGTTATCAATTTTTAACAATCAGAGGACAGTGTCGGCAATAGCTGCTATCACAAAAGATTATGTGTGGCAGAGTACGAGAGGCTACCAAAATAAAAAGTGGCGATTATGTTTGTTTGCATGTTACACAAAAACACTTCATTCTCATCTCATCCCAAACATCGAAATTATTTGTCAAAATGACTTTGATATATTAAAACAGAAATCGTTTCCAATACTGTAACTGCCTTTTTCTTTTATTTGTGTAATCAATGAGTTCATTTTTAGTCAGGTAAGAACAACATGTCTATTTTTAAAAAACTTGATGCATTGATGAGAACATACCCATGAAATATCGATGAGACCATTGAATATCATTTAATCAAACTCAACATTTGTACAACAAAGCATGCCATAAATCTAAAAGACTACCTTAAAATCATGGGATTTGGAAAGATATCTTTGACAATAGGTCATTTTCGGGTTTTTATGTAATTTTTCGGAATTTCAATGAGACATTGTCCGTTATATCAATAGTAAACTTTAAATTCTAATGGACCACATTTTCATGCAATGTGCAAAATGAATAGGAAGTATGCAATTTGTGTGTTTACAGTTACTTTCTTGAACCCCTGTAATTCAGAATATCCAGGGTAATATATAAAATATTGTTTTCCATAATATCAATGAAAGTTTACATTAGTCTAACTTAAACTATTTCAACTGCTTTCGTTTATCAATTATCATCTGTAATCAAAATAACTCATATTTCATGATGGAAAAAAATACACACATGTGACATATACGTTTTTTTATCATATAATGGAGGGTGTTATCGATGCAATAAAGCTATCTGATAAACTTGGTATCCGATTGCATTAAAATCTGATAAAGATGCAAATTAGGTCAAAACACGAACTATTTTCTCAAAACTCCATGCATGTCATGCGAGTCCTAAAACGGTCACTAACCATTGATAACGTCGTCGGGAGTTTTCAGGTTTTGTGTTTCTATCGAATAAAATATCGTACAAAATCCGTCAGGGTAAACTTATCACGCATTCGTATTTTAGAAATCATAGCTTGGTTATCCAAGCAGTTCAAGTTGTTTTAATCGTTGGTTTAAAAAATATAACGATATGCTGCTAACAATATCGACTATCGAAAAAAAAAATGTGCTTCTATTTTCGTGAATAACATAGGCATAGATCGCTTTGACCGTGTCGGTTACCAACTTATCAGCAAAAACAAATCATATTCTTATCTAGTAGTGGAGTAACAAACGCAACAACCTCACCTTCGCAAATAGTCGGCGTTTGGTCTAAGGATACCGTAACTGAACTGGCGGAACAACAATGACAATGCAGCTTTTCAAAATGCAGTTAGAGTTACTTCCCCTGTTGTAGCGACGTTGACAAGCAACCTGGTTCCCGGGCCCTCTTCCGCGTGCGCTTAGGTAGGCTACCTAACCAGGTTGCGTTGACAAGTGGTTCTTAAACATTTTGTGTTATAAAAAGATACAATGTTTACTCGTGCACTCGGAATCAGACTGAAAATGTCGATAAATTGTAGAAGACGTTTCTAACACTTGGAAAAAAAAACATTTCATGAAGGAATATTTCTAGACAATATGACCTTCACCTTGGTTTATTGTGAAAGCAATTACTCCGCGAAATGTAGGTCAAACATATTTTTAGAAGGAATCATATTTTCGTTTAAACCCGTTTATTTCTAAATGACATTATATGATAAAGAAATTATTAACCTCGTGTGTTTCCGTATCATTAATATCATATAATAGGAATAAAAATATATGTATTATGCTCGCCAAAGGCTCGCATAATACAAATTTTATTCCTATTATATGATATTAATGATACGGAAACACACTCAGTTAATAATCTCTATATATTGTGTGTCCTAACTATAAATCTCTCAGGAATATCATCAATGTATGTCATCATATGCTTAAATAAATGCTTCCCTTAGAATTTTCGCATATATAATTTTTCACGCCGTTCAAATCATTTAAAAAGTTCACATTTTTTAAAAAGAATTAAAAATAAAATAAAAAATTACCCTCTATGCAATCAATACAATTACATTTTTCTAAATATGAAAAGTGACAATAAGTATTATCATCTCAAGATATGGTATCATGTAAAGTAAAAAAAAAGAAAATAACTGGAGGATTTTTTGGAAATTGTTTGAAAATAATGACACTTTGTTTCTCATTTAAAATCAGTATTTTTCGCAAGCAAGATATATTTAAATTAACTATTCCTGTGTGTACCTATGAACACAGAGCTGAAAATGAGCCGCCAACTGAATTAATACCTTTTTGAATTTGTCAACAAAAGAAATCAGTATGACTTGCCAAAAGCACATGCTGATTGAAAACAGATTACCTGACAATACCTGCAGCAGGCCTTTGAGTCTATAGACAACAGATACGTGTTGACATAAGTATAAAATCGAGCTTGTTTGGGTTAGTGTATTTCTTCAAATGAGGTTAGATTTATCAAAATGCATTTATCTCTAACTGGTCAAAATATATTCCAAAGTTATGTTAATTCAAAATTAAAATAAGTCATACATATTTTAGTTATTTCTGTTAATGCCCCTAAAAGAATGATACATTTCTCAAAATTTGGCAAGTAACTTTTGTAAAACTACTCCTATTCATAGCAGAAAATTATAAAGAACATTGAGCCCTTGTCAGTCATAATTTCTTCATGGATATATCTCGTCATCGTCGTGAACGACTACAGTTTGCCCAACAACATGAAAACTGGCGATAATGACAATGGAGAAGGGTTCTGTTTACAGATGAGAGCCGGTACTGTGTTTCAACTGCAGATGGCAGAGCAAGAATATGGCGTCGACGTGGCCGGAGGGAGGTCCAATCACTATGGTTTGGGGTGGAATCGGTCTGAACCCGAGAGTGGGTCCTACATAAGTTGCCCAGGGAGAGGAGGCCGCATCACAACATGGTGCGCTATATCGACCAAGCTCTCAGACCCAACGTCATACCACATTTTGCACGTCACCGGAACGACATTTCCCAGCATGACAAAGCGCGTGCTCACACCGCCAGAGCTACACGGGACTTTCTACACCAGAATGGTGTCGACCTTATGAATTGGCCAGCCCTTAGTCCGGACTTTTTAATCCGATTTTTGTCATGATATTGTCATGAAATTTTTCAGTGATCTATCAACATTTAAGTGCCTATCTAATTCTGAAATCGTACTGACGTTTTTTTGCTACCAAGTATAATAGAGCATATTGTTGTCTTGTGGACAGGATGTTCTCCCCCCGCCTCTTACCACAAGCTCAGACATTGGCAAGTATACTGCTCTTACCTTTATACAACATACTGTTGTCTGGTGGGCAGGATGTTCTCCCCCATCTAGTGTACGCACTGCTTCCTGGGGACAGAGAAACTCTTACTTGTTAATGCAGAGAAAAGCAATGATCACTTTCAACGTGGTGGAAAGAAACCCAAATACATTTATACACAATTTAAGACAAAATTTCAAAGGGATTTCTCCAATTTGTGTGTAGGACTTTATAGACATCACATCAGATTTTTCTTTCAAACCGTTGTTTTTTCCTGACGAAACACAATCATAACAGAGAGTTTCTACATTTTTTTAAACACAGGAGGTAATATTCTGAAAAGCAACCGGTGTCAGAAACTACAAAATTTTATGGATGAACAACTGAATGTTTTTCCACATGATTCAATTCCTTTTTTGTTGCTAATTAATCATACAATAAGCAATTTCAATTTCATTTCATACGATTGTATGATAATTAACCATTTAGATAAGGAATGGAATCATGTGAAGGGATCAATGAATATTCATTAAAACTATACTTTCTTTAAGATTATGTGACGAATTGTACCAACCAACTTGAACTAACAAAGCGTTAGTTCATTTGATTATTATTTGAAAACGGAGAACAAATTCACGGATGTCATGGAGATGTGATTTAAGTTTCTGAAATAACTTTCAATCTCAGCTCAACTAATGCAAATAAGATTAATGAGTTAACATGATGAGCACCTTGATGTGTAGAAGTCCTGTTGTGGAGAGACTGAAGCTGAAACAGTTCTGTCTTGACGGTGGAAACCTCAGATGATAGACGGGTGACGTTTGCTTGCTTTAAAAGTGATCCCACTTGCTTCACTTCCGTTTTAAGGGTAGACATGTCTGAGGAGAGACTTTGTACATCTGTTGTGTTCATGGTTGTCTGTAGCCAGTTCACGTTAGATTTCAAGCTCGATACGTCAGAAGAAAGACTAGTGACATCAGACTGAAGGATGATTACATCAGCTTTAAGACCAGATAGATCCTGTGTTGGTTGACTCCCTGCATTCCCTGAAGATCCACAAGTACATGGACTGTTCCCTGACTGGATCTGGCTCTGTAGAACTGCCAGCTCTGTCTTCACATTGGAGAGATCCTTGAGCTCCTCTAGGGCTGTGTCCAGCTTGGTCTGTGTGACAGTCAGGTCGTGCATGACCGTTTGAAGTTGAGATTCTAGTTTACCAGATGCCTTATTATCAATTTTCTGTTCCAACAACGAAATGTGGCTTAAAAGACTTGTCATATCCAGTGATCCATCTGGTTTCGAAATTGGCATTATTAACGCCTGTGAAGAAATTAGAAAGGCAAAGATAGGTACACCGAACACTTGCATAGTTGCTGATTGGAATGATATGTAACGCAGGTGTGAGGTGCTCAGTGTAGTTTAGTTGTTATAAGGGATAGGCTTATCATTGATAAGGATTTCAGTCTATATATCTATCTTTAGGACTGGCTTTGGTAACTTCTTAGAAGAATCCATCAATGTACATTCTTTTAGACTTACTTGAAAATAATGTTAATTAGTAATTTCAAATAGTATAATAGTTCTTAATTCAGATGTAGGTTTGACCAATGTCTATAACACCTTGACCATATTGTTTAAGATTTCGTAAACACAAGATTTTTGAAACATTAAAACTATATAATAATTATATAATAATTTATAATTTATAAATACATCAATGTACACCTCTAAGACTTATTTGTTATTGGTGAAAATAATGTTAATGAGTAATTTCAAATCATATATTTGTTCTTAATTCAGATGTAGGTCTGACCAATGGCAATGACACCTTGACCATATTGTCTCAGATTTCCTAAACACAGGATTTTGAAACATTAAAACTTTGCTCTAATTTTATAAATACATCAATGTACATCTTTAAGACTTGTTATTAGTGAAAAAAATTTTAATCAATAATTTCAGATCATATAATTGTTCTTAATTCAGATAAAGGTCTGACCAATGTCTATGTCACCCTGATCAAACTCTCTCAGATTTCCTACACAGACTTTGTCAACATTGAATTTTTTTTTTATTTCATGAATACATCTATGTAGATTTAGGACTTATGTGATATTAATGTTAGTAATGTTTATCGATAATTTCAAATAATTTATTTGTTCTTAATTCAAATGTAGGTCTGACAAATGTTTATGTCACCTTGACCTCATTGTTCTTGACTTGTGTAATATTAATGTTAGTAATGTTAATGGATAATTTCAAATCATTGTCTCCTTGACCTCATTGTTCCAGACTATCTATACGCTATCTTCTCTCCTGTCCTATGTAGGTATCACGGCTGCAAAGCTGACAACTCACACAGCCTTTTGCTTCCGGCAGAACATGGGGCGATTCTTATCTAACATTTAAACATGATACAATCATGATCGTTCATTAATATGTTCGAAATAATCTAAAATCAATGTACTTTTTATAAATGTTGCTCAGTTAAGATTCGTTCCTATTGTGACTTGTGGACAGTGTCAAAAATGATCTTACTTTTTAAAGATGGAACATTAATAAATTCTCTGAAAGAACACGCTTCTTTTTAATCAATTTTAAGACGTAAAGGAAAATTTAAGGCAAGTCACTGCTAAGATTTACAGCTGTAGGCTGTATGTTTTTGTCGTAACCTAACCTACACATTATATCTCAATGTTTGTCCCATAATAGATGTTTTGTTGTAACCTTACCTACACATTATATCTCACTGTTTGGCCCTAATAGATGTTTTGTTGTAACCTTACCTACACATTATATCTCACTGTTTGGCCCTAATAGATGTTTTGTTGTAACCTTACCTACACATTATATCTCACTGTTTGGCCCTAAAAATGTTTTTCGGTAACCTTGCCTACACGTTATATCTCACTTTGGTCTTGTGCGTGTCTATTTTAATACATTTTTTTCTATTGTACATCCACACTTAATAAATATACGAACCTGCAAATACAGAATTTTTAATTGTTGGCAGGTATAAGGAAAGAAATTGGGATTCGACCACAGGACTTTTATATTGCTTAGCAGCGACTTTACCAACTGAGCTACAGAGGATAGATACAAGCACTGGTATTTTCTGTTGTGTTTATACTGATATTTTTGCATAAAAACCGAAGCATGTTAAACGTTTTATTGGAATGTAATTGCTAGTAAATGGTGTTAAAGCCACAATAAGAGAAATATTGAAAATATTTTATTGATCTAATTAGGTCAAGACATTTGCAGGCTCGTTTTCATCAAGTATAACTCCACGAGGTTGGGAATAGGTCAGATTTGCCCGTACTTTCCTCGGCGCATCATTAGATACACATACAGAATGGAGATCTGTATCATATGAAATTTACAGTTGCTCTGAACATTATATCCTGAGCTTGTCACATTTAGAAATGCCAAAAGGTAACTGTCCAAGAGATAACGGTTGAACACTCCATGAAAAGACAACACATTGTTATGAAATATTTGGTTCCCTTATGTGATCATAGATCGACACGAAAACATTGGTATTGTCCTACAGATGTCTTTTGTAAACTTCTTGAAACACGATTTTAGCAAGTTTTTGATGTTTCTTATCTATTATCATCCAAAATTGTGTTCCACAGGAGATATCGCTTTGACAGCAGATTTTGAACAATGCCCTGTAATCAGAAATTCTAGTATTGTTCCCGTAAAGATCAAAGGCGCCGCCCACCCTTTATTCCGCAATAAAGTATAGATTTTGAGTGACGTCACGAAACAATGGCCCATGACGTCAATAACAATCGGTTATGACGTCACAAGATATGGCCCTGATCGAGGGTTTTCAATTTGCGGCCGAACGTGATTTATAAAATATGTTTTTTTGGAGTAGAAACTACTTAAACGCGTAAAAATCGACATACTAGAAAAGTAATAGAGTAGCCCTAACCATCATGTGTTTTGCAATAAAGTATAGTTTTGCCCTGAACTATTATAACTCATAGCATTCGGGCTTTAACTATATTTCTTAATTACATGACATCACACAAATTGCACATCATCAGTAATGACGTCATAAACACAACGACGTTACAATGCTATGACGCCATTAAAACGATGACGTCACAATGCTATGATATCACTGGTTTAGGAGTTCTAGGGCTATGCAGTGTTCAAAGTTGAACATTTTTCATGCTTATGTGATGAAAAATGATTTTGGATGATAAACATAGTCTTACCCTCGTGTCTTCTGATATCAAATATATCAACACTCCTTGATAAAAGTAAAATACCATCGACAAGCCTCGGATATTTGTTACTTTTATCAACTTGTGTTGATATATTTGATATCAGAAGACACCTCGGTGAGATTCTCTATTTATTCGCGTTCTTGTTTGAATAATATAGGCATCTTTGACAACCTTCAAGCCAACTTAAATCATCATATGAACTTTATGACAATTTTGTCAGTCGGACTTTACAAAAACAATTAGTTCAAAGTCTAGTGATCAAGAGGTATCGACCCAAGATAGAGATAAAGGTTACTTCATCCCTCTGCATACGACTACGAGCTCTCCACTCAGTCCAAACAATCTGTATAAACTGTAAAATCCCCACGGCTGGCTTCCATGTTTATCCCGCTATCCCCTTCTATGTTCTCAATTATCATGTAATTTACATTTGCGTAATTAGGTATTGCTATCATTGTTAATTGACTCATATCATTCCATACTGTAAATATATCATGTGTGGTTTGACTTCAATGTTTGATAACGAAACAGGAATCTACATCAAAACGTCGCACTATGAATAAAGAAGTTGGCATCCAAACATATATCGATAAAATGGTTAAATTATATAAATGTTTTCATGGGAGTGTGCTCTCAGACAGTAATTAACTTGGACCAAGGATAAACTTTGTATTTTGTTAGTCTTGTATTTTTTAACTAGCTTCTAGTTGCTTCTGCTATTCTGTCATTCTGAACCCAAAACATTAATCATATGATCCAATTATGAAATCGAGTGTTGTTCTTTCCTACTTCTGATTAATATTTTGATCAGTTGTAAATATATATGTTTTCTATCAAAACATCAAATGAATGTTCATAAAATCATAAAATCATTAAGAGTACATTTCCCAACAAATTTAAAAGGTCAACTGAATAAAAGAGTTTTATGTTGATGCCAACTTTTTTAATTGGCAGGGACATACTATACGAGAATAAATACTTCACATGGCCTCACACATCATCATTGACAAACTATAAAGAATTCGTTAATAGTGTTAATTTTTTATCAGAATTGTGTCCCTTTCTATGACTTGTGTCCTTTTATGCGAGCAATATGGTTACCCACAATGCAAAATGGAAACCATAAATTCAGTCATAGTAGCTTGATATATTTGACACATCATCTGGGGTAAAGCAAGGCTGTATGCTGAGTCCAGCTTTGTTTATTTTCTTTATCAATGAGCTTGCAGATGAAATGAATAATTGTGGATTAAGAGGAATATTTGTCAAAGATGGTTTAAGTGATGTTTTATTGCTGTTGTTTGCAGATGATGTTACTTTGCTTGATGACACTATAATTGGCTTGCAAAGAAAACTTGATATATTATATGGTTTTTGTTCAAAATGGGGTTTTGAAGTTAATCTTGAAAAATCTTGTATAGTTGTATTCAGAAATGGTGGTTATCTTAAGAAATCAGAAAAATGGTTCTATAACGGAACACGAATGAATGTTGAATCCCACTATAAATATTTAGGTGTTGTTTTTACTACAAAATTGATCTGGTCCAAGACATGTGAAACACTAGGTTTACAAGCCAAGAAAGCCTCGTTTCCGATTTTTAGAATGTTCAAAGATTTTCCAAATATATCCTTGAAAGTTGCATCAGCAATATTTGACAGTAAAATAGCTCCCATATTATTATACGGTAGTGAAATCTGGGGTCATTCATACCGTACTCATATTGAGAAAATCCATTGTTTCTTTTTCAAACGTTTCCTTTGTGTTAATAAAACTATTTCGTCCAATGCTATACTTGGTGAAATTGGAAGAACATATCTATGTGTTAAATATTTCAGCAGATGTATAACATATTGGTGCAGAATATTACATATGGATGATCATCGTCTTCCGAAAGCATGTTATGATATGTTAAAGCAACAAGATGATCATGGCAGCTGCAGTTGGGTCACTCATGTACGCTTGCTTCTGTTTCGTACTGGATTCTCATATGCATGGATTACACAAGACTGTGGTATTATTGATGTATTTGTTAATGAATTTAAACAAAGATGTAAAGATATTGAACTTCAGAATTGGCATTCTAGAATAACATCCTCATCTTTTCTTAAATATTATGGAGAAATTAAATCTGCCCTGGAACCTGAGAAATACATTTGAGCACTGAATACTGATAAAGATCTTATTCGTATTTTATGCAAATTTCGCTGTCTGAGTCATAAGTTGAACATTCAACAACAAAGGTATAATATTGATACACAAATGAGTAAACTCTTATGTGACAAATGTGATTATAATGTTACACAAGATGAATTTCATTTTCTACTTGTGTGTCCTTTCTATTCTGTACATAGACAATTGTATATACCCAGTTATTATCATACCTTCCCATCCGAATTAAAATTCAAACAACTTCTAACAACAACAAATGTACATTTATTGAAATCTGTTGCAATATTTCTTAAACGCAACCTGCCTGTGTAAATACAAATTTTGTAATAACACTAGATGATATCCTGTCCATACGCAAACTATTATTTAAATGATTGTACTCTTGGCCATGAGGCCTTCAATACTGAATAAACTTCTTCTTCTTCTTCTTCTTCTATTTGATAATATATTTCAACCTGAATTTGCATAGGAAACATGGCTGAGGAATATATTTAAGCGTATACATTTGAGTGTTAAACTAATCAAGGCTATCACTACCCTGTAGCGTAAACAGTCAGGGTGCTCTGACACTGTGTCCTAGATAGAAACCTACATACAGTAGCACATCACTACCCTGTAGCGTGTATAGTCAGGTGCTCTGACACTGTGTCCTAGATAGAAACCTACATACATATAGCATATCACTACCCTGTAGCGTGTACAGTCAGGTGCTCTGACACTGTGTCCTAGATAGAAACCTACATACAGTAGCACATCACTACCCTGTAGCGTGTACAGTCAGGGTGCTCTGACACTGTGTCCTATATAGAGATCTACATACAGTAGCATATCACTACCCTGTAGCGTGTACAGTCAGGGTGCTCTGACACTGTGTCCTATATAGAGACCTACATACAGTAACACATCACTACCCTGTAGCGTGTACAGTCAGGGTGCTCTGACACTGTGTCCTAGATAGAAACCTACATACAGTAGCATATCACTACCCTGTAGCGTGTACAGTCAGGTGCTCTGACACTGTGTCCTAGATAGAAACCTACATACAGTAGCACATCACTACCCTGTAGCGTGTACAGTCAGGTGCTCTGACACTGTGTCCTATATAGAAACCTACATACAGATAGCACATCACTCTCTAACCAGTCAGCTCTTACATCATAGCATGTGTATACATGGGTCTCGTTACAGCATATTTTAGTCAGCTCCAGACTTTGTTACCTCGTCGTTTTTAAGTGGGATTTACAGAAACTATCAGCAACGTTGGATACGATTACTGATCATTATCCTAACATCATAATCTGTATCTACGAAGTATTCGTCAAACGTAATATTTCTTTTTTTCCATGAGAATAGTAGGTTTGATCCTGATGAAAGTGGTTACATGTAAACTCGTTAATATGTATTATAAAACCCGGGTCATCACGGTGCTTATTGTCTAGGCAAAGTTCATCTGGGAGTGAGGTCTGAGCACAGTGTACATGTGTGCATTTTAAAGATCGATAACCATGTTTATAGGTTTTTAAATTACTTATTTTTTCCAAGCTATGTCTTGTTAATGTATCATCTACATGTGATTTGAGACACGTGTTACAACATGACGATACAGGACAATATGCAATGTATTAAAAGAGAACCCTGGGGAACTGTCTAGGAGCGACAGTGGGTTGGCTGATTATGGGACTGCCCTCAACAGAAAGATGTCGCTAATGGCTGAAATAGTGCTCAAGCGGCGTAAAACGTTAACTCACTCACTCACTCAACAGAAGCAATATAACTAAACTTGAAAGAGCATTAATCTATATAACCGTGACCATATGTCTTATCATAGCATACCATTATGTATAAATTTTGTATATTCTAACATATATATCTAGTGAAGAATTAAGAATTGTTAATTGAAAAGAGCATACATAATAAAAAATTATTTTGTACTTCCAAAAATATGTAATATAAGTATGTATCTGTTTCAGTTGAAATGAGAAAATATAATAGAAACAAAAGTTTGGAAAACAAGGTCTTCAAAACGATCAATATATGGCCATCAAATTCCAAATGTATGAAACAGTTGCCTTATAGCACTTCATCGTTTGTATAAGTTTTAATAAATGACACATCTAACATACTTCTTATCTATGCGTTAAAACATTGCAACAAAGTGAGTGCACAAACTGGGGTGTACAAAGTACACCCGATACTGAGTGGGTCGGAGCAATCTAGCCAATCATCTTCTGAACACGTGGTGTATAGACATAGGTAGGCGAACTAAGACATAGCAGACACCTGCACAGCATGTGATATCTAGACGAAAGTCATTGCACATATAAAGCTGTGTTCATCAACAGAGTAACATAGGCTCTACAACAGTCACCATGGCAGGTCTCGTGTGTACTGCAGTCTTAGTCATGTCTATGCTCGCCTTCTGTAGAATCAGAACTGCTGCGACACATAGTAGATTAAGATTTATCAACAAAAAGTTGAACGATTTAAAAATAGATCTTGCCGAAATGGACACCGACCTACATGAACATATAGATTCTGCAGCTGATTCTCTGAGACAGGAACTCACTGAACACTTCAAGCAACAGATCCAGGAAGCAAAGGAAGAGCTTCGTCGAGATGAATCTGTACCGAATATAGTCAGTGCCCATTTTGACTCACAGGTCCGGAGACTGAAGAAGGGTCAACAGAACATGAAGAGACAGCTCCAGAGAGTGATGGAGTCTCTTAGACACGTCCAGCAGGAGAAGGATCTCTACAGAGACGCTTTCTTCAAGGCAGATAGACGAATTGCTGAGTCGTGTTATAAGTGTGCTTCAAACAGTCAGCTCCTTAGTAATGTACTAAAAAAGAGCAACGGAAGTTCAGGAAAAGAATTATTTAATTCACAAAAATTTAATGTTACTATTGTTAGCCAGCGATTTAATTTGACAAATGCAGAAGAAATTGAAGATTCGTTCCTTTCTCCATTATCAACAACAACAACAACTAAAATCTCCCAATTATCAACAACAACTACTACGATATCCCCATCAGCATCGTCAGCAACTGTACAACAAACACCTGTAATGAATAGACTGTTGACAGCATCCGTGGGTGAGTCTGAGATGGTCCAGCTGAATCTTTACACTGGAAGATCTACAAAGTACTCTCTGCATGTACCAGATGGTGTGACGGCTCTGTGTTACATACAACGACTTCAGAGACTACTTGTTGCAACGTATATTTCACCAGAGAAGATTACGTCTACTTCACTGGACGGAGATGACACTCAGACTCTGAGAGAAGGTGTCTGGGTGTTGGGGATGGCAGTGGATGAGGGGAGAGAACTCGTCTTCATGACAACACGGAACCCTGGATACAGCATCAGCAAGATGTGTACAAGGGGCGACAATTTCACCATCATCCGGAAGCTAACTGGAGGATACAGATACCCATTTGGTATAGCTGTGAACACCAGACAAAGGGAGGTGTATGTAAGTAGTTATATACATGAAAGAGTGTTCAGTCTTAGTTATGATGGGAAAGTTCTCAAGACCCTTGTATCTGCTGATGTGTGGGGTGTAACATTTGACAGTGTGAGTAATACTTTGTATTTCCACAATGGGAAAACTCTGAAGAAGATATCAGATGGAGATGTGTCAGATGTCACCAATCTCATGAAGGAACCCTTCACACTAGCCTACTACAACAACACGGTGTACTATGTTGGAACACATGGTACCAGGTTTGTTGGAGCGGTGGGGTTGGGTGAGAAGATTGTAGAGACAAGACTACTAACACTGAATTCAACATACAATCGTTATTCAATAATTTGTTTAGTCCCGTAAGTATTATACAAATCTCTGTTCTTGTATTTATAACTTGGTATTTTTTAATGTATATTTACAAACTCGATTTAGGAAAACTACATAGTGCAGACAGTTGTGTGTACATAATTAATTCTACTGAATTAAGATAACAGTCTGATTTAAGATACTTGAGTCGAGCTATGTGTCAAATTGTTAGATTTTAATGGAGTCTAGATATGACCATAAAGATCTTTGAATAATCATACTGATGTGCATACTGTCGAATTAACTTTACATTATAACTGTGATTAATTATTTCTGTACTACTGTATGCTGTAAACAAGAGTTTATGACCCTTGGAAGGTTTTGATATATTGAAGTTACAGAATACATCAACACTGAACTCAAACCATAAAGATATGGTGATTTGTTCATGTAAGCCAGTGGTACAGTCTGCTGGGAATATTGTAAATACTGAGCTGTATAGTAAGATAATTATGAAGCAAAATGTATCAAAAAATGAAAACGATTTTTATGATAATCCCCCAGTGATTGTTAGAAATAAATATACGTATTTGGGATTTATGTTTACCACAAAAGCAAATTTGAAAAAAATCTCTTGACGATTTAGCCTACGGAGAAAGAAAACAGTAGTCAGTATGTTATCAATTATGCATAACTTCGGTGCTTTGACTCCAAGGATATTTTATAAGCTTTTTGATTCTCAAATCAAACCAATCTTTGGGGAGTCCAACGTTTTGAAAAGGTACATCTATTGGTTTGGTCAGCAAACCTGAACATGTATGGTTATATATAAATTCTTTTTAGATGTTTGAAATTTTTGTTGAAAAAACTTTGTATTCACGAAAATAGATTACCCAAAAAAGCCTATAATATGCTTGTACACTTAGACGACTTAGGTAAAACGACATGGGCTTCCAACGTACGCAATCTAATATTTTCGCGTGGCTATGATTTTGTGTTCTTGAGCCAGTCAGATGGGAAAGTAAACCTCTTCTTTTATCGTTTTTAGAAGACAATCATTGGTATGTCTATGATTGGCAGTCACCATTAGATAATAGCTCGCAATATGGATTTTTATAACCCAACCCCAAACATATTTATTGCCTTGAACTTTTAAGAAGCTGAGGTGTTCATTAATCTGATTTAGATTAGGACTATCAAACTTAAAGATAAATTTACACTTTTAATTTGTTTGCTAGCAACTTCAAGATTTGCGTAAACGGTATATCCCTTATCATCTTTCTTTGTAGCGTTTAGAATTTGTTTGTCAACTGATGATTGTTCAATAATTTTTAAGCCTTGCCATGTCTCTACGATATGAACTGTTAAGAACACAAATGAACCTAAATACTTTATGATTTAATGTTGAAAGTTTACAACATGTAGCCCCAATGTATATGGCCCTGAAGCCTCACATGCAATAAACATCCTTTGACTTTGATAATAATGAGCATTACAGTTGGATATAGAAGTTTAGTTTAGTCTAGTTATCATTTTATGCATTTCGGCTGTTCAAGTCGCTGAGAATGATTTAAGTTTATGTATTTGAACAATGAGCAAAACAGAGTTCGATGGAGAAAACGAATACTTATTTGGAAGTTGTATTTTCCTATCAATATGAGCATTATTTCATGTTATTTTTTTTCTGATTTTGAACATGAACTTTTGTATTAAAAACCTTGTCTCACAATTGAAAACATGTTCGTGTGCTTTTATTTGAGTATGTATTTATTTAACATCAACATTAAAACACTTACACTTTTGTTATAATGTAAACTAGCTGCTACAATCTTCTTCTACAATGTTCTAACTAGTTCATGAATAGCTGTGATGGACGCTTCTTGTTGAAGTTTGTCTAAGAAATATCTTGAAGGTATCTGATCTATGTGAATGCGAATTGCTTGCTTGCTTCGTACTATTGACTTTGCGATCATCTGTCGTGTCACTGTTTCTGGATACCTTTACAAGTCGGATTCATCTCTTTACTTTCAAGACCCGCTGACTGTTTCTACATTCATCAACTGTGTGATAATTTCTAATATTCCATGTCAGTTGTTTCTATTGTTATGAGTATGTATTTATTCAACATCAACTTTAACACACTTACACTTTTTTTTATTAAAGTGTTAACTAGCCATTTCTAGAATCTATTTCATGAATAGCTGAGATGGTCAGTTCTGGTTTTACTTTGTCCAAGAAATATATTTGATCTATATGAATGTGGATTGCTTGCTTGCTTCTTAATTACGAATGACTCTGTGGTGCCACTGTTTCTGGATACCTTTACAAGTCGGATTCATCTCTCTACTTTCAAGACCCGCTGACTGTTCTACATTCGTATCTGTGTGTTTACTCAGAACTAGTGAATATACTTAGCTAACTTTTTAGTGTGACTCATTTGATATTGAATTATCACTTGTATTCGTTTGTACAAGTATGAGTGGATTCTTGTTAATGACGTTCAGTAGTTGAGTGTTTTGGTACATTATGTGTCGTCATCCGTTGGCAGACTCTGTAACGGCGAAACAAGATTGACGTCATCGCTTGCTGAGGTGAGGTGAGGTGATATGGGCTTTTATCGCCGCTTCCAAGAGTATTTCACTTATATCACGGCTGCTAGTATTATTGCAGGGAGAAAGCCCGCAACACTATTGTGGCTATGCATTGCGGTGAAACCTGTGAGCATCGACTGGAACTAGCAACCATGGGTGGTACTGCACTGAAATTCAGTGAAGCATTGCACCCAAACCTGACTGCGCGTAGAACATTTCTCTAATGCAGACAAAATTGACGAGCGGGATTCGAACCACGGACCCATCGCTTGCTGTACAGCCGGGATGAGCTGCTGTCGCTACGAAGTTCGTCGTCGGAATGGAACTAAGAACTTATTGACTTGCCAACGGAATGTGATAGGGAAAGGGATGGACCTAATTCGTCATCAGGTAGGAAAGTCAGCAGGAAAAGAGGTAGGCGAGGGGGAGTCCTTAGACGGGTTCGGCCGAGGAAATCTAGACCGTCGCTACCTACCATCTTACTATCAAATGTGCGATCAGGAACAAATTGTCCGAATTGGATGCGTGTGCGCGATACATGTTTGAATACAGAGACAGCTGTCTTCTTTGTTTTACTGATTCCTGGGTCAATAGAACGATTGATGAGAGCACCCTGGCACTCCCATAAGATTAGACAAGCGGGTAGAGGATTATTATATGATAAGCGGTGAAATACTGGGTTTTATCAGTGAAATAAACTGTCTATCATATTATATCGTCACTGGTCAGGTGCCGGAACTACTTTCAGCCATGTGGACTAAATTTGATAACTTTCTATTTTAAAGTCATCTTAACTACAAATTTCCTTTAAAAATCATATAATAAATAGAATACTTAATGTAGTTTTCCAAATACCACTCGTGAACTTTCAACTTTACCCATGACACTCGATGAAATAAACCTGGTATTTGGAAAACAACATTAAGTATCCTCTATTTATTTCAACGGTTGGAAAATTCTGAAGAAGATATCAAATGGAGTTGTCTCAGATGTCACCAGCCTCAGGAAGAAACCCGCCACACTGGCCTACTACAACAACACTGTGTACTATGTTAGGGTTAAAACACGAGAACGAGGTTATGCTTGGGATTTCAAAACCTGAGGAAAGAATGCTGAGCGGAAAGTAAGACCGAAAGCGAAGCTTGAGGTCTTACTTCCCGCGAGGCTTTCTTTCCGTAGATTTTGAAAACCCAAGCATAACCGAGTTCGAGTGTTTTAACTAACTTAGATGCCGTTATTAACAACCCGTAATCATTTGTCCATATTTTAGTATTTGTAATCATATTTTCAGACTGATCATAAAAATTGAGAAAAAACAACAAATATCAAGGATTCATGTTCGTCGGTTAATTTTAACATTTATTATTTGATTACATTACTTTATACTGTCGCTTCAATTCTGAATATAAAAGATTAAAATGAATTTCCTTCAAAAAAAACATTGTGTTCAGACGACTTTTTTATATTGACATAGCAGATAATGCACGTGCAAAGCATTCTTCGAGGTGTAAGGTTTTACAAATGACAATCGACAAGTCACGTGGTTGACACCGTATTTGGATCCTTTAAATTTATCACAAATGAAAAGGTGTAACACTGTCAATATCCATTTTGAATGTTTGTATGCATTTAAAATTGGAATTAAAGTGCAATTTGATTTCCTAATGCTTTAGGGTCGATTTTTTGTACCGAAATCTGATCTTCAATCAATGAATTGTTTAACATAACCTTCACTTCTAACTGGCCCGTTAGAGTAGTGGTTATAGTGCTAGCTTACGGTTCAGAGGGTTGAGGGTTCGAATCCCGCACATCGGAAGCATTGTAAGTTTTTTCAAGATAATGTGGACTTAGGGGTTAGGTTACACATAGGAATATAAAACCCTTTGACTTTGAAATATAAAAACCTTCCAACCCCGAGTAGGTGTTACATATGAATATGAAAACCTTCCAACCCCCCCCCCCCCCCCCCCCCGAGTAGGTGTTACATGTGAATATAATGCCCTGACTTCCCAATGTAAACCCTCCTTAGAGGTTATTACGGGAATACAAGAGACCTCCAAAACAATAGACGAAATCCCCGATAGGTTTCTAAGGTGGATGGGCTGGTACCCAGTATGTTGGAGCGGTGAGGTTGGGTGAGAATATTGTAGAGACCAGACTACAAACGAGTTCCTCAATCTTTCATCATTTGAAAATGTGTTTAGTCCCGTAAATATTAGAGATATCTTCCTTTGTTACTTAATATTTGACATATGTTTACTCTTTGTATTTAGGAACATTACATAGAGACAAATTCGTGTATATGTATACAATGTGCAATATTTATTTGTTATTTATTTAGTCCCGTTAGTGTTAGAGATATCTTCCTTTGTATGCTTTTTACTTAATATTTGACATATGTTTACTCTTTGTATTTAGGAACATTACATAGAGACAAATTCGTGTATATATATACATATACAATATACAGTAGTTATTTGTTATTTGTTTAGTCCCGTAAGTATTGGAGATATCTTCCTTGGTATACTTTTTACTTAATACTTGATATAAATTGCACTCTATATGTAGGAATGTACATAGTGAAGGTAATACTGTTTACACAGTGAATTGTACTTTCAACAGTCTGATTTAAGGAAATTCAATCAAGATTGTGTCAAATTGCAATTTTTTTTAATTAACTCGTTAATAAAGTCGTAACTTGGCCATACATAATTTAAGCCCATATTTAAAACATTACAGTGTCCTGTCAAGAAATAAAATATTCACTTCATATTAAAACTTTGATAATTTGTTTCTGTGTTATTGTATGCTGTGTAAATTAATACTGTGAACCTTTAAACTTTTATTGCTGTGTATCTTAGTAACGTATTCGACCTTGTAAGCGCCGAATTGATTGATGGGCGCTTATTAAAGTGGTGAGAATAATGAATCAAGATGAACTGTGTTAAGATTGTCTTTGATAACTGATAGTCGCGTTCAAAACATACTAACACATTATTAAGTATAACATAACACATACTGCCGCTGAAATGAATCGAATTTAGGTACGTTGATTTTATTATCTTAGTACCGCTGGTACCTGGGCAGTTATTGGACCTAATTCCAAACCCAAAACGCTTATTTGTGCAGGGCATTTATTAGGTCGAATACGGCAATAAATTATCTTTGTATATAAGTTCAGTGAAGAAGAACTCCCAAACAATGGTGATTTGTTCATGTACTGGAGTTTGGTGAGAATATTGTAATTAATGAGCTGTTAATTAAAATTATAATGATTGTTTTACGTATTTAAGAGATAAAGTTTTGAGTTGTTATACCGAACTGTAATTCTCAAGTTTGGTTATTGTTTGATGCATTTTGGCTGTGCAAGTTGCTCACAATACTCTTTAATCTTTAAACTTGCTTTTATTTTATGAAAATGATTAACTTATTATTAAAGGGGCAGTAGCACGTTTTGTTAACATTTTTATTTTCAATTCTTAAATGATAATAGTTCGTTTATGCTTAATGTATTTTTTTATTATGTCAAAGATCTCATAACTCAAACCAATCAACAGTCAGAGAACACATTATAACTATTCACAAAAAGTCAACAGGCGACCATTTGTGTAGACACCTTTAATTCATTTTGTGTAAGAATAGGGACTCACATGCCTGAATTTTACACTAAATATTTGATGTTTACTGCTTCATTTAGTTTAGATACATTATCCTTCAATTGGAACCTTTTATTTTCATTTTCCTGACATCACCTTATATTCCACCTAAAAACGTGCTACTGCCCCTTTAAATAGTAAGATTAATTGGACACATTCATTAAATACATGCGTAAACACTGCAATAACTTTGCATGAGTGATGCTAAACTATAGTAATATCAAAATCTAAATATGATGACGTCACAATGCTATGATGTCACTGCTTTAGGAATTCTCGGGAAGTGCTGTAAGTGTTGGGCAAGCCTCGGATATGTGTTGCTTTTATTTACTTGTGTTGATAACTTTGATATAAGAGGACAACTGGGTGACTGATAAGAGTGATTACGTTCATGTCTAGTAGAATCAAAGCATTTTGTAAAGTTGATTACTATACCTCTATTTAATTTGTAAGAACATCATTGGTCAGTTAACATCACGTGATTGAAAAATATATCTGTACACTGACCCCGGCTATCAGCGAGGAGGTCAGTTTTGTGCGGAAATTTGTGACACTGACCTGAGATATTGACTCGTCATTAAGTGTATAATATTGGTGTGTCATTCTGCTTGCATTGCTTTGGAAAAGAAATGTTATCATTTCAAGAAACGTATTTAACCAACAAGTATACATTAACTATTTCATGTATACTTATTAGTTAAATACGTTTCTTGAAATGATAACATTTTTTGTTCAAGGCAACGCCACATATCAATAAGTTGCAGTCAATGAGTGTGTTTCGTTTCAAATGCATACGACCCCTTCTTTGTCTATTTTGACTACTTAAGCAACAAAATTATTTTAATCTGCAATTTGTTTCAATTCAATTATAAAAATCAACTACCATAAGTGTTTTAACAGAAATATTTACATCTCCCATTTCCTTATATATACCGTGCCTTAGATATAATGCATTTACGGTTGAAAGAACTATTTAAGAAGGGAATCATTGTTGAAACCCAATATCCTTTGGAGATGGTTTTACATAATATTATTTAATTATAACATGGTTATATAATAAGATGTTTCTCAGCATTCAGTTGTAGTTTGTAGTTGAGCACCCAAAGCTTCATTTCATCACAGCAATCAACTCTTTTTGAGGTTGCAAGCTACAAGTTACACAATTGGTTGTGGTCCACGTAAAGATGGTGTAGGAGACTAGGGTTTTTTGCTGATCTTTCGCAGAACAGATCCTTGTGGCTGAATAATCGCTTTTATGGTATTGCAATTGAACTTGTTTCATTTCAATGCCACCTAATGCCAGAACTGCCCCTACAATAGTCAACTTTACTCTCACTGTAACAACAGGTACAAATAGCTGAATTTCACTAATCCTCGGTTCCCAAGGGTCTATGTTCCTATGCTCTACACTATCACCCCTGGTTTGAACAAACCAATGTCACTGATACATCATGGAACCATGTACTAAAGTGTTTTATAGTCCAATGCAGTGTTCCACAGGAGATATCATTTGTGGAAGTTTAAGCGATATCTCCTAGTAGATTTTGAACAATGCCCTGTAATAAGAAAATACATGACATCACAAACAGTTTACATCATCATTATAACGTCACAATGCTATGACATCATAAACACAACGACATCACAATGCTATAACGTCAATAACACAATGATGTCACAATATATATGACCATTGTAAGAAAGAACTCAGTACAATCACATTGCATAAATACAAAGGAACAAATATGACTTAGGTCTAAAGCTGTTGATTAGTAATGAAGAATTTTGTAGGGGAAAATACACAATTCCGTTTCAAATTTTGACACCTATTCATTTCAATGCCCTGCCAAAATAGTTACGGTTATCTTTAAGATATGACATACGAATATGTTAACGCAAACTGAATGTTAACTTATGTACTCAAATGTCAACATTATCTGTTTCGTTTTTGTAATACTACTCTAGGATGCCCCATACACAATCCAAATTACATAATATTTGCACTAAACACGCAGGTAAGTGGACAAACTTATGATACGTAGCTGTATCAACACCCGTTGATAAAAGTAAAATATATTTGTTACTTTTATTAACTTGTGTTGATATATTCAAATTTCAGAAGACACCTGGGTGAGATTCTCTATATAGAGATAAGGATTTTGCAAAGCTCGAGGTGCAGTGATTGTATTTCTTCCATTCCAGATGTCCATTCAGTGAGGCTATCACTACCCTGTAGCGTGTATAGTCAAGGTGCTCTGACACTGTGTCCTAGATAGAGACCTACATACATATAGCATGATACTCTCTAGCCAGTCTGCTTTCGCAAGATAGCATGTTTTTATCTCGTTACAGGGTATTTATTGCAGGAGTAAGGACTCTTCAACACATGAAGAGAAACTAGGCTTGTTTGTCGCTCTCTGTGGGTCTGGAGCATATATGGAAAAAAATTGATATAGTCAATTAGAGCCGACTTTTAACATGGGCGAAATCTTTGTTTTTTCAATTAAAGCATTGAAAGATAATTGGCGAAATATCATCTTTTCATCTTGATTTGGACTTAAAGAAACTTCATATTCTAGATTTGTTATAATGTCCTGCTGTGAATACATATGAATAAGGAAAAAATATGCGATTTTACTCAAGCTAGTTATCCATAATAACCGAAAAAAGTTTCATGAGTAAAGTAAAACTTATATAAGAAGCATTCAGGTTTTGAAAATAATTATCAAATATTCAATGGATTTTTATTTTGTCAAAGAATTCATGATGACTATCGTTTTCCATAACAAATGTGTTCAGTCAATCAAACTTAAGATCTTTTAAACGTGACTGTCAGTTTGTAGAACCAGTAGAATAACTTTTGTATTCATCTAGTAATTAGCGATATTCTACTAATATTGATTTTGTGGTTTTGTTACAAATGGGTCATACAGACTAGTTGATAACTGATTAATTCGCACTAAAGTGATTGGTTCTTAATTACATACCATAATTGGAATTGCATACACAACCCTGCCAGATGTATGTTAAATGTGCTCTTTGACATTTAGTTATAATTCAGTCCCAACTTTCTCCCATCTTTGTTTTATAACAACCACTGTGAACAGAAACGTGCTGATTTCCGAAGCAAACGTTTTGAATTACAAAAATTACATGAGTTCCAATGTTTATCCTTGTAAAAGTAAATTCAAATGTTAGTTATAAACGTCTGATTTTCAACAAACATTAATGATAGATAATCATTTGCCATATGTGCAGTGTTAAAAGTCTATACCTAAATTACACAGTTAACAGTCCATTAAAAACCATCAACTCCAAAATTTCATTCTAAATTAGTTGAATAGGTTCTGATAATAGTGCTCATACAGGCCAATGTTTCAAGTAAGTTGTGACTTGATCTTAGTTAACTGACTGATCAAGACATTAAAATAACACAGTCAACAGTCAGTTTCCATGATAATGTGGCTGATGTGTATATGTTGTTGGTGAGTAACCGCTTCCTGTGTTTCTTGGGTGGACAAATACCAGTTAGTATAACATTGACTTGTTTAATTTTTTTAAAAGAAGTATTACCTTAATTAATTTCTAAGATAAGATGGAGAAGAAAGATTCCCTTGCCTTGATTCACCTCAGAGTTGTATTGTACAATTAACTATTGACAGAGAGAGTTTCCTGTTTTGAATCTATAATCAGTGAGATAGAAGTAACCGTTTTTATTTTATTTGAATGAGATTCACTCTATTTCCTTAATTGGCGAATTCTTAGTACACACACATATATACACAAACTATTAGCAAGGAACAAAACGAGCTGCACGTGAGGGGATTGGTCTGTTTTTTAATGAGATTAGAAAGAAAACACAGAGGGTGTGACAGCAAGGTACACATATCAATTATTACAAGTTGTCCAGGTTCCTGTACATACACGATTGGGATGTTGGTGGATTTTCCAAGTAATTTATGAGTTGGAGTTCTATCCTTTGAACAAATGGTACATTCAGGCTTAGTTATTTCCATGTTACTTTTTTAATGTTTAAGCTAAGATATCAAAAGCCAAAAGTGTTTTTATATGTTAGTGAGTTTTTGCATTCATTGAAATCTAAATGGTACATGCCATTTCCTTTTTTCTGTGTTGCTAGATCAAGATATGTTATACTATCAGAATCTGATGTTGTGTGCTATTATTACTCAAAGGATATGTTCAGTATTTAATATATCAATAAAATTAGATAAACAAATTAATAACGTTTAAAACAAAGTCTATATCTTTATATATATTATATAACCTTTTCTCATCACATATGAAGCTGTCAAATGAATAATGGATATAATATGGGTGTCCAATAAATACATGTACAGTGTTATGTAAAAGATTCTTGAAATATAAGATTTTACTGAGCAGGAGAGAGGGATTTACCGATATTCCACAGTCACAGACTATAAGAAATTCCTAAAATATACTGCCAAGGATAGTCAACTGGCGCCCCAGTCACTTGAAATTCGATGTTGTGGGCGAACTATGACGTCAAAGCTTTGTTTACAACATGACATCACAATGAAAAGGTGAAATGATCTACTTGATATAACTGCCTTTGTAAAACGTAATATCACAAATACAATAATTGTTCATATCAAAATAACATTTGAAAAGCTGTCTTAATGCACGACTATGTAATTCATCATACTTATATTCTCAGTAATCTAGGGAACAACTATTAATGGTAATTAATTTAACAGCAGACACAATATCTATGAATATTCATAAAAAAAAGTATTATCTGATTTACCCACGACTTTTGTAGGTTTATTCTGATGAGAAAAATAAGTATATCTGTTACATTTAAAGTTGTTATCTATGTGGTATACAACTGTTCATTACAGTAAACTTGACTACGTTCATGATAGAGTGAGATCTATTTCTGTGAGTGTTCCCCTGGTGAGAATAACATAGATAAAGTGGTTATATTTATCTTGTGTTAGAGCACACACACTAGCCAGGCTGTTCTTATTTCATCTGGGATCGAGGTCGGAGCAAGGTGACATGATTGCGTTTCTATCTGCATGTATCTACACTATTACCATCTATTACAATATGCAAAGTATTAAAAGAGAAATCTGTTTCGTAAAAGCGAAGAAACGATTTCACAATTGTTGGTCTCAGAAACATTATGAATAAACTTTGAACATTAATCTTTAATGTAAGCATTATAAACTTTCAGCAAATCATGTATGTATTTCTTGAACTTTAAAAGATATATATGGTCAAAGATTTATAGTTTTTAATAGAGCATATAATTTTCAGTAACCGTAGCTTGCAATTTAAGAAAATTTTGTATTTCCAAAAATATGTTAATAGCTAGGTTGACAAAGTTGTATACTGTAAAGAAAAATTATCAGAATAAAACAAATAAAATATAGTAAGAAACAAAAGTTCGGAAAATGATTGTCTTCAAAACAATGAATACTTTAATTGTGTTAAACAGTTGCCTTCTAACACGTTATCCGATATGCTTTTGTATTACATTTATAGTTTCAATCAGTGACACATAGACACACTTGTTATCTATGCCGTATATATAGGAGCATGCGAGTTTTCAAGGGCGCTGTGTACACCAGGTATTAAGATAGGTCGGAGCAATCTAACCAATCACCTTCTGCACACGTAGGTAGGCAGGCTAAGACCTAGCAGGCACCTGCACAACATGTGATATATAGAGGAGAGAGATACTGCGAATATAAAGCTGTTCATAACAGACTTGAAGCACTGCGACTAAAGCTCCATACAGTCAGCATGGCCGGTTTGGTGTATTTTACAGTTATTTTCATCTCAATGCTGGGTTCATGTCACTGCAGTAGTACTAGTGTGATGCAAAGAAGGTTTAGGAATTTTAACAAAAAAATTAACAATTTCAGAATGGACCTTGTTGAATTGGATACAAACCTCCACGAAAGTATCGACATTGCCATAGACTCTTTAAGACAGGAACTCACTGAACACTTCAAGCAACAGATCCAGGAAGCAAAGGAACAGTTTCGTCGAGATGAGTCTGTACCGAATGTAGTCCGTGCCCATTTTGACTCCCAGGTCCGGAGACTGAAGAAGGGTCACCAGAACATGAAGAGACAGCTCCAAAGAGTGATGGAGTCTCTTAGACACGTCCAGCAGGAGAAGGATCTCTACAGAGATGCTTTTTTAAAGGCCGAGAGACGAATTGCCGAGTCGTGTTATAAGTGTGCTTCAGACAGTCATCTCCTTAGTAATGTACTGAAAAAGAGCAACGGAAGTGTACAATCTTATTCAGGAAAAGAATTGTTTAATTCTCAAAAATTAAATGTTACTATTGTTAGCCAGCGATTAAATTTGACAAATGCAGAAGAAATTGAAGATTCGTTCCTTACTCCATTAACAACTACAGCAACAACAACAACGACAATCTCTCAGTCAACTACAACAACGACTACAATATCCCCATCAACTACAGCAACGACTACAATCTCTCCATCATCAACAACGACAATGACGACAACCTCTCAGTCAACTACAGCAACAACAATGAGTCCAATCTCTCCATCAACAACAACAACGACCAAAATCTCCCCATTATCAACAGCAACTACTACGGTATTCCCATCAACTGCATCAGCAACTGTACACCAAACACCTGTAATGAACAGACTGTTGATAGCATCCTTGAGGGGGTCTGAGATACTCCAGCTGAACCTTTACAGTGGAAGATCTACAAAGTACTCTCTGAATGTTAGAGGCGGTGTGTCAGCTCTGTGCTTCATCAAACGACTACAGAGACTACTTGTTGGAACGTATAAGGAACCAGAGAAGATTACGTCTACTTCACTGGACGGAGATGACACTCAGACTCTTAGAGAAGGTGTCTGGGTGATGGGGATGACTGTGGATGAGGGGAGAGAACTCGTCTTCATGACAACACGGAAACCTGGACAAAGCATCAGCAAGATGTGTACAAGGGGCGACAATTTCACCATCATCCGGAAGCTAACTGGAGGATACAGCTACCCAGTTGGTATAGCTGTGAACACCAGACAAAGGGAGGTGTATGTTAGTTGTTATATACATGGAAGAGTGTTCAGTCTTAGTTATGATGGGAAAGTTCTCAAGACCCTTGTATCTGCTGATCCGTGGGATATAACATTTGACAGTGTGAGGAATACATTATATTTCAACGATGGGAAAACTCTGAAGAAGATATCAGATGGAGTTGTGTCAGATGTTACCACTCTCAGGAGGTCGCTCTACACACTGGCCTACTACAACAACACTGTGTACTATGGTGGAGAGTATACCCGGTATGTTGGAGCGGTGAGTTTGGGTGAGAACTTTGTAGAGACCAGACTACAAACAATGAGTTCATCATACTCTGATTTTTTTATCATTTGTTTAGTCCCATAAGTATTAGAGATATCTTCCTTTGTATACTTATAACTTAATATTTGATTTATATTTGCATTTAGAAACATTACTTAGAGATAAATTTGTGTACATATATATATACAATATACAATAGTTATTTGTTTTTTGTTTAGTCCCGACGTATTAGAGATGTCATCCTTTGTATACTTTTTACTAAATATTTTATATAATTACACTCTATATGTAGGAATGTACATAGTGAAGGTAATACTGTTTACATAGTGAATTGTACTTTTTTTTAATTAACTCTTGGAAAATGAAGTCGTAACTTGGCTATACATCATTTAAGTCCATCTTAAAAACAGTACAGTGTCCTGTCAATATCTTAAAATATTAACTTTACATTAAAACTTTGAAAATTTGTTTCTGCGTTATTGTATGTTGTGTATATTCATACTGTCAACCTTTAAATTTTTAAACTTTTATTTCTGTGTATCTTAGTAACGTTTCGACCTTGTATGCGCCCAATTGATTGGTGGGCGCTTATTGTGTGAATAAAGCTAAAATGAATTGAATTTAGGTACGTTGAATTTATTATATTAGTACCGCTGGTACATGGGCAGTTAATAGACCTTATTACAAACCCCTATGGGGAGCGCTTATTTGTGCAGGGCGCTTATTAGGTCGAATATGGCAATAAAGTATCTTTGTATATAAGTTCAGTGACGAAGAACTTCCAAACAATGGTGATTTGTTCATGTACTGGAGTGTGGTGAGGATATAGTAATTAATGAGCTGTTAATTAAAATTATAATGATTGTTTTATGTATTTAAGAGATAAATGTTGGAGTTGATATACCGAACTGTAGTACTCAAGTTTGGTTATTGTTTGATGCAGTTTCGCGGTGCAGGTTATGAAAATAAATACTTATTATTAAAGGGGCAGTAGCACGTTTGTTTGAACATTTGTATTTTCAATTCTTAAATAATAATAGTTCGTTTATGTTTAATATATTTTTGATTGTGTCAAAGATCTCATTACTCAAACCAATCATCAACAGTCAGAGAACACATTATATATCAATCAATATAATATATATAATCAACCAATTGTAGGACACGTAACATACCGCATGGCATTACGTCACTCACAGTGCGAGAGGGAATCTGTCAAAATGAAAATCCTGATTTGTTTTTGTTTTCACGTAAAATAAGGTAAATTATAAAACTTCTGCAACCAAACTTGCCTCTTTGCTAATTAACAAGCAACTAAAATCTCTGCAACCAAATTAGTGTTTGTCAAGACACGAAAAATGATGGATAATTGCTAGAAAATAATTTGGTTGCAGTTGCCTATAGGGACTGCAACCAAACTCGAAAACCACTCGATTTCATTGTGATTGTACGTCCTGCAACCAAACTCAAGGCTTCAAGGAAATGGTTGATTTATAGTAAATCATTTTAGCTGTGAGAATATCTTCATTTCAATCATTTTCAAGGAAAATGTGGCATTTTATTGATGTTTTAGATACCCCGTCATCCGGACCCTTCAATTACTCTTAGGCCGTTGTTTTTGATTAATAATTATCTCCTCTGAGCATCAGCTTGAATGAAACAGCAGTTGAATTGTTATCATAGAGTGGCAAATTGGCAATGAGTGCATCATAATCAGCGTTGTCCCGTATTTATAATATTTTTGTAGGAAAAAGATCATGAAAAGGGTTGTGTTTAAACCGGGTAGATTGGCAATCAATTATTTGAATGACTCCGTCACTTGAACTATGATCACGTCATAGAAAGATATGGCTACTTACGTTTATTACGTTAGGGTTGTTGTAATAGTGTTCCCAATTGCGTCATATTCATGAACGACATCAAATATTCACATATCATACTATTTGGACATTTATACATGTACATGTAGGCCTACAGTATTGATGTAATTGGTATTCAATAATAATAACTGAAATATCATTTGCCAAAAGTATAAATTATACGCCCGTATTTAATAACAAGAAGGGCTCCAGCTATATCAAATTGATTTTATTTTCATTGTAAACTTTATTAATTTTGTATCAGACTAATCATATAATTATGTTCAAATATGACGGAATGATGGCATACCACATACTTTTTTCTGAACTGTTGATGGATGAAATTCGTTTTCAATTGTTTATTTCCTTGCAAAACACAATACCAGTGACCAGACCATCTAATATTTTAATGCATGACAGTTTAGTATTATATCTATATGACTAAGATTGATATCAACTCACTTAAGCTTGAACCGACATGTACCAGGGATCACTTTGGACAGGGATTTGGGGATATTTACCCATTGATGTATCTAGATATCCCATTATCAATACTAATGAGGGGAGAAAGTCTCATTGCAAAAATCAAAACTATAATTTTTCTGCTCAAAAATCCCATCGCTTTCTCTGAAAATCACATCATATTAGACCAAGGGGAGATTTTTCTCCCTTTCATACTTTGAACCGGGGTGATCCCTGTGTACGATTCATTGTATAATTATAATGTGTATATATACAAATTAATTTTAAGGCAAATTCCTCACTGACACCTTTTCACTTCCATTACAGTTATGTTTTAAGGAATCCACGAATGAAGAAGTGTTTTAAAGAAATGTGTTAGGATATTATTGTTTATATTTGAATATAATACATGAATATTATAAACTTCTCAGAGTCTGCTGATTGAGAGGGAGGAGAGAGCTGGAGACTGGCGAAGCAGAGAAGATGTACATGCACGTGCTTCTGGGAGTTGATCTGTCAAACTACCCTCAGGTATGTATATAGTGTATACTGTTGTAAATGCCATTCCGATGATTCGACATTCATTTCATTTTTATTTTACCAGTTTCAAATGTTAAATAAGTTAACAATTAAACAATAAATCAGTTACAATGCACACAAAAGTCATTCAAGGCAGGATTCAAAAGAGCAGAACAAGTTATTAGCACATGTTTGATAAGGGATCGACATATACAATTTATGTGATTGATTTTTCACTTCATTTACTTTTATCTTTCTTTTGTACAGAACTTTGCTGATGGCCAACGCTGTGAAGAAACATATACAAGAATACATGATAAGACTGCTTTTCATAGAAATGTAAAAAAGATTAATAAACATTTATGTAATCATTATCTCGGTTTGTTTTTGACTTGTTAATTTGTTGGTTGAATTTATACAGCTTTTTCCGACGATATACCAAATTTTTTTTTTATGATACGATTCCGGTCTCTATGATTCTCTGCAGTGTTATATACATTGTTATATACATTGAAAAACGTCTAGAAATGGGATTAACTTTTTACCAACGTTGCAGCAACATCGTATCAACGTTGTATCAATGTTAAAGCCATGTTGTATCGACGTTGATGTCGCGTTAAAAATACGTCAATAAAACGTTGTTTCAACGTTGATACAATATCGTATATACGTCGAGACAACGTTAACCCAACGTTGTTGCGACGTCGTATCTATTAACGTCATTTCTACGTCGAAACAACGTCAGGTTTCAACGTCGCGGCAAATTTCAAATCCAATCAAAATTCGACGTCAATTCAACGTTGATAAACGACGTTGTTTCAACGTTGATTCAACGTTAAAATGCCTGTTATTTAAGGGAGGAGTGCTGTGTTTATGGTTGAAAGAACTATTTAAGGGGAGAGTGCTATCGGGTATTTGTTTGTGGAAACTCAATATCCTGTGGTCATGTTTATACATATTACATGTGTAATTATAACATGGTTATACATGTAACACAACTGATCGAAGTGGGAAAATGCTACTCGGGAAAACAATTCTGTTGATTTTCATTTGACAACTTGATAACGTGCACAAAATCAATCAAAAACACGAAATGAAATGTGAAGCACTACGAGTTACTATCAGAAGGACAGAGACAACCAATCACCCCTGGGAATATGAATCAAAAAAATCTGCATAATTTGAACAAACCACTGTAGCTGATACCTCGAATAACATCATGGAACCATGTACTAAAGCGTGATAGAGTTAAGGATATTGCACAGCGTGAGGTGCAGTGATTGTATTTCTTCCATGTCAGAAAATGTTTTTATGACTTGTGTCGTTTTATGTGAGCAATATGGTTACTTAGCCCACAATGGATATCGTCTTGTCAACTAATTCATAGCAAAGAAAACATAAACTCAGTCATAACAGCTTAATATTTGGATGTGTATAACAACCTGTATTTGAATAATAAACATGGTTGGGAAATATATTTAAGTGAACGCATGAGTGCTAAACTAATCAAGGCTATCACTACCCTGTAGCGTGTACAGTCAGGGTGCTCTGACACTGAGTCCTATATAGAGACCTACATACAGTAGCACATCAATACCCTGTAGCGTGTACAGTCAGGGTGCTCTAGCTGACACTGTGTCCTAGATAGAGACCTACATACAGTAGCACATCACTACCCTGTAGCGTGTACAGTCAGGGTGCTCTGACACTGTGTCCTAGATAGAAACCTACATACATATAGCATATCACTACCCTGTAGCGTGTACAGTCAGGTGCTCTGACTCTGTGTCCTAGATAGAAACCTACATACAGTAGCACATCACTACCCTTTAGCGTGTACAGTCAGGTGCTCTGACACTGTGTCCTAGATAGAAACCTACATACATATAGCATATCACTACCCTGTAGCGTGTACAGTCAGGTGCTCTGACTCTGTGTCCTAGATAGAAACCTACATACATATAGCATATCACTACCCTGTAGCGTGTACAGTCAGGTGCTCTGACTCTGTGTCCTAGATAGAGACCTACATACAGTAGCACATCACTACCCTGTAGCGTGTACAGTCAGGGTGCTCTGACACTGTGTCCTAGATAGAAACCTACATACAGTAGCACATCACTACCCTGTAGCGTGTATAGTCAGGGTGCTCTGACACTGTGTCCTAGATAGAAACCTACATACATATAGCATATCACTACCCTGTAGCGTGTACAGTCAGGGTGCTCTGACACTGTGTCCTAGATAGAAACCTACATACAGTAGCACATCACTACCCTTTAGCGTGTACAGTCAGGTGCTCTGACACTGTGTCCTAGATAGAGACCTACATACAGTAGCACATCACTACCCTGTAGCGTGTACAGTCAGGGTGCTCTGACACTGTGTCCTAGATAGAAACCTACATACATATAGCATATCACTACCCTGTAGCGTGTACAGTCAGGTGCTCTGACTCTGTGTCCTAGATAGAAACCTACATACATATAGCATATCACTACCCTGTAGCGTGTACAGTCAGGTGCTCTGACTCTGTGTCCTAGATAGAAACCTACATACATATAGCATATCACTACCCTGTAGCGTGTACAGTCAGGTGCTCTGACACTGTGTCCTAGATAGAGACCTACATACAGTAGCACATCACTACCCTGTAGCGTGTACAGTCAGGGTGCTCTAGCTGACACTGTGTCCTAGATAGAGACCTACATACAGTAGCACATCACTACCCTGTAGCGTGTACAGTCAGGGTGCTCTGACACTGTGTCCTAGATAGAGACCTACATACAGTAGCACATCACTACCCTGTAGCGTGTACAGTCAGGTGCTCTGACTCTGTGTCCTAGATAGAAACCTACATACATATAGCATATCACTACCCTGTAGCGTGTATAGTCAGGGTGCTCTGACACTGTGTCCTAGATAGAAACCTACATACATATAGCATATCACTACCCTGTAGCGTGTACAGTCAGGGTGCTCTGACTCTGTGTCCTAGATAGAAACCTACATACAGTAGCACATCACTACCCTGTAGCGTGTACAGTCAGGGTGCTCTGACACTGTGTCCTAGATAGAGACCTACATACAGTAGCACATCACTACCCTGTAGCGTGTACAGTCAGGTGCTCTGACTCTGTGTCCTAGATAGAAACCTACATACATATAGCACATCACTACCCTGTAGCGTGTACAGTCAGGGTGCTCTGACTCTGTGTCCTAGATAGAAACCTACATACATATAGCACATCACTACCCTGTAGCGTGTACAGTCAGGGTGCTCTGACACTGTGTCCTAGATAGAAACCTACATACAGTAGCACATCACTACCCTGTAGCGTGTACAGTCAGGGTGCTCTGACACTGTGTCCTAGATAGAGACCTACATACAGTAGCACATCACTACCCTGTAGCGTGTACAGTCAGGGTGCTCTGACACTGTGTCTTAGATAGAGACCTACATACAGTAGCACATCACTACCCTGTAGCGTGTACAGTCAGGGTGCTCTGACACTGTGTCCTAGATAGAGACCTACATACAGTAGCACATCACTACCCTGTAGCGTGTACAGTCAGGGTGCTCTGACACTGTGTCCTAGATAGAGACCTACATACAGTAGCACATCACTACCCTGTAGCGTGTACAGTCAGGGTGCTCTGACACTGTGTCCTAGATAGAGACCTACATACAGTAGCACATCACTACCCTGTAGCGTGTACAGTCAGGGTGCTCTGACACTGTGTCCTAGATAGAGACCTACATACAGTAGCACATCACTACCCTGTAGCGTGTACAGTCAGGGTGCTCTGACACTGTGTCCTAGATAGAGACCTACATACAGTAGCACATCACCACCCTGTAGCGTGTACAGTCAGGGTGCTCTGACACTGTGTCCTAGATAGAAACCTACATACAGTAGCACATCACCACCCTGTAGCGTGTACAGTCAGGGTGCTCTGACACTGTGTCCTAGATAGAGACCTACATACAGATAGCATGATACTTTATCACCAGTCAGCTTTCACATCATAACATGTTTGTACATCGGTCTTGTTACAAGGTATCTTATTGCACGGACTTATTGCATTTTCAGATTTTAAACTTGATTTGAGCTTAAAGGAACTTCATATTCCAGATTTGTTTGAATGTCCTGCTGTGAATACATATGAATAAGTAAAAACATGCGATTTTACTCAAGCAATTTATCCATAATCGATGAAAAAGGTTTCATGAGTAAAGTAAAACTTATATAAGAAGCATTCAGGTTTTGAAAATAATAATCGAATATTTAATGGATTTGTATTTTGTCAAAGAAGTCATGATTGTAAACACAAAGTTATCTTGCATATTAAAACAATCGTTTTCCATTACGAGATGTGTTCATTCAATCAGACTTAAGATCTTATAAACAGGCAGTCTCAGTTTGTAGAGCCAGTAGAAAAACATTTGTATTCACCTTGTAAAATTAGCGATTGTATATTGATTTTGTGGCTTTGTTACAAATGGGTTATACAGACTAGTTGATAACTGATTAATTCGCACTAAAGTGATTGGTTCTTACATACCATAATTGGAATTGCATACACAACCCTGTCGCATGTATGTTAAATGTGCTCTTTGACATTTAGTTATAATTCAGTCCTAACTACATACACAACCCTGTCGCATATATGTTACATGTGCTCTTTGACATTTAGTTATAATTCAGTCTTACTACATACACAACCCTGTCGCATATATATTAAATGTGCTCTTTGACATTTAGTTATAATTCAGTCCTAACTACATACACAACCCTGTCGCATATATGTTAAGTGTGCTCTTTGACATTTAGTTATAATTCAGTCTTACTACATACACAACCCTGTCGCATATATATTAAGTGTGCTCTTTGATATTTAGTTATAATTCAGTCCTAACTACATACACAACCCTGTCGCATATATGTTAAATGTGCTCTTTGATATTTAGTTATAATTCAGCGTAACTACATACACAACCCTGTCGCATATATGTTAAATGTGCTCTTTGGTTATAATTCAGTTCTAACTTTCTCCATCTTTGTTTTATAACAACCACTGTGAACAGAAACGTGCTGATTTTCGAAGCAAACGTTTTGGAATTACCTAAATTACATGAGTTCCAAAGTTTATTCTTGCAAAAGTAAGTTCAAATGTTAGTTCTAAACGTCTGATTTTCAACAAACATTGATGATAGATAATCATTTGCCATATGTGCACAGTTAAAAGCCTATACCTAAATTACACAGTTAACAGTCCATTAAAAACCATCAACTCCAAAATCTCATTCTAAATTAGTTGAATAGGTTCTGATAATAGTGCTCATACAGGCCAATGTTTCAAGTAAGTTGTGACTTGATCTTAGTTAATTGACTGATCAAGACATTAAAATAACACAGTCAACAGTCAGTTTCAATGATAATTTGGCTGATTGGTATATGTTGTTGGTGAGTAACCGCTTCCTGTGTTTCTTGGGTGGACACATACCAGTTTGTATAACATTGGCTTGTTTAAGTTCAAATTAAAAAGTATTTCCTCAATTAATTTCTAAGATAACATGGGAGAAGAAAGTTTCCCTTGTCTTTGATCTACCTCACAGTCGTTTTGTACAATTAACTATTGACAGAGAGAGTTTCCTGTTATGAATCTATAATCAGTGAGATAGAAGTAACCGTTTTTATCTTATTTAAATGAGATTCACTCCATTTCGTTAATTGGAGAATTCTTAGTACACAGACAGATCAACTCAAATTATTAGCAATGAACAAAACTAGCTGCCTGTGAGAGGGTTGATCTGTTTTAATGAGATTGGGAAGAAATCACAGAAGGTGTGACAAGAGATACATATATCAATTCTTACAAACTCGCAGTTATCTAGGTTCCTGTAAATTAGGACGTTTGTTAATTTTCCAAGCAATTTGTGAAATGGAGTTCTATCATTTGAACAAATGGTATATTCAGGCTTAGTTATTTCAATGTTACTTTATTAATGTTTAAGCTAAGATATCAAAAGCCAAAGGTGTTTTATATGTTAGTGAGTTTTTGCATTCATAGAGATCAGAATGGTACATGCCATTTCCTTTTTCCTTGTTGATAGATCACAATATGTTATTCTATCAGAATCTGATGTTGTGTGTCAGGATCAAATAAATTAGTAAAAATAGATAAACAGAATAATATAATTTAAAACAAAGTCTATATATTTTGATATCTTATATAACCTTTTCTCAACACATATGAACTGTCAAATGAATAGATGATATCATATGACTGCCCAATACATACATGTACACTGTTAGTGAAAAGATTCTCAAAATATAAGATTTTACTGAGCAGGAGAGAGGGAATTACCCATTACCACAGTCACAGAATACAAGAAATTCCTAAAATATACTGCAAAGCACAGTCAACTGGCGCTGCAGTCACTTGAAAACTCTACGTTGTGGGCGAACTATGACGTCAAAGCTTTGTTTACAACATGACATCACAATGAAAAGGTGATATGTTGTACTCGATATAACTGCCTTTGTAAAAGGTTATATCACAAGGACAATAATTGTTCATATCAAGAAACATCTCAAAAGCTGTCGTAATTACCGACTATGTAATTCATCATACTTATATTTTCAGCAACGTAGGAAACAATTATTGATCTTTTTTAATAAAACAGCATCCAAAATATCTGTGAGTATCGATACAAAAGTATTATCTTATTTACCCACGACTTTTGTAGGTTCATTCTGAAGAGAAGACATAGGTATATGTTTGCTTCATTTAAATGTGTTATCCATGTGGTATAAAACTGTTCATCACAGTAAACTTGGCTACCTTCATGTTAGAGTGAGATCTATTTCTGTGAGTGTTCCTCTGGTGAGAACAACATAGATAAAGTGGTTATATTTATCTTGTGTTGTAGCACACACACTAACCAGGCTGTTCTTATTTCATATGGGAGCGAGGTCGGAGCAGACTGTGTATCTGTTTACATCAAATGTGTATACACTATTTCCATCTATAAGAGTATTAAAATAGAAATCTGTTAAACAAAAGCGAAAAAACGATTTCACAATAGTTGGTCCACCGATTTTGTAATCAACAGAAACATTCTAAATATACTTTGGAACATTAATCTTAAATGTAAATATTATACACAGTTAGCAAAATCATGTATGTATTTCTTGGACTTTAAAATATATATATATGGTGAAAGATTTCCAATTTTTAATAGAGGATATAATTTTCAGTTACCGTAGCTTGCAATTATGGTAAAGTTTATATTTCCGAAAATATGTTAATAGCTAAGTTGACTAAGTTGTATACTGTAAAGAAAAATCAGCGGTATAAAACAAAATATAGTAAGAAACAAAATTTCGGGAAATTATTGTTTTCAAACCAATGAATATTTGACCGTCGTTTTAAACAGTCCCCTTCTAACATTCATCACTTCAATCAGTGACACATAGACATACTGGTTATCTATGCGGTATATTAGGAGCATGCTCTATATATAGGAGCATGCGAGAGTTTTCAAGGGCGCTGTGTACACCAGGTATTAAAATAGCTCGTAGCAATCTAACCAATCACCTTCTGCACACGTAGGTAGGCGGGCTAAGACCTAGCAGGCACCTGCACAACATGTGATATATAGAGGAGAGAGATACTGCGAATATAAAGCTGTTCATAATATAAGCAGTGTGACTAAAGCTCCATACAGTCAGCATGGCGGGTTTGGTGTATTTTACAGTCATTTTCATCTCAATGCTGGGTTCGAGTTACTGCAGTAGTACTGGTGCGATGCAAAGAAGGATTAGGAATTTCAACAAAAAAGTTAACAGTTTCAGAATGGACCTGGTCGAAATGGATACAAACCTCCACGAAAGTATCGACATTGCCACAGACTCTTTAAGACAGGAACTCACTGAACACTTCAAGCAACAGATCAAGGAAGCAAAGGAAGAGTTTCGTCGAGATGAGTCTGTACCGAATGTAGTCCGTGCCCACATTGACTCCCAGGTCCGGAGACTGAAGAAGGGTCAACAGAACATGAAGAGGCAGCTCCAGAGAGTGATGGAGTCTCTTAGACAAGTCCAGCAGGAGAAGGATATCTACAGAGACGCTTTCTTCAAGGCTGAGAGACGAATTGCTGAGTCGTGTTATAAGTGTGCTTCAGATAGTCATCTCCTTAGTAATGTACTGAAAAAAAGCAACGGAAGTGTACACTCTTATTCAGGAAAAGAATTGTTTAATTCGCAAAATTTTAATGTTACTATTGTTAGCCAGCGATTCAATTTGACAAATGCAGAAAAAATTGAAGATTCGTTCCTTACTCCATTATCAACTACAGCAACAACAACAACGACAATCTCTCAGTCAACTACAACGACGACTACAATATCACCGTCAACTACAGCAACTACAATCCCTCCATCATCAACAACGACACCGACTACAACCTCTCAGTCAACTACAGCAACAACAACGACTACAATCTCTCCATCAACTACAACAACGACTAAAATCTCCCCATTATCAACAGAAATTACTACGATATCCCCATCAACTACATCCGCAACTGTACAACAAACACCTGTAATGAACAGACTGTTGATAGCATCCTGGGGTCGGTCTGAGATAGTCCAGCTGAACCTTTACAGTGGAAGATCTACAAAGTACCCTCTGAATGTTAGAGGCGGTGTGTCAGCTCTGTGCTTCATACATCGTCTACAGAGACTACTTGTTGCGAGGTATTTGAAACCAGAAATGATAACATCTACTTCACTTGACGGAGATGACACTCGGACTCTTAGAGAAGGTGTCTGGGTGATTAGGATGGTTGTGGATGAGGGGAGAGAACTCTTGTTCATGACAACACGAAAACCTGGACACAGCATCAGCAAGATGTGTACAAGGGGCGACAACTTCACCATCATCCGGAATCTAACTGGGGGATACAGCCACCCACTTGGTATAGCTGTGAACACCAGACAGAGAGAGGTGTATGTAAGTAGTTATATAAATAGAAGAGTGTTCAGTCTTAGTTATGATGGGAAAGTTCTCAAGACCCTTGTATCTGCTGATGCGTTGGATATTACATTTGACAGTGTGAGTAATACTCTGTATTTCAACAAGTGGACTACTCTGAAGAAGATATCAGATGGAGTTGTGTCAGATGTCACCAATCTCAGGAAGAAACCCTACACACTGGCCTACCACAACAACACTGTGTACTATGGTGGATGGACCCAGTATGTTGGAGCGGTGAGGTTGGGTGAGAATATTGTAGAGACCAAACTACAAACACTGAATTCAACATACATTGGGAATTTGATAATTTGTTTAGTCCCGTAAGTATTATAGATATCTTCCTTTGTATACTTGTTACTTACTATTTGATATAATCACATTCTATATGTAGGAACGTACATAGTGAAGATCATATTTTGTACATAATTAATTGTACTTTCAACAGTCTGATTTCGAGTTTGTGTCAAATTGCAATTCTTTTATCAAGTCATATGTCAATTTAAGTCAATTTTTAAAATATTACAGTGTTCTATGAATACCGTAAAACAATAACTTTACATTAGAACTTTGATGATTTTATTCTGTATTATTGCTCGCTGTGTAAATTCGTGTGTGTACCTTTGAACTTTTATTGTGATGTATGTACATGTTCATGTACTGGAGATTGGTGAAAATATTGTAATTGATGAGCTGTTCATTAAAATTATAATGATTGTTTTATGTATTGGTTGCTGACATTATTCTTTACTCTTTAAACTTGCTTTTATGTTATAAAAATCATATATCTATTATTAAAGGGACAGTAGCACGTTTTCTTAATTCTTAAGTGATATAATTGTTCGTTTATGCTTAATGTATTTTCGATAATGTCAAAAATCTCTTTACTCTAACCAATCACCCATAGTCAGAGAACACATTATAAAGATTCACATAAAGTCATTTTTTTGACTAAATTTCAGTCTCTGAAATGAAAATGCACATTAAATGCAGCTTTCTACTATACACAAAGAACTTTATTAAGCACCCCCCACTTTTTCAAACAGAAAATCACTGCTTATAATAAACAAAACAAATGTACAGGCAAACAATAAGGATGTTTTAATGGAATGGTCATCTACCAGTGGGGAAATGAAAAATTCATATGGTTTACGATTCACTGTCACTGAAAAACTTGGTATTTCTTAGTCAAAATCCAAGTTACCTTTAAATGAAAATGAAAGTCAATATGTTTTGCTGCAATGTGATTATTATCATTCTCTTGAGTGAACTGATGAATTTTGAGTAAATAACCCCATAGCAAAAGTCAGTCGTTAATGCAGTATGAACCTTCAAAATCACAAAATTATCAATATTGAATTTAAAGAAAACTGCACAATGACATTAATTGGTCCTTGTCAAAGATAATGGCTTATCTAAAGGAAGGAGAAATCTTTAATCAACAAGTTCAACTCAAGGAATCTCAAATTTACTTACAGATGTTTAGATTGAAGGCATTTTATAAATTTTTGATGAAAAAAGTACTGAAAATTCAATGTCTTGCTAGCCTCTTATCATGCATGATAAAAAGGGTTTTTGTGTATGAATTTCAAAGAGGGATCAGAAATGTTATTTTTAATTCGTAACATCCAAATTTTAATGTGTAATTTCCCCCCTGTGACAATAGTTATATTTGACCAAATTTCAGAAGTCTCACAGTTTTTCTCATATTTTCATGATTTTTGCACATTAGCGATTTTTAGTACAATTCAATAGTCAGATGGTCAGCAAGCTGAAAGATTGATCTATGATTCCAGTGCATAGTTTTGAGAAAAAATTTAGTATTAATTGCACCGCATGTTAAAATAATCGATGTGTCCTGTTTTCGATCAGGTTTTAGTTACTAGAGTGCCCCCCCCCCCCCCCCTTCTTTAATAGGTAGAGATTACGCTAAACAAATTATTTCTTGACAGATTTCGTTCAAATTTGAGATGTAGGTTTATCTCAAAATATGAAAACGATATATGAGTGCAAAAGTCCAGGTTTTGAATATTTTTTGTTATATTGTCCATTCCGAGATTCGAACCCCAGTGGTTTAAATACTAAAGATTTATTCAGTAAAACGTTTAAATGAAAAAAAATGCCGGTTCAAACTTGCCCTGAAAAAAATATCACAGTTGGGTTGGGTGGTGACCCTGACATATGCAAAACTTAAGAAGAGTAGATAGTGAAGGCATAAATAGAAATAGGCGAAAGGCATAAATGAGGGGCGAGCATATAACATAAGAGGTCAGTACCACAACATGAAAAGTGTGCATGAAATTAAGGTATACCGTATTTCCTCTAATAAGCGTCGGGTCTCAAATAACCGCCGGGCCTCTAATGAGCGCCGGGGGTCATAGGTAGTTGAGAAAATAAGCGCCGGGCCTCTTATAAGCGCTGGGTCTCTAATAAGCGCCGGGTCCTAACCATTAGATGAATGCTCACTCAGTAAACAGGTATGCACTGTAAAAGACGACTTAAAACAAACTTCAATTTTCTATGAAAGAAACTAGCGCCGGGTCTCCAATTAGCGGCTGGCCTCTAATAAGCGCCGGGGGGTAAAGGGCTGCTGAAAAAAGCGCCCGGGCGCTTTTTAGAGGAAATACGGTAAGATTTATAAGGAATACAAAGGCATGTGTAGGGGTACATATACAACAAACCATATTACATGTGCAGAAATGAATATAAAGAGGAATCAAAGCATCATGTGTAGAGGTACATACACACAGGAATACCGTATTTCCGTAATTACACGCAGGGCGTCTTATTTTCAAACGGTCTACACCATAGGCGTCTATTTAAGGCAGGCTTCTATTCAAGGCAGGCGTCTATTTCGTACTAATGAAAACCGTTCAGATTATTGACAAGAAAACAATAATTCTCCAAGGAGCAGTGTAGCGACATTACATCACAGTTTGGTTAAACCGGCAGTGCCACAGAGTATCTTTCTTAAAATTTTATTTGGTTTTGATAAGCTACAAAATATCTAATATGCTGATTATTATGCGTATATGCAATATCGAATCTCATATATCTTCCTGTCAGCTTATAGAAAGGTTTCAAAATAACGTTTGGCGAATTTGTGCGCGCCACTCGAGCCACATTGTCCGGTTTTCGATCAAAATCCCGACTTTGAAGGTCCGTATTTTCGCTCTAATGTACTGATTGACCTCTAACTTGTTATTTTCAGTAACAGTTAGTGGTTCCCGATGTAATAACATCGATTTAAAAATATGACATATTTGATACTATCAACATACTCTGTGTCTCTGGGATCTAATTAAAGAAACTATTAGTAACGCAGTCGACCAAAACATGTTTACAATAGTTGTCGGTGATTTCAACATTGACGCCCTTCGAGTAAATAGAAATAAAATTGATTACATCCAATTAATGTATGATTTATAAAACAGATTATAACTGAACCAACGAAAATTACACCATATTCTCGTACCTTGCTAGATCTGACATTTGTTTCAAATAATAATGTTGTATCTCAATCAGGGGTCCTCGACCCTGTCTGCAGTGACCATTGTCCGGTATTTGTATCGATTAAGGAACCAGTGCCGTCTAATCAAAACTACAAGCGAAAAGTTTATAACTACTCGTTAGCTGATACAGTAAGTATGAACAGAAGCGTAAACGATATTGACGAAGATGCGTTATTTCCTTCAAAAGATGCGGACAAGGTTGCATCCAATTTAACATCCATAATAAAAGATATCTGTGATAAATGTATTCCAAATAAGATTGTCACCATTAGACCAGCCGACCCGCTTTGGATGACAAGCCAAATAAGATTTTTGATTCGAAAACGTAACCGCTTTCACAAAATTGCAAAGAAAACAAACCATCCCAGGAAATGGGCTGATTTCAGATTAGCAAGGAATAAAGTTACCTCCGCTATTAGAACTGCTAAACGCATATCCATTACTAAGATCGAAGACTCAGTAAATAACTCGCACGGTACAAAAACTTGGTGGCGACTGACGAAAGCGTTTATTTCACTACGAGAGGAATTCTCACGAATCGCCACGATAGAGAAATATTTCACATTCGTGAACATTCGTAGACAATTCGTGATTGATTCGGCAATAGTCTTACAATTCGTGGCATTCGTGAACAATTTTGTGTTTGTCAAAAGATTTTCCCGAATCAACTACGAATTTTGTTATCGTAGTTGTCTCGTAAACTATTCGTAATTAATTCGGGTCATTCGTAAGAAATTCGTAACGAGTTCTTGGAAATTCGTGGTTGATATTTGTGATGGTCTCTCCCTGAATTATTTACGAATCATCTACGAAACAGTCACGAATTATCGTAATCTATTCCTACATCATTTGTGATATCGTATCATATTTGTGAAAATTCGTAGCATATTCGTAGTTGTTTCGTAGTTATATCGTACAATTCGTACATAATTCGTAAGCAATTCGTATTGGTTTCGTAGTGTTTTAGCATAAAAAGCTACGAATTTTCGTAAACATTTCGTACAAGTGAAATTACAGTTCACGAATGTTGCCGAATATTCAAGAATATTCACGAATGTTTACAATCACCTATTCGTGGCGATTCGTGAGAATTCCTCTCGTAGGGAAATAGGGGCATTAAGGTGACAGCCAATTCCCAACAATCATTGAAAACAATACAGTCTATAATAACCCTGAAGAAATCGCTAATGTTTTTAACGACTATTTTACAGCGCAGTCCAATATTGAAGATCCAGATAGAGATCTTCCTGAATTACAAATTCACAATGAGTCAACCTTAACTAAAATCACTTTAACCCGCAATGACGTACTTGATATTTTATTATCACTAGACACCTCAAAAGCAACTGGTTCCGACGGGATAGGAAATAAAGTACTGAGGTACATTGCAAATAGTCTAACACCAATACTTACAAAGTTATTTAATTTATCACTTGACGAGTCAGTATTTCCCGTTTCATGGAAAGAAGCATCTGTCATACCTATTCACAAAAAAGAGAGCGTACATGAATGCTCAAATTAATCTTGCTTATCCAAAGTTTTTGAAAAGTGTGTGTTTAAAAACGTATTCAACTTTCTAGCCCCGTTTATATGTGCGGTTACCCCCGGGGGTAAAGGCAAATTTTTGCCCCAGGGGGGTAAATTTCGTCATGTAAACGCAATTTTTAACAGGGATATACTTACCCCCGGGGGCAAAGTGCGAAATATTTTCCCCTGGTCTGGAGGTAGGGCAAATCAGATACCCCCGAGGGTATTAATACCCCCGGGGGCAAACCTGTCATGTAAACACTTTACTTTGTATACCCCAGGGGGCAAAACTAAATATCCTTATAAAAGTCAATATATGAAGAGAAAATTATGCCCCTAGGTATTGCAATTTCATTTCATATAAACGCAATGCAATATTTGACTTTTGCCCCTGGGGGCAAATTTACCCCCGGGGGTATAATGCCCCCGGGGTTAAATGTGCGGCATGTAAACCCACCTTAAGAGACAACGACCTCTTATCAAACTTACAATCTGGTTTTATGCCAGGGGATTCAACGTCAAACCAGTTAACATTTCTATACAATTCTATAGCTAAAGCTCTTGACGAAGGGAAAGAAGTTAGAGCAGTTTTCTGTGATATAAGTAAGGCCTTTGATAAGGTCTGGCATAGAGGAATTATTCATAAACTAGAATCTTATGGTATTCAAGGTGAACTGTTAAAGTGGTTTGAAAGTCATTAAGAAAACAGAGTACAGCGGGTTGCAATTAACGGGTATAGATCAGATAAGAAATCTGTACTTGCTGGTGAACCACAGGGCTCAGTTCTAGGACCACTCTTATTTCTGATATACATTAATGACATTGTATGTGATGTTGACAGTAATATTCGTCTCTTTGTGGATGACACATCGCTGTATGTAATCATTGAGGATCCGATAGTTGCTGCTGCTTGTCTTAACGATGATTTAGACAAAATAGCACGATGGGCCCGGGACTGGCAGGTCACATTTAACCCCAACAAAACCGAATCTATTCAATTTTCGCGAAAAACTAAGCCAGTAAAACCTAATCTACTCATGGACGGAACAATAATAAAGGAAGTCAAAAGTCATAAACATTTAGGAATAACACTCCAAAGCGACTGTGCATGGAATAATCATATTGATGATATTGTACGGAAAGCTCGCCCTATGATCAGTTGTCTGAGGAGTTTCAAATATCGACTATCGCGTAAGATACGATGTATAAGTCTTATATCTTACCGATATTTGACTATTGCTCGCACATTTGGGACAATTGTACACATGAACAATCGCGAATATTGGAGAATTTTTATCTTGATGCCCTAAGAACAATATGCGGTGCTGTTCGTTGTACAAGTCACAACAAAATCTATAATGAAACCAAATTCCAATCACTGCAAAGTAGAAGATATTGTCAAAAATTAACCTTTTTCTTTAAAATGTTCAATAACGAACTCCCATCCTATCTTTGTGATATGATCCCAAATTCGGTTTCCGAAACATCAAGCTATAATTTAAGAAATGACTCTGAAATAAAGGGAATTTACAGTCAAACTACTTTCTACGCTAAATCATTTTTACCTAATACCATACATCTATGGAACGGATTACCAGATTTCAAAGAGACCTGTTCTCTAACAGAATTCAAAACTTTTATCAATAAAAACGAAAATAAGTTATATTTTGACCTAAACTACGGAACTCGATTTTGTCAAATTGTTCACTGCCGCCTAAGACTTGGTTGTAGCAACCTGAACTCCGATAGATATAACCGACATTTATCATCCAAAACTGTGTTCCCCAGGAGATATTGCTTGTGAAAGATCGAGATCTTTGACAATAGATTTTGAACAATGCCCTGTAATCAGAAAATACATGACATCACACACGTTTGACATCATCAGTAATGACCTCACAATGCTATGACGTCATAAACACAAGGACGTCACAATGCTATGACGTCATTAACATGATGACGTCACAATGCTATGACATCACTGGTTTAGGAGTTGGAGGGCTATGCAGTGTTCAAAGATGTACAATTTTCATGTTAATGTGATGAAAAATGATTTTTGATGATAAATAGAATCTCATCCTCGTGTCTTCTGATATCAAATATATCAACACTCGTTGATAAAAGTAAAATATCCTCGGCAAGACTCGGATATTTGATACTTTTATCAACTTGTGTTGATATATTTGATATCAGAAGACACTTGGGTGAGATTCTCTATTTATCATCCAAAAGAGGCTACAACAGTAGATATCGCTTTTCTGAGATCAAGCGATATCTACAAGCGATATCTACATTGTAGATATCGCTACAATCATATCGTCATAATCCTATTACATCATCAGTTAAATGACATCACAAGGCTTTGGCATCACTTAGAACACAGATGACAATACTATGACGTCACAAAGTTCATGGCGTAACAATGCTATGACGTCACAATGCTGATTACGTCACAATGCAATGACCTCACTGTTCAAGAAGTCTAATGACAGTTTTGTGTTCAGATAATTATTAATATTATGTTCATTCTTTTGCTAATAACTGTTGAAAAATGATTTGGATGATAAATAAAATCTCACCCTCGTGTCTTCTGATATCAAATATATCAACACTCGTTGATTAAAGTAAAAATATCCTCGGCAAGCCTCGGATATTTGTAACTTTAATCAACTCGTGTTGATATATTTGATATCAGAAGACACTTGGGTGAGATTCTCTATATATCCGATAACCCTGTGGAAGAAGACTGAAAACGCTTTGCACTACTTTCTTACTTGCCATAATTATGACCACTTAAGACAAAACTTGCATTTCTACACTAACGGATATAGCATTGATACTTTTCTAAATGGAAACAAAGAACTTACCCACTCTGAAAATCTCGAAATTCTTGATTCAATTCACATGTTCATTAATAAAACCCAACGTTTTAAAGATGACGTAAAAAACTCTTAAAAATTTAAATTACCATATATTTCTTGCTACACATGGGTAGATAGACACACTGAATGTATTGCTTGCAAGATATGATTAAATAATATTTCATGTTTGTATTATGTTTTTCAATTATATCATTATCAACATCGTTTGTCGTCGCTTGTTATGTTATGTATTATACGTTGTAAAGGAGCGGTGTTCAAATAAGCCTAATGGCTTGTTCACCAATCCTTATTTCATTTTGTGAAATAAAAATATGTTTAAACCATTTAAAAATTTGACATATTTGATCATATCAACATACTCTGTGTCTCTTTAAGGTAGGCGTTTCTTTTTTTTCAAAGAGCCATATGCAAGGGCGTCTATTCGAGGCAGATTTTGGGCTGTTTTCCATGAAATTGTGATGTAAATTACGCAAAACAGATGCCAAATTTATTTGAGAATAAATAGCTTCTCAAATTTGTTCTCTACATGTTTTAAAAGAAGGCAGTTGTAGAACAGCTTAGTGGGGAAATTAACCATTTGACCAGCGGGTTAAGAGAGAGGTATTCGAACAACTTTATGTTATGGATAACACATAATCCGTGGGCATTATCAATAATAAAGGATGTTTGCCCGCGGGTTTGCCCACGGGCTAATCACGAGGGCAAACATCCTCCACGTGTACAGTACCACAATTTAGCCAAATTCACAATAATGCAATTTTTTTCCCCCGAAAATAAAAAATGCCCGCCTTTTGAACAAGTTAAACACTTGCGGAAATTAAGATAGTACAGTGAAATTTTATCATCACTTACAACATTGTTGCCTGTTACACCGAAACCTTTTGACTGGTTAATCCAAGATATTCCAAAGAAATGATTGGGATCTAGTTTTCCCAATAAATATGCCATTTGTTTAAGAATAATTTCATTTGGACCCTGAAGCTTTGCCAAAGTTTGTAGACATTTAAAAAAGTGCCCGAATTGAGGCATTTATTGTACCATATCCCAATCCATCATCAGCAAAGGCAGATATTTTTGCTGAATCGCTTGAACCTTGTAATTTGATACCAACAATTTCTTTACTTTCCCGAATCTCATCTAACACAGGCTCTAGTGCTAAAACGTACAGGGAGGAGGAAGCCCCGCACCACCAGGTTACTCATTCTCTCCCCACAGAGGCAGCTCAGTTATACCCGAGTTAGCCTCTGTTCGGGGCTTCCGGCAGATTGCCCTAGCGGCAAAAAGTTGTAACTTGAGATATCTCCCTTATTTGCAGCCAATGAAAACACCTTTTGGATATCCACGACTTCGGGAATTCTCAACAGTCGGAGAGTGACTTGCAAAAGCATCATGCCTTTAGGTTTATTTTTCATTAACAGCGTGAGAGGGAAAATATTTGAAAATTAGATATGGATAGGGTTTTTCATTAGAAACATACTGTTTTATAATTGTGTAAATTGTTCTTTGTTTTATGAAAAATTTTATTTTAAAAATTTACCAAATAAAAACTTATGAGAAGATAAAAAGCGATGTTTTGTAGAAGGAAGAGGTATCTCCCCTGGATGCCGAACCACACGGGAGTAGCCGAGCTTTTGCGAATGACCACTTTTGAAACGGCGTCGCTGATTGCACAACTAACTTCGATTGCCTCCAATAAGATTTCTACCTTTCTATCCCATGTATTAGCCGTAATAGAACAGAGGTTAATGCCTCGTTTACACTTGCCCGCAAAATGCCTCCGCGAGGGCCCGCCAAAAATCTTATTCTAGAGTACATCAAGCGGATAAAGGTAAAATCATGCCGTAAACTGTTCTATAAGGTTTTAATTGAGTTTACCATGGCGTACTGTGCGGAAAAAGGCGGTGGATTTTTTCAAACAAGTTTGAAAATCGCCTCCGCAATTTGCTTACGGAACATCGCGTGAAGTATGCGCAAACCATTTTTACTAAACGCGGACAAGTGTAAACGGAAATTTCCAAGCAGATGGTGGTTTCTTCATGGCTACATGCTTGCCGTCTAGGGCGCCCAGACAATTGTGGTAGTCTTTGGACACACCAGAACTTCAGGCTTGTACACTTCTACGATGGCTTGGCACACTTCAGGTATGAACTTGCATATTGTGCTAACATGCACCCGGAAACTGTACTGCAGACTTGGATAGGAGTCACCACTGGCCAGGAAGCGGAGGGTTGTTGCCAGTTTTAGACCTACTTCCAGTGGTTGCCTCATGAAGGTTGCTTTCTTTTCCAGGTGGGGGTGAGCCTTTCAACTATTTCGTGAAACATATCTGGTGTGATGCGCAGGAAATTCTCTTAGCCTCTGATATCTTCTTTATGTAATTCTGTCAGCAACTGGTGATATTGGCCATAGTCAGGCCTTCTGAACAGCCATTCTCTGACCCACAATCGCCTGGTCTTTCTAGTCTTCTTCTTACGGTCATCCTGTTCAACCTGTCGTTCTCTCTCTTGTCTTTCAAAAACGTCTATAAGTACCAAACAAACTGCTCCTGCAAGTTGATTCTTCGTCTTCTCTGTTGCCTCTCTACTTCTCTATGATTTCCTCGAAACATTTCGATGGTGACAGCTTGACATCTTGTTGCTGAATGGCAAAGAAAATACCTGGTACTTATATAGTAGCTGTAGCGTGCTCACGCGTGACCCAAAAATGTGTGCACGCTTGATTTTGCCTGGTTCCGCATGCGTATACGTGCGGCAATGAGCGATAGAGAGAGGTAGGGAGTGGTACTCGGTGGCGGATGGAGGATTCTGTTTTGTCCAAATCGGATCGAGTTGGAACTTGGCGGACCATCGGCGGAATATGTTGCTAATTGGTAAATACGAAGCTTGCTTTGGTGGACAATGGCGGCAGGCTGCGGATAAAGGCGGAGCATTGCGTACGATTTTGGTGGTTAAAAATCCGGACAATGGCGGAAGAGCGCGGAAGATCGCTTACAAGTGGTCAAACTCCTTAATAAGCCGGCGTACGCGCGTTCATGAAAAACTTTATTGACAGGCCAATTTGTTGATTTCACTGGACGATTTCTTCCGCAATACGCGGAGCACAGCGGAATACGGCTTAGGTATTTTGCGGGCAAGTGTAAACGAGGCATAACTCGGGTATGACTGAGCTGCCTCTGTGTGGAGAGAATGCGGATTACTGAAAGGTTGAGAAATGTGCTGATTTACAATTACTGCACTAGATATGTCCGTGTATACAATTTTTACCCACTTTTTAATATTAGGACCAAAGCCAAAAGCATCCAGTACTTTAAACAAATAGTTATGGGAGACCCTGTCAAAGGTCTTTTTCTGGTCTAAAGTAATAAACACACAACACAAAACATCACCAAAAATGTCAAAGAAGTGAACGTAAAATTTGGATTTAGTATTATCAATTACCTGAAGATGCTTCTACAGACTCCTAAAGTTCAGAATTAATGCTTGGTGAGTCGGTAAGGAAGTGATTACCTGGATTTGTTTTTCATCTACGGGTTCTGCGCTGAGGAGATTGAAATAATAATTTTGAAAAACACCTATATTTTCAGGCGAGGTATACATTAATAATGCTGAGGAATATATGGATGACAACTTCTTTGTTCATTGTATGCGACGCTTCGACACAGATTCTTGTGTCGTTCTCAAGCTCGACGTCGAATACAATGAACAAAGAAGTTGTCATCCATATATTCCTCAGCATTATTGTCATTCCAACTTCTATAATGCCTCTCAAAGGAGGTATACATTAGTATTTGTGAAAACTTTTTTTTAATGATAATTCTTAAACATGTCTTGGATGCATAATTTACTGGGAGCATTCTTAACAGTCGTATAGTGACCATAACGTGTTTTTTTTACATAATACTGCTTTAAAACTGTGATACATAAGATTTGTTTTAAGATGAAATTTTATTTAACTAGTTAACCTGTGAAATAATAGGAGATGGTTATAAGTGATGTTTAATAAATGGACGAATTTGATAAATAGCTATGCCGAGGCATACAGAAATGACCGAAGCTTTGCGAATGACCACTTTTGTAACGGCGTCGGTGATTGCACCTTTCTACACCATCTGCCTGACAGGAACGGAAGTTTGCTCGGGTATGACTAAGCTGCCTCTGTGGGGAGAGAATGATGTCAACCATTATATGTTATAAATCTAACTGTTAAGTAAATGTGCCGGTATTATCTTGTGTTCTCCAAAGAATATTATTTTAACAGTGAGTCTACAGGAAAGTCATTTTATCCAAGGCATAGCTCCCATAACCCAACCGTACCATTAATTGTTAGGCTAAATGTGAATGTGAAAACATTTTATTAATTATTGTTTAAAGTGTCAATGAAAATGTCAAATCAATAACCAAACATAAATCTTCAGAGGTCCAATTTCAAGAAGTTTTGTAGATATATATAAATTTTGAGAGGGTCATAAACAAATATAATAAATAATATATATAAATAATCTATTTATATAGCGCCGAGTTCCAACTAGGTTGCTCACAGGCGCTTCACATAGTCTGAAATTGTCAAGTTCTGGTACACATCATTTAGCTGGCGGCGGGAAACCTGCAATGATGGGGCAGACTTTATCTCTTGAGGAAGTTTGTTCCAGAGAACTGGGACTGCACACTTGAAAGATCGATCGCCAGATCTGGTCCTTGATTTGTTAGTACAAAGAAGATCCTGGTTCTGTGATCTTAGAAGCCTGTCTGGGACATGAGGAGAGAGTAGTGATGACAGGTACTTCGGGGAGTGGTCAGTCTTGAGACACTTGTAGTTTTTAGTTTTAACTCTGATGAAAGTGATTGCCTGAAATTGAATGTACTTATGAATACAACTAAAACCAAAGCTCTTAAACTTTTAGCTGACACTAATAATAGTGTGTTCCGCAGGAGACAATTTTATTCTTGACATATTTTACCTCTGTGTTATCTTTATTTAAATGTATTTATCCTCTTTTACCATATTATTATTAAAATAATCAATGTTGTATATATATATTAGTTTCAACAGTGTCTCGTAAGCCAAAAATATGGCTGGGTGATATGTTATATTCTATGCTTTAACAATCGATATTTTAACTGTAACATATCATGTGACACTTATATTAATAAATACAATAATTCTGTCTGTCTGTATGTCACTTGTAGGCGATGGTCAGAAGTTTGAAGAACTAAACTTTAATGGGGGGGGGGGGGGGGGGGGGGTATATATATATATATATATATATTGTAACATGACTTCGGTAAATACCTGATTCTGATTGGCTGATTAGAAAGACTCCCCTACGTTGAATGTCAAATGCGCCCGCCAATTGGCTGAGGCGAATCATCGCCAAACGATATATAATGTTCTCTAGATTCAGTCCAACTCAACATTTCATAAGATAAGATAATGGTTTTATTACCCACAAGGAAATTTTGTTTTACATCTTATACAGTGCTCCAGTAAATAAACAATAACAAATATAAAAACAGATATATATACGATATTCACATAACATATTATCACTCATTATATGGCAATTGAGAAAATATCGATCAATTTGACATTCTAAAGGTGATACTTGCAAACAGCATGAAATAACTAAAATTCTAGAGTAGATGAACAACTGGCAAAATTAATAATTACACAAGTTAATTTGCATTCATATCACATATTCAAAACAAAAATAACAAATATTAATGACCGATCATAAGTAAAAGAAAAAACATGTTAATTGTAAAATGCATATATTTTTGGCAACATTGTCTTTATATATTATCATTTCGTATTATTGAACCGTAAGTCGATTTCTTGGTGAAAATCCTTATAACTTTACTTAATTTAACTAAAACTAATTTCACACAATATTCCTGGATTATTCTTGTCCAAAGACTATATACAAACAGTTAAACATGTTCTTAACTTTAAATTACTTCCTCGAACTTCGTCTAGCTGAACAAATATTAAATTCAGGTCCAGATTGAATTTGATCTGAACTTCTATTTTTCAAAAATAATATGTATCTACCATATTATAAGCTTCTTTGCATTTATTAATGAGACGATGATTTTAGCGTAAATGACAGTCTCAAAAATGATTTCAATGTATGGCAAACAATTGTGGCTTATGGTAAAGGGGCATTGTGAGATCTTGTCCCTAGCAAGGGGACCTAGGACAATATAGCTCATGCTTATCAGCTTGTACACTGATATCACTGGAAGTTGCCAGTCCGTGGCTTGTCAAATAGCTGACCTTTTGATGGTATTTCAAGGTCCTGCTACGCCAAACCAAATTTAGCTTTTTATTTTGTATCCAACCTCCTTGTATGTATGTGTGTGCGTGCGTGCGTAGGTAAGTACGTACGTACGTAAGTATGTACATGTATGTATGTATGTATGTATGTATGTTATGTATGTTATGTATGTTATGTATGTATGTATGTATGTATGTATGTATGTATGTATGTATGTATGCATGTATGTATGTATGTATGTATGTATGTATGTTATGTTATGTATGTTATGTATGTATGTATGTATGTATGTATGTATGTATGTATGTATGTATGTATGTATGTATGTATGTATGTTATGTTATGTATGTTATGTATGTATGTATGTATGTATGTATGTATGTATGTATGTATGTATGTATGTATGTATGTATGTATGTATGTATGTATGTATGGTATGTATGGTATGTATGTATGTATGTATGGTATGTATGGTATGTATGTATGTATGTATGTATGTATGTATGTATGGTATGTATGTATGTATGTATGTGTGTATGTATGTATGTATTTTCTATATTTGCCGTTTCTTGACATTAACATTTCTTGCGGAAAAGTGTCAAGATGTTGGAAACTTTAAGTCTAAAATAAAGTTATATATTCATTATCAGATAGTACTTACAGGTAGGCCTACCTCATATAACATTGATTCCCATAGAATTAGATCTGTTTATCACAATAATCATAATACCCGGTTTAGAAGCCTACTCACGGAAATAGAAATAAAATGGTTTTTGGCTTTTATTTTTATATTACTCGACTAATGTAAGTAGGTTGTTCAAGTAAATAGGTTTTACCCAACTAGGCCTTATGCAATCATTGCAAAAATATACTTCAAATTGACTTTGTTCAGGTAAAAATGCCAAAATACATTTTGAAACCTGCTATAGCTTACGTCACTCTCAGCAATGCGCGTGACAATAAACCCTCTTTTCACTTGAATTTGCAGTTACACAAGCGTTGCCACAGCAACTCTGCAATTGACAACCGAAGTTATGAATGAACTCGTAAGGATAGTAGTTTGTAACACGCGTTAATGTCTGTAAACCTTAAAGGAAAAAGTTCTTTTTAATTACTTTTTGAATTTTGGAATCATATAAGATAGGAATAGTAGTGGACATATGATCTTAAATTAGTATATTAAGTATTTTAACGGACGGTACAACGATAATTTACAAACTATAGCTTGCATCAGAAACATACATTTCGACTTCGAAATAGTTTCGAGGCGTGAAAATGACACGTTTTTCTCTCCTATAAATTCATATATTTCGGGGGATTTTACTAAAAATGTCTGAAACAAAAGTTGGGAAAACCATTGTGAATGAATATTTAGAATACAAATAGGCCTATGTAGGTAGTTCCAAATAAAGAAATAATCGCCAAAAAGCATTTTATTTCTATTTCCGTGAGTAGGCCTACTACACGAATATTTAGGGAGATTTGTTGACCCGACAGGTTTATTTTCAATGGTAAGATTACGAGGCGACCGTAAGGCTGATCACCCGTCAAATCAAATGCCGCTGCGCTGAACATTATCATTGTTATGTTTCTTATTGAATGCGAGTTGTTTCTACAAAGATCAACAATTTAGGGACATTGAGAAAATATTTTATTACATACTAACATATGTTTCAATAGAGATTTCATGTTAAAAGGAGATAAGTCGTCACGATAGTACGATTGTTCTATAAATAGCACCTCCGGATGATGAGCCGCCATTTTGTGGAAATTTTCCTACCCCCCTCTACTGAAAATTGAGATGAAAACAAATGCACATGGTGTACACGTTTCTGGGTGAGCATGAAGAAAAACATCCATGAAAGCGAATAAGTGACACTGTCTGATTGCGTTTAATTTGACATGCGTTCTATTTCAATGGAATGCGCCTGACCTGATTTAGATTTTTACCAGACGTCACATGTGCGGGTTTTGACGATATTTTAGTGGATTGCTTGGCGCGTAGCATTGACTTGGCAGGAAGCGGAAGTAAAACTGATATTGACATTTTCATCACATAACATGATCAAAATTTTATAAAAAGAACAATCTCGGGTGGAGTATTTATTAAAAGGGGTTTGCTGAAATCGATAATCTTGTCAAGTGAAATAGAGTCTGCTGCCTACTGGCTGGCGATGAGTTATCGCCGCGAAACAGTTATCGCCATCACCTCGCTGTGAGGCATTTGAGAAATCTTTCACTTTCAACCCTTCTATCATTCATCAAAAGACTCCTCCCACTTTCAAATTAGGAGCTTTATCTACAATAGGTAAATTACCAACCTTACTCTAAAGTTACAAACTAACTTATCTGACCTTACAGTAAAATACTCGTTTTTTATTGGCTGACGATCGACTCATTTTATCTTATGTACCTCGGGACACGCTCCCCTCATGGTGTCCAAATTTCATGTACCCCGCTGCCATAGCAACAGCTCCTCTCCGAGAAGAGGTGTCACATAGCATTAATTAACATGACGTTAACAAATGACGCACACGGTTTTCGTGAAGATTAATTAAAGATTTTTTCTCCCAACATACATAGAGGATATCTGTCTTTTCTTGACTAATACCATGTTTATCTCATCGAGTGAGCACGAGTGAAAATATATAACATTTCTACCTCACGAGATAACATATAACTTTTCTACCTCACGAGATGAGATAAACATGGTATTTGTCAAGAATTGACGAATATTCTATTTATTATATATGATTTTACCATTGTAATTACGCCTGAAAAGTGTAATTTTCACGCCGAGCGGACGCTAGGAACAGCCTGTCACCACAGTAACACTGTGACATCATAAGCCAATTCGCCGCGTGAGACCATTGTTTTATGACGTCAAATTATATCAGTCACCATTCGCAGTGAAAATATAAGTTATTTTCACTGTAGCTTGATAGACAGTTTATTTCACTGATAAATCCCAGTATTTCACTGCTCGCCATATAATAATATGTTTTATTTGGAAACATTGCATTACTTTCACATGCTTTAGAATTAAAGTCATAAAGTTTTTAAGCATGTTCCTACTAGTAGTTTTACGTAACACGATTCATGACATTTCAGTCGGGTTTGATGACGCCATTTTTTTTACATTAGGGGTCAAGGCCGTTCAAGCGGTGATGGCTCATCCGTTAACGGCAGTCAAAAAGAAATGAATATATTTTTCTGACTCGACGGTAAGATATAGGGCAAACTGACCAAGGTTCGGACACCATCCGACCCGCCCGATCTTCGGACACTTTTGATTGAGAGTTGACGCAATCATATCATTAGTTTTTGCATTCCATATGTTTTAAAATGTTCCTTTTCAATCTGTTATGTTATCTTTTCCTTTCATTTAACATTTTATCATCTGACATATTTATCAAAGAAGTTTTTAAAATAGGGACAATTTACCGATTCACGGAAAAAATAGGCAAACTATTTGTTTGCATGTAAATGTTTACTCAAAGTTGAGGAAAAGTAGGGAGTGCCAAAGTATAATACATTATATTTATGTTGAAAGAGAAACTACTTTACCATCAAACTGTTATTGATATTTGCAATTTAAAGGTATTTTGGTAGAAAATATCGAGATTTTCTAAAATATAATAAAATGACCTTGGTTCGTACAGTTCTGACCATGGTTCGGACACTTAATAATTAACCTTATAGGAATTTGTAATATAAATTTTTTTGTACCAAAATTGCGAAGGAAACAAAAAGAAACGTTATAGCAACATTAATGACAAAAAAAATCATTTTGAAAACATTTGGTTTAATTTGTACAATGTTTTTGCGTCAGAGCTTGCAAATGCCATTGTGACGTCATCAAATTCAGGCTACGAAAGCGGGAGTTGCCGGATATTTATCATCGGAAAGAATGCCGTGTGTAATTAAAATATTGATTTATGCTTGCGAAATACTGTTATATTATTGTACACAATTGACTTAATGCACGTTTTGTGATAATAGGAAACATTTTGATGAATATACTAAACCTGTGTCTATAACGAGCAAATAAGGTGGTACTGTCCGAAGTTAGGACACAACTGTCCGAACCCCGGGCGAGTTGCTATACATAACTAAAACCGTTATGTTCAGGTAATCTACAATCAAATTTGCCTTTTTTTTTATAATAAACATGTATATATATATATGACTTTTGTTAATAACAATGTTTGCTTAAACTAATTTTCTTCAGATAATATTTGACAGCGCAATCGTTGAAAATATTTGGATCGGAACACTGTCCGAACCTCGGTCAGTTTGCCCTATTGCCCTCGGGTAATACGATCTGATGTACCATCTTTGTAGAAATGTCAACGCTCGCCTGGCGGCTCGCTCGGGCAACATTTCTACAAAGATGGTACATCAGACCGTATTACCCTCGTGAGAAGCAAACAACTTATAATATCTTATCAAATTATGTTTATAATGAATCTCAGGGATAAATTTACCTGCGAGTCCTGCTTCAAATACTCATAAAATTTAGAAAGGACCCATAGAAATTTAAGCTGTGAGTCCTGGGTTGCTTATTTTTTTCTTGGATACTACATGCTTACTTATAAAGGAGTCATTTAAATCAGCTTGGACTTACAAGACTTTGGTAGTGAGTCCCTTGACTCAGACGGTCATCTGCACCCCTACTACACTGAGTAAGGTAACTGCAGTTACCTTCTCAAAAAATGGCGGAAGAGGAAAACTTCGCCGATCGCAAGTCACTGATGTTTCAGTCTTTAAAAACGATATGTATCTTATCGTAAGAATTCTGTATCGTTCCATCTCTGATTAAAGGAGTCACTGATGTTTCAGACTTTATACACGATATGTATCTCATCGTAAGAATTCTGTATCGTTACATCCCTGATTAAAGGAGTCACTGATGTTTCAGACTTTATATACGATATGTATCTTATCGTAAGAATTCTGTATCGTTACATCCCTGATTAAAGGAGTCACTGATGTTTCAGACTTTATACACGATATGTATCTTATCGTAAGAATTCTGTATCGTTCCATCTCTGATTAAAGGAGTCACTGATGTTTCAGACTTTATACACGATATGTATCTTATCGTAAGAATTCTGTATCGTTCCATCTCTGATTAAAGGAGTCACTGATGTTTCAGACTTTATACACGATATGTATCTTATCGTAAGAATTCTGTATCGTTACATCCCTGATTAAAGGAGTCACTGATGTTTCAGACTTTATACACGATATGTATCTTATCGTAAGAATTCTGTATCGTTACATCCCTGATTAAAGGAGTCACTGATGTTTCAGACTTTATACACGATATGTATCTTATCGTAAGAATTCTGTATCGTTCCATCTCTGATTAAAGGAGTCACTGATGTTTCAGACTTTATACACGATATGTATCTTATCGTAAGAATTCTGTAGCGTTACAACCTTGATTAAAGGAGTCACTGATGTTTCAGACTTTATACACGATATGTATCTTATTGTAAGAATTCTGTATCGTTCCATCTCTGATTAAAGGAGTCACTGATGTTTCAGACTTTATACACGATATGTATCTTATCGTAAGAATTCTGTATCGTTACATCCCTGATTAAAGGAGTCACTGATGTTTCAGACTTTATACACGATATGTATCTTATCGTAAGAATTCTGTATCGTTCCATCTCTGATTAAAGGAGTCACTGATGTTTCAGACTTTATACACGATATGTATCTTATCGTAAGAATTCTGTATCGTTACATCCCTGATTAAAGGAGTCACTGATGTTTCAGACTTTATACACGATATGTATCTTATCGTAAGAATTCTGTATCGTTCCATCTCTGATTAAAGGAGTCCCTGATGTTTCAGGAGTGAGTGACAATAATGGATCTGGGTCCGAACGCGTCTTCCAGCATGCTCTCCAACATGTCGGGTCTCAAACTCAACTTCGAGAACTTTGACGATGAAGTGTCCAAGGAAAGCAACGACCTCACGGTTGACGCAAGGTAAGTGAATCTATATAATTTTATATTGAAATTTCATATAATGAAATATAGGGTTATTTAGGAAAAAATATGATCTATATTTCAACGAAAGTAGAGTGGTGATCATACAGCATGTCCAGATACAATACGTATCATTAGCAGTTTCCATGGATGCTATCTTTATTCGGTTTCGGGAAAACTCAAATACTGTACGACCTAGGTCTAGTTTATAAAACTTTGTATGTGGTTTTGAAGACGTGCCTTTTGATATTTTCATCTTCTTCAGAGTTTTGGTGGTTTCCATGGAACAAACCAGGTAGCTTTAATGGGAACCGTTGGGATCATCCTGGGACAAAGTGTCAAAGGGATAAACATCCCCCTTTGCATTACACAGTGGGATTTTCAGAGACATTAATGGGATTTATTAAAACAATACTAGTAATTTTAAGAATTATACATTTTTGCAATAGGATTGTCTCCCCTTCCAGTATTTCTAATGGGATATTTCACTATGTCAATGGGTAAATATCCCCAAATCTCTGCCCAGGACAATCCCTGTGTCATCTTCTGATGTCTCTTGTTGAAACATGTATGATCATCTGTGTCATCATATGAGGAGACTGGCTACAATCCTGTCATGTATTTATTGTAAACAAGAATTAGAAACAGTAGAACACCTCATCTGAAAATACTATATAACATTTATTTATTAAATTGAGATTTGTTACATCTTGTTCAATCGCATTAATCTTGTTGTTGAGTTAGATTTATACCACATATTATTTACACTATAAACTTATGATATATATCCTTTTTGTTTTCAGTTTTCCACCAACAGAAAGCAACTTTATATCTGGGTCAGGAGACATCGGAACAGGTCGGTTGCAATACTTCTCATTGAAACAGTCATTTATCTCCACATATGACCTGCTGAGTTCAGGTACTCACAAACACCATGTCCTAAGTCCTTATAATATAATATGTGAAGTGCATTTATATTGCACAGTCTCCATGCATGAGCATGCTCAAACTGCAGACGTTTAGAGTCAGTGGTCAGGAAAAGCTTGGTGAAACAGAAAGGTTTTCAAACTAGATTTAAATGATTGCAGAAAAGGGGAGTCTTTTGTTTCTTAGGGTAGATTGTTACACTCTGTGACTGCTTCATATGGAAATGAGGGATGACCATATCTGACAGTCTTGGTATTTGGAGAGGTCAAGCAGGCTGGTATATCTGAAGAAGATCACGTAGATAGACTGGTGCTGATCCAGAAATGCACTGGAAAGTGAGTGACAGGAGCTTGAATTTGATGCGAAAGTGAATTGGCAGTCAATGTAGAGTTTTTAGTACTGGGGTCATGTGTGACATTTTTGGAGTTAAAGATACAATCCTTGCCGCTGTGTTTTGGACATGTTAGAGTTTGTTTGTCAGGGACTTTGGAGCATTTATCAGTAGGCTATTACAATAATCAAGGCGTGACAGGATGAGTGAAATGAAGGGGATTAGTAGCACTGGTGGTTAAATGTCTCCTGATACAGCTGATGTTCCTAATGATGAAGAATCAAATTCTAGAGACATTGCTGACCTGGGTTTTCCATATTCAGCTGCTCGCAAACATGACTCCCAGATTCTTGGCTGAACTGGAAAGATGAATTTTAGATTCACCAACTGTATGCTGTCAAGCTCACGTCCTTGCAGATTAAATCAGTCCTTCCATGTGTAAGCAATACAGGCCAAGGGCCCCAGATAAGATGCGTATCTGCGTAAAATACGTATGGACAATTTAGATTAACGCATGAATTATGAAATCAATGAGTGACAGATTCGCATGACTTTTATGAGAATACGAGTCAGAATTTATTTACATGCATGCGTGAAGGCAATATAGTAAAATATTATTTTGGTTCAACATATACAATTTGTTATATCTCGAATAGAATGGTTATTTTTATGCCCCCGAATCAGAGATTCCGGGGGTATATTGTTTTTCACCTGTCCGTCTGTCCGTTTGTCCACAAAAACTTTAACCTTGGTCATAACTTTTGATTGGTCAGAGCTAGGTCTTTGATACTTGACATATGGATCCCTTGTGATGAGACCTTTCAGATGACACCATGACATTTGACCTTGTGACCTTGACCTTGACACAGCGAGCCTTTTCCGAAAACTTTAACCTTGGCTATAGTTTCTATACTGTCAGTGCTAGGTCTTTGATACTTGACATGTGTATCCCTTGTGATGAGACCTTTCAGATGACACCATGATATTTGACCTTTTCCGTCTGTCCGTCCGTCTGTCCGTTTGTCCACAAAAACTTTAACCTTGGTCATAAGTTTTGATTGGTCAGAGCTAGGTCTTTGATACTTGACATATGGATCCCTTGTGATGAGACCTTTCAGATGACACCATGACATTTGACCTTGTGACCTTGACCTTGACACAGCGAGCAGGATGCATCCGGGGGCATTCGTGTTTCACAAACACATCTTGTTCACAAAGAGTTTTTCAAATCTTCCGAAATGAGCGTGCTGCCATCGATCTTATCATCAATGTTCGGGGAACACTTTTGATTACAGCAAGCTCCGAATAAACATTACTATCATCCTGTCATCAGCAGGTTCAGGACACAAATTATGATCCTAAGTCGGCCGTAATTCTGAGCACATTTTTTTAAATTTTAATTTTAATTTCATTAGTGAAATACTTCTCACTGATTGTCATGTGCTATTTTACGCCTCAATCTAAAACTTGATGAGTGAAATATGCATGTGTCAAAATAATTGTCTGGAGCCCTGAGGCCTACCAAAGAATAAATTGAAATGCTACGAAAAGCAGCAAAACACATTAATGCACTTCATAGCATCGAAAAGTAGCTAAACATAAAAAATTAACGAAACAGCAACACTTAAGGGGCGATCAGCAACTTACATGAGCGACAGCGCAAAATAAAAGACTTATATTTTTGCTCCAAAAGCGTAAAGCGCAGAAAGCTGAAACTTTTTGTGCAGATTCCTTGACTCGTGAGTATTTAATTTATAGTCTGTGGCCCCATAATGAGGGCCTCGCCAAAAAAATATATTTTCCTCTTTTTCTCCAGAAGCTTAAGGCCTAGAATGCTTTGTCTATAGACTCATAAGGTAGCTAAGAATGATTTATGATAGTACATTTGGTGACCCTGTGGCCCCAACTAAGGGGAGAACCACATTTGCCACACCATAAAGCAAAGTTGATATGAGCCTGATGAGCTGCAGAACAATGGCTCTATTATTTATTCTCTTTATTAGAACAGTTTCCTTCATATCCTTCAAAATGTGTTATATGAATCTGAAACATCAATTATGCAGTGAAAATGAAATGTTATGTCTTCTATCATAATTCCTGCATTAAAGGGGTGAAAGTTTAGGAAAATGAAATGTTATGTGATGATAAATTTCTCCAATATTTGAAAGTTAACGCATCATGTTTCAGGACTGACTGCAGCCACCACAGTGACCGAGACTGTGGATGGAGAGGTAACTATCCTTGTTTTATGATATTTGTGATATTTGTTCTCAATGATTTATTTGATTATCATTATTGTCTGTAGACGTATTTTTTTAAAAGATTCACAATAGTGACCAAGACTGTGGACTGAATGGTACAGAATATTTCCTTGTATTTGTGATATTTGGACTCAAAATGACCCCAGGGCTCTTTCTGGACATTGAATATTATCTGTCAAATTTAAGACTTTTAAAAATTCACAATCACATGCGGTACTTTAAAAGTAAAAGTAAATAGGATGAAAAAGTAGCGACTTCTTCTATATCATTATGTAATAATGACTCCCACAAAGCTTTTAGGGAGACTTGATGTATTCAGTTCAGTCAGTGGTTCAGTAATTCCATAATTCCAAATAGCTCTTGTTTTGAGGCCAAATTTTAAAAAACGTTCAATATTATTTTACAAATCTTGGTATGTGGATAGATGTGGTAGGGTCAATTTCACATGCACATATATTATTTTTACAAATCGTAACTGTATTGGGATATGTTTATGCAAAGCAATAATCATGGTGTTTATCCAACTTCTCACCAGACAAAGCGGGCAAAAGGAGGATGGCCAAAAGGCCGCAAGCGTAAGAAGAGTCTCAAAGATGTGAACGCGCCTAAACCAGCACTGACCGGTTACATCCGGTTCCTGAACGAAAGACGAGAACAACTGCGAGTGGACAACCCGAACCTGACGTTCTCGGAGATCACCAAGATGCTGGGAGCTGAATGGTCTAAACTCGGCACGACCGATAAACAGGTCTGTCTTGATTTGAACTTTGTTCACTCATTAGCTGTAGATAAAATAAGCCTGGGTCCCGTTGCACAAAACACTAAGGTGACCTTAAAGAGACACAGAGTATGTTGATAGGATCACATATGTCAAATTTTGAAATCGATGTTATTACATCGGGAACCATTAACTGTTACTGAAAATAACAAGTTAAAGGTCAATAAGTACATTAGAGCGAAAATACGGCCATTCAAAGTCGGGATTTTGATCGAAAACCGGACAATGTGGCTCGAGTGGCGCGAGCAAATTCGCCAAACGTAATTTTGAAACCTTGTCATAAGCTTACAGGAAGATATATTCGATTCGATAGTGTTTATTAGGTATTGTTACTAATAGGTAGATTAATTGGATGCATAATTTTGAATATTAAACGTATTTGAGATGTTTTCTTTATTTTTCTATAAAATCTAGCATTTTAGAGATATTTGCATAAATGAATTTATTTGCAAGTCCAGTGCTGAGGTATGAACCTCTGTCAGCATATTTGATATTTTGTAGCTTATCAAAACCAAATAAAATTTTAAGAAAGATACTCTGTGTCACTTTAAGCCGCTAAGGTAGCCTTAGTGCAATGCTAAATGATGGCACTACGGTTAGCCTTAGTGTTAAGTCGTTTTTCTTGTTTCATACAATGTCATTCGACCCGATAGGATAAACCTTGTCTCATCACGTCTCCCCCTGAAGGGTCGGGGGACATTTTGCTTTTGGTTGAGTTCCCGTCAGTGTTGGTGTTCCCATTCATTTCCGGAGCTTAACTCTGAAACTACTGGTCCAATCTTCACCAAATCTAGTATGTATACATCCTCTTCATATCATGTAGATGTGCCTTTTTAGGGCTTTCAACTTATTTTCAATTTTCAGTGCTGCAGATAAACTGCATATATCTGCTTATTTTAAAAAAACAAACCTATTGGTTAAAACGCTTTGAGTACAGATACGCAGACATTTTCTGCTTGCATAAAATTGTACTCCCCTGATTTCGGACAATCTGGTATTTCTTATGAGAAATGAGATTGTACTCTCATGATTTAACATAAATAGGTATTTCTTTGCATATCAACATCATGTTTTAAATGTAATGATACTAATAAAACAGGACAAGTGTTAATTTCTAACCCTGTTACATACAAAATATCACATTTCATGATAATCACAATTTTCATCCTCACTTACTATGTATTACTATGTACTATGTATATATATATTTATTTATTCAGTCGTCTATATATGGTTATAATTATTTAAATATACCAGTAAGAGTTATGTAAGCTTGTTTTATGAATTATTTGAATGAACTAGAGTTATCCCCCTTGTTGCCATGCAGCGTTACCTTGACGACGCGGAGAAGGATAAAGAGCGCTACCTGAAGGAGATGGAAGCGTACCAGAAGACGGAGGCGTACAAAACCTTCAAACTGCAACAGAAGAAACTGAGAGGTTAGACTGAGTATCTATGTTTTCATTTGTGTGAATTATAGGCCTGAAATTTTTCTTGCCTGTAGGGGCACTACAGCAGCACAGAAAACTCAAGGGTCATCAGCAAGGCATAAAAATACCATTTCGGAAACTGACGTCTTAGGCTTAGCGTAGCAAGATGTATGAAAGCCTTCAAAAGCATCAGTTTGTGGCAAACACTGACCTGTTGTCTCAGAAGATCCACTGCAGCGCTGTCTCGCTGTCACCATAAAACTTCTTTGATTGGCATTCTAGAAGTTGGTGTGATGATCAATAGGGAGGATTTTTTATGGAAAATCAACTTCTTTATTCTTTGAGAGCCACGTTTCGACATAGATCCTAATGTCGTTGTCAAGCAAGTGTCGATCATGGACCTCATGGACCATGGATCTTATTGATCGTCACCATAGAACTTGATTATTGTAACAGCTTACCGACAAGCTGTCCAAACACCTACCTTGATAGATTTAGAATACATGCTGTTTGCTAATGAAAATGCTTGTTGTTTGTTTATAATCATTGTATGAATATAGTCGCAAATGCTTAGGTGACGTTGTTCGCTACATATGAGAATCAACCAATAAGTGAAATGTTTCTCTCTCTCAGGTGACGCAGAGGAGGCCGAGAACACAGGCATTAATGGTTCATCTCTGGAGGTAAGACTCTGACACATCAAACCTCTTCTCACAGTTTCTAAGGGCTACATAGTGCTGTGGTTAGCATGTTCAGCTAGGAACAAGAGGTATTGAATCCAGCCACCCGCCAGGGGTTGGCAACTTTCGGACCATTCGAGCGGGGTATTTTTTTCTTGGAAACAAAATTCAGGAGGACTTTCCTGTTTACACTTATATGTGATTTTTATATGATAATTTCACACTTGATTTCAATATGTTTGTGAGATTAGCACTTCAGTTGTTCAAGATTTAACAATTTGACAAAGAATAAAGTGTATCGTTCAAATATAAAGACATTTTGGAATGAGGCCAATCATCAAGGCTACGATCCTTCATTGCATTTCTAGGACAAAATGTTGTCGTAACTGATAACTTTAATTATGACTTATTTGTAAATATGCTCCTCTTATATCAATCAGGTAGTTATTACTTAATTTTTAGCTCATCAGGACTGAAAGTCCAGATGGGCTTATGGCATGGCCCGTCGTCCGGCGTCCGTCCGTCGTCCGTCCGTCGTCCGTCTGTCGTCCGTCCGTCGTCCGTCCGTAAACTTTTGACACTTTCGACTTCTCCTCATGAACCATACACATTAGAGAGCTGAAATTTTATGTACAAGTACCTTAGCATATGGAGATTCTAATTTGTAACTTTGGTGACCCTGTGACCCCAAATAGGGTCACAGGGGTCACAACTTTAAAAACCTATTTTCATCTTCTTCTCCAGTTCCAGAAGGACTAGAGAGTTAAAAATGATATGTGCAGACTCCTTGGCCAATGGGGATTCTAATTTGTAACTTTGGTGACCCTGTGATCCCAAATAGGGTCACAGGGGTCACAACCTTAAATACCTATTTTCATCTTCTTCTCCAGTTCCAAAAGGAGTAGAGAGTTAAAAATTATATGTGCAGACTCCTTGGACAATGGAGATTCTAATTTGTAACTTTGTTGACCCTGTGACCCCAAATAGGGTCACAGGGGTCACAACCTTAAAAACCTATTTTCATCTTCTTCTCCAGTTCTAAAAGGACTAGAGAGTTGAAAGTGATATGTGCAGACTCCTTGGACAATGGGGATTCTTATTTGTAACTTTGGTGAACCTGTGACCCCAAATAGGGTCACAGGGGTCACAACCTTAAGAACCTATTTTCATCTTCTTCTCCAGTTCTAAAAGGACTAGAGAGTTGAAAGTGATATGTGCAGACTCCTTGGACAATGGGGATTCTAATTTGTAACTTTAGTGAACCTGTGACCCCAAATAGGGTCACAGGGGTCACAACCTTAAAAACCTATTTTCATCTTCTTCTCCAGTACTAAAAGGACTATAGAGTTGAAAATGATATGTGCAGACTCCTTGGCCAATCGGGATTCTTAATTGTAGATTTCGTGACCCCATGACCCCAAATAGGGTCACATGGGTCACAACCTTAAAAACCAATTCTCATCTTCTCCAGTTCCAAAAGGTCTAGAGAGTTAATATTGATATGTGCAGACTCCTTGGACAATGGGGATTCTAATTTGTAACTTTGTTGACCCTGTGACCCCAAATAGGGTCACAGGGGTCACAACCTTAAACAACTATTTTCATCTTCTCAAGTTCCAAAAGGTCTAGAGAGCTGACATTATATGTGCAAACTCCTTGGCCAATGGGGATTCTAAATTGTAGATTTCGTGACCCCATGACCCCAAATAGGGTCACAGGGGTCACAACCTTAAAAACTTATTTTCATCATCATCTTTAGCTCCTAAAGGTCTATTGAGCTGAAAGACTGCATGTAGACTCCTTGGCCAATTGGGATTCTAAACTGTAGGTTTTGTGATCCCATGACCCCAAATAGGGTCACAGGGGTCACAATCTTAAAAACATATTTTTCTTCATTAGATGACAGTCTATGGCAAATTTATTTCTCCTTGGATATTTTAGTGTGGACTTCTTTCACTGTCTGATATTGGCGATCTAGAAAGTGTTGAATAATAATACATTTGTTTTGTAATTTTTTTATAGGTTTTCTTGCAATAGGTAACATCAGTTTCATTTTTAGCTCATCTGGCCTGTTTAAAGCAAACTTGATATGATGCCTGATGAGCTACAGAGCCAATGGCTCTATTTTGTTAATGAATTGGCATAATACAGCACATTTGTTTTCTCACAATGCTAACATTTCAAAATGGCGGATGAAACCCGATCGAGTGCTGCCATTAATTGCATTTGGCAAAATTAAATAAGTCAGTTATGTCCATTGATCTTGCACCTTGTGTATGGCTATAGCTCTATAAAAATATTCATAACTGTTTTCATTATCTTGCATTATTACTCGAATATAATATACTAGTGTATTACGACAATGCAACTATGATGTCACATTACAGTAAAACACGGTAGAGAAAACTCAGATAAAGCGAACAATCGGATAGAGTGAACAAATTTTAAGTCCCCTCACAGGGATCACCCTGGTTCAAAGTATGAAAGGGAGAAAAATCTTACCTTGGCCTAATATAATGGGATTTTCAGAGAAAGCAATGGGATGTTTGGGAAGAAAATGATAGTTTTGATTTTTGCAATGAGACTTTCTCCCCTCATTAGTATTGATAATGGGATATCTTGATGCATCAATGGGTAAATATCTCAAAATCCCTGTCCAAAGTGATCCCTGCCCTCAAAAGCCCCATGTATGACAGCTCAATGCAAGTAGCGAACACCGGTATAGCGAACTAAATTCATTGATCCCTTGGAGATCTGTGTTCTACTGTAGTTGGTTCTTATGACGTAACAGTGCCTGCTTAGTCTAGGAAATGTGTCAGCCAGTTTGCTGGAATTTTAAGGCAAGTAATAAACAAAATACTAAACTTCTCTCCATTTAATACTAAATCTTGAATGTTTTGTTTTTTAACTCACTATCGCTTGTTTTATACAAAATCATTGAAGTTCACATAACCACAAAGATATTTCACTATTTTCTTTGGAATATATGAAAGTCTGATTACAATATTGTATAGTGCATTAAAGGTGGCTACTCAAATATGTTCGTTTTGGTGTTGATAGCCATTTTTGAAAGTCACTTTTGATGGGATGCTTAGACTTAACTGGTCACAAACCAGTGAATGCATGATTTGTCACGCCCCCTTTTTGTGATGTCATAAGCAGAATCAGCCTCATTATCTCTACATCTATCGTAACAATAACCACTGAATTCAGAAAATGTTTTCCACTCAGAGAAATCATTTGACAATGTAACATTACTGAGCATTTGGTGTAAAAAAGATATCCACATCAATGGTAATTAAACAATTATTTAGGCAGTATTTCAGTTGAAATAATGATGCGTTACTCTGTATAATCGGTTTATTACATAGTTTTATGGCCCCTAACCCAGGTGGGTTTTTCACAGCCGATAATTACGCTGTCTTAATGAAAGGCTAATCAAAGGTGTTTGTTTATTGGACAAATTAACAGAAATTAAGTCCAGTTTTTATTTTGTTGAAAAATCTTTGAATGAAAATCGAGAAGTGGTAAAGTCAAGGTTAGTGGATGTTTAACTCGTTTAATGAAAATAGAATTAGATAGAAGGTCGTTTAGTATCCTCTATATATTGCGACCAAAGTTAATCCCTACATTTGGTAACCGTTTGGCTCTTTCAAAGTTTTGGGGGAACCACATTGGCCATCCCTATGACACCTCTAGTATATAATTATTTGCTGTGCATTGTTTCAGATTATGCATGAGGAAGAAGAAAATGGACAGTTTGATGTTCCAATCTTCACAGAGGAGTTTCTCGACCACAATAAAGGTAGCCTACTGTTTTCTGGATCAATTTCAAATTTGAAAGGTATAAGTTTATCTCAACATATGAAATCTACATGAGTTCAAAATTCAATGTACCTCAGTGTCCAATCTAGGACGTGCGATCCGCGTTTCACGCTAAAAATTATCAGATCGCCTCACATTAAACAGTACAGCGTGATCAATCGCGCACTGTTATTTCACGCTGAGTAATAAATCTTACTATTTGTTATCCCCCTAATAAAGTATGAAAACATAAGTATAAAATATATATCAAAAGTGACAAAACTATCCAAGAAGCTTTCAAATCGTTTCCATTTCATAGCATGTACCATTATTCAACACTAGTCAAGTGTAGTACCAGGGGTCGAAATTAGTCCTATTGGGGTACTAGCCATTCGGACTAGTGCATTCCTGTGAGCACTAGCCGTAACATATTCTGACTAGCCAAATTCACAGATATGATCGAACTTTTTAAAAATTCAACTAGTCCTTCGGACTACCAGTGATTGCACTTTACTAGCCCAGCATCTTTTTCACTAGCCATTGGCTACCGGGCTAGTGCTAATTTCGAACCCTGTGTAGCGTAGTCCGATCGTTGTGATTGGCTGCTATTAATAGAATCCCTAATCAGAATATAGCTTTTATCATTTAGGATTTGCCTACATTGAAATGATTTGATGTTATGTTATGATCGGCCCTTCGTTCAGTGTTTGACCAATCAGAATAAAGCTTGCATTATCAGGGATTCCCATGCATTGTATTGCCTGTTTATCAAAGAAATTACTGATCAACTAAAACAAACACCTGAAGTTAAAGTTTCATCACCGATATTATTTCATCATAATTGTCGTGTTCAATCAATGAGCTGTGAAACATTGACTTACGACTGGTCACACAAAATATATCCAGATTCTCTTGCATACAATGTTTCATTATGCATCAAAAGCATGTTAATCTTCACAAACTGTAACTGCAAACATATCTACTTATCATTAGACTCACCCTCTCACTGAGAGTTTACCAGTTTACGCCACCTGAACCTGAGATTCCCACTGGATGAATGTCAGTCCGTGGAAATTGTGCACCGGCATCGTGACTCAGCACACCCGAGTCAATGTGAAAGAATATAGTTCAAATTTTAAATCGTTGTCAGTGTTGTTCCTAGAGGGGGTCCTGGGGACATTTGCCCACCCTTTTGGCTTGGTGTCCCCTAGAATTTTGAGAAGTAGGATACTTTTACCATTGCAAGGGGTCCTGATTCTCAGAATAGGCTAAAATGACCCCCTCAGCTGATCACCTAGGAACAACACTGGTTGTTATGGTAGAATGGAGATAAACATTCTGTGTTTTGAAATCGGCGACATATAACTGAATTATTATAGCTCTAAGTTATCCATTTAAAGCCTTACGCTAGGCGTTCGACTTTAATTTAAATTTAGAGCTATGATAATTCTGTTATATGCCACTGATTTCAAACACAGTATGTTTATCTCCTAATTGATTGCATCATACCAAGCTAGTTCATTCACTGCATTGATAAATTGAGACTTTTAAATTCAAACGATATGCTCTAGCTTCACCAGTTATTATCCTCGCCACGAAGTTGAAGGGGGATATAGGTTTGGGCTCCGTCCGTGCGTCCGTCCATCCGAGTTAAAGGGGACAGCTTTTCTCAGAAAAATTAGCTGTGTGTCTTCTCTTCAGGCCCTGAAGTTCAGGGTATCAATACTTTGATGGAGTTCAAAAATCAGAACCGCAAAATTATTTTTTACAGAGTTATTGCCCCTTTTCCATGTTTTTGGACTCTGTTCGAGGGTGTCATCAAAGGGGACAACTTTCCTCAAAAACTAAGATAGGTTCACCAAACTTGCTGTGTGTCTTCATTGTATCAATACCTTGATGGAGTTCGAAAATCAAACCACAAAATTATATTTTAAGGAGTTATTGCCCTTGTTTCGAGATTTTGGACTCTTTTATCAGAAACTATTAAAGATAGAACACAACATTTACACTGTGTCTTAAGGGTATCAATACCTTGATGGAGTTCAAAAATGAGGAAAACTTATTTGGTGGGGGATGTTGATGACCATGTCTTCTTGTTCAAATTTAACTTATGAGTTTGAAACAGACTATAACCATGTTGAAATTCATTTCTGAACTAGCCTGAGAACAGGTCTTCTTAAAACAGATTATCAATTTATCATTATCACTATTGTTCCTAAACCCCTTGGTGTCTATCTGCAGTGCGAGAGGGGGAACTGCGGCAGCTGCGTAAACAGACCACGGAGCTCGAGGAACAGAACGCGATCCTGAGCAAGCACATCGAGAACATGAAACACGCCATTGAGAAACTGGAGGTGGAGGCCGTTCAACAACGTAGCACGAACATGGCCCTCCAGACACACCTTGACAATCTCCGCACCACCCTCACCTCTCACTTCTCTACCATCCCGCTACCAGGTGAGATATAGAGCAGGCCCCTAGCACCAATTTAGTTGGTGAGGGGCCAAATTTTGAAATTCTCTGCTGGGGGGGGGGAGTTAATTTCCTAAGGGCAGAGACTTTTCCGAAAATAATTTTCCTCACTCAGTGGGGGGTTGAGATTTCGAACTCTTATGGGGGGGATGTTGATCCAAATATTGTATTGTAAATTATTTTTTGAAGAAAACCATCTTAAGGAAAGTTTACCTTTATGAAACAAGTTTTATCTTTGATTATGATATATGTTTGTAGAAATATTTGTAGACTAAGCCTGTAGTTGCTGAATACTTCAAATGCTCAACTAGGCACTGTGGCTGAATTTTTGATATAAAGATGTCAATTCAAAGCCATTTTCAACAATATCCTTTGCTTTGAAATGATCTTTCTGTGATTCTCTGAACTTTGAGTAACATTTACATTAACACAAATATTTAACAAATTATTACCATGAATTGGTAAATTTTCCCTGTCCAAAAAAGTAAGTCAAAAATATATCTGATGATTAAATGTATATAAAAAGAAAGAGATTGATAATCTTCTAAGGGGAAAGCTTTGCTTAGAATATATTAAGATAGGATAACCAAATTTGCTTTGTGACCTAATGGTATCAATACCTTGAATAAGTTCTAAAATCAGAAGTAACCAATTATCTTGTAAATCGGAGATTCAGGAGGTATTGTTGTCTTTGTCCTGTTAGTGTGTCTGGCAGTCTGTTTGTCACAAAAAGATTTAACCTTGCTCATAACTATTGATTGCTTGGGAATAGACCTTTGATATTTCACATGTGTGTCTATCATGATTCATATTAAGACCTTTCAGATGAGGTTATAACTTTTGACCTCGTCACCTTGACCTTGGTGTCGGGGGCATCAGTGTTTCACAAACACAGCTTGTTCCTTGATTTTTATCCCCAGCAACAACAAAGTTGCGGGGGGTATTAAAATGGGTACCGTCTGTCCGTCCATCCGTCCATTACACTTTGTGTCTGGCTCATAACTTTCTAACTAATCAACCATTTCATTTCAAATTTGATAAGGAAAACCTATATATACATGTGCAATTTGCGGGGGATATAGCTCGACCATGTCAGCTGCTTGTTTAATTGGATTTAGAAAATTGGAGCTATTGTGAAAACCAATCTGGCACAGTACGTTAATCACTCTATCTTCTTGCTATCTTCCTCGGAATTAAAATGCGCACCTTCCGCTCGTTCTCAACACTATTTGTTCAGTAACTCTTTATCTTATCAACCATTGCAATTCAAATTCCATTTGGACATGCAGGAACATGTCATAACGAGTCATGTCTGCCTGATTCAGGTTCATCTGAGACGCCCTCCCTCGACACAATAGACACGTACATGGCCAGACTTCACACCATGATCCTCGACTCACCGCAGGAGAATGAATCCCTTATAGCCACAGTCAGAGAGATCGTGGGCAGACTCAATATTGAGGGGTAAGTTCAGTTGAATGAGTCTTGTATAGCCACAGTCAGAGAGATCGTCGGCAGACTCAATATTGAGGGGTAAGTTCAGTTGAATGAGTCTTGTATAGCCACAGTCAGAGAGATCGTCGGCAGACTCAATATTGAGGGGTAAGTCCAGTTGAATGAGTCTTGTATAGCCACAGTCAGAGAGATCGTCGGCAGACTCAATATTGAGGGGTAAGTCCAGTTGAATGAGTTCCTTATAGCCACAGTCAGAGAGATCGTCGGCAGACTCAATATTGAGGGGTAAGTCCAGTTGAATGAGTTCCTTATAGCCACAGTCAGAGAGATCGTCGGCAGACTCAATATTGAGGGGTAAGTCCAGTTGAATGAGTCTTGTATAGCCACAGTCAGAGAGATCGTCGGCAGACTCAATATTGAGGGGTAAGTTCAGTTGAATGAGTCTTGTATAGCCACAGTCAGAGAGATCGTCGGCAGACTCAATATTGAGGGGTAAGTCCAGTTGAATGAGTCTTGTATAGCCACGGTCAGAGAGATCGTCGGCAGACTCAATATTGAGGGGTAAGTCCAGTTGAATGAGTCTTGTATAGCCACAGTCAGAGAGATCGTCGGCAGACTCAATATTGAGGGGTAAGTCCAGTTGAATGAGTCTTGTATAGCCACAGTCAGAGAGATCGTCGGCAGACTCAATATTGAGGGGTAAGTCCAGTTGAATGAGTCTTGTATAGCCACGGTCAGAGAGATCGTCGGCAGACTCAATATTGAGGGGTAAGTCCAGTTGAATGAGTCTTGTATAGCCACAGTCAGAGAGATCGTCGGCAGACTCAATATTGAGGGGTAAGTCCAGTTGAATGAGTCTTGTATAGCCACAGCCAGAGAGATCGTCGGCAGACTCAATATTGAGGGGTAAGTCCAGTTGAATGAGTCTTGTATAGCCACGGTCAGAGAGATCGTCGGCAGACTCAATATTGAGGGGTAAGTCCAGTTGAATGAGTCTTGTATAGCCACAGTCAGAGAGATAGTCGGCAGACTCAATATTGAGGGGTAAGTCCAGTTGAATGAGTCTTGTATAGCCACGGTCAGAGAGATCGTCGGCAGACTCAATATTGAGGGGTAAGTCCAGTTGAATGAGTCTTGTATAGCCACAGTCAGAGAGATCGTCGGCAGACTCAATATTGAGGGGTAAGTCCAGTTGAATGAGTTCCTTATAGCCACAGTCAGAGAGATCGTCGGCAGACTCAATATTGAGGGGTAAGTCCAGTTGAATGAGTCTTGTATAGCCACAGTCAGAGAGATCGTCGGCAGACTCAATATTGAGGGGTAAGTTCAGGAGAATGAATCCCTTATAGCCACAGTCAGAGAGATCGTCGGCAGACTCAATATTGAGGGGTAAGTTCAGTTGAATGAGTCTTGTATAGCCACAGTCAGAGAGATCGTCGGCAGACTCAATATTGAGGGGTAAGTTCAGTTGAATGAGTCTTGTATAGCCACGGTCAGAGAGATCGTCGGCAGACTCAATATTGAGGGGTAAGTCCAGTTGAATGAGTCTTGTATAGCCACGGTCAGAGAGATCGTGGGCAGACTCAATATTGAGGGGTAAGTCCAGTTGAATGAGTCTTGTATAGCCACAGTCAGAGAGATCGTCGGCAGACTCAATATTGAGGGGTAAGTTCAGTTGAATGAGTCTTGTATAGCCACAGTCAGAGAGATCGTCGGCAGACTCAATATTGAGGGGTAAGTCCAGTTGAATGAGTCTTGTATAGCCACAGTCAGAGAGATCGTCGGCAGACTCAATATTGAGGGGTAAGTTCAGTTGAATGAGTCTTGTATAGCCACAGTCAGAGAGATCGTCGGCAGACTCAATATTGAGGGGTAAGTCCAGTTGAATGAGTCTTGTATAGCCACAGTCAGAGAGATCGTCGGCAGACTCAATATTGAGGGGTAAGTCCAGTTGAATGAGTTCCTTATAGCCACAGTCAGAGAGATCGTCGGCAGACTCAATATTGAGGGGTAAGTTCAGTTGAATGAGTCTTGTATAGCCACAGTCAGAGAGATCGTCGGCAGACTCAATATTGAGGGGTAAGTCCAGTTGAATGAGTCTTGTATAGCCACGGTCAGAGAGATCGTCGGCAGACTCAATATTGAGGGGTAAGTCCAGTTGAATGAGTCTTGTATAGCCACGGTCAGAGAGATTGTCGGCAGACTCAATATTGAGGGGTAAGTCCAGTTGAATGAGTTCCTTATAGCCACAGTCAGAGAGATCGTCGGCAGACTCAATATTGAGGGGTAAGTCCAGTTGAATGAGTCTTGTATAGCCACAGTCAGAGAGATCGTCGGCAGACTCAATATTGAGGGGTAAGTCCAGTTGAATGAGTCTTGTATAGCCACGGTCAGAGAGATTGTCGGCAGACTCAATATTGAGGGGTAAGTCCAGTTGAATGAGTTCCTTATAGCCACAGTCAGAGAGATCGTCGGCAGACTCAATATTGAGGGGTAAGTCCAGTTGAATGAGTCTTGTATAGCCACAGTCAGAGAGATCGTCGGCAGACTCAATATTGAGGGGTAAGTTCAGTTGAATGAGTCTTGTATAGCCACAGTCAGAGAGATCGTCGGCAGACTCAATATTGAGGGGTAAGTCCAGTTGAATGAGTCTTGTATAGCCACAGTCAGAGAGATCGTCGGCAGACTCAATATTGAGGGGTAAGTCCAGTTGAATGAGTTCCTTATAGCCACGGTCAGAGAGATCGTCGGCAGACTCAATATTGAGGGGTAAGTCCAGTTGAATGAGTCTTGTATAGCCACAGTCAGAGAGATCGTCGGCAGACTCAATATTGAGGGGTAAGTCCAGTTGAATGAGTCTTGTATAGCCACAGTCAGAGAGATCGTCGGCAGACTCAATATTGAGGGGTAAGTTCAGGAGAATGAATCCCTTATAGCCACAGTCAGAGAGATTGTCGGCAGACTCAATATTGAGGGGTAAGTTCAGGAGAATGAATCCCTTATAGCCACAGTCAGAGAGATCGTCGGCAGACTCAATATTGAGGGGTAAGTTCAGTTGAATGAGTTCCTTATAGCCACAGTCAGAGAGATCGTCGGCAGACTCAATATTGAGGGGTAAGTCCAGTTGAATGAGTCTTGTATAGCCACAGTCAGAGAGATCGTCGGCAGACTCAATATTGAGGGGTAAGTTCAGGAGAATGAATCCCTTATAGCCACAGTCAGAGAGATCGTCGGCAGACTCAATATTGAGGGGTAAGTCCAGTTGAATGAGTTCCTTATAGCCACAGTCAGAGAGATCGTCGGCAGACTCAATATTGAGGGGTAAGTCCAGTTGAATGAGTCTTGTATAGCCACAGTCAGAGAGATCGTCGGCAGACTCAATATTGAGGGGTAAGTCCAGTTGAATGAGTCTTGTATAGCCACGGTCAGAGAGATCGTCGGCAGACTCAATATTGAGGGGTAAGTTCAGTTGAATGAGTCTTGTATAGCCACGGTCAGAGAGATCGTCGGCAGACTCAATATTGAGGGGTAAGTCCAGTTGAATGAGTTCCTTATAGCCACAGTCAGAGAGATCGTCGGCAGACTCAATATTGAGGGGTAAGTCCAGTTGAATGAGTCTTGTATAGCCACAGTCAGAGAGATCGTCGGCAGACTCAATATTGAGGGGTAAGTCCAGTTGAATGAGTTCCTTATAGCCACAGTCAGAGAGATCGTCGGCAGACTCAATATTGAGGGGTAAGTCCAGTTGAATGAGTTCCTTATAGCCACAGTCAGAGAGATCGTCGGCAGACTCAATATTGAGGGGTAAGTCCAGTTGAATGAGTCTTGTATAGCCACGGTCAGAGAGATCGTCGGCAGACTCAATATTGAGGGGTAAGTCCAGTTGAATGAGTCTTGTATAGCCACAGTCAGAGAGATCGTCGGCAGACTCAATATTGAGGGGTAAGTTCAGTTGAATGAGTCTTGTATAGCCACAGTCAGAGAGATCGTCGGCAGACTCAATATTGAGGGGTAAGTTCAGTTGAATGAGTCTTGTATAGCCACAGTCAGAGAGATCGTCGGCAGACTCAATATTGAGGGGTAAGTCCAGTTGAATGAGTCTTGTATAGCCACGGTCAGAGAGATTGTCGGCAGACTCAATATTGAGGGGTAAGTTCAGGAGAATGAATCCCTTATAGCCACAGTCAGAGAGATCGTCGGCAGACTCAATATTGAGGGGTAAGTTCAGTTGAATGAGTCTTGTATAGCCACAGTCAGAGAGATCGTCGGCAGACTCAATATTGAGGGGTAAGTCCAGTTGAATGAGTCTTGTATAGCCACGGTCAGAGAGATCGTCGGCAGACTCAATATTGAGGGGTAAGTCCAGTTGAATGAGTCTTGTATAGCCACGGTCAGAGAGATCGTCGGCAGACTCAATATTGAGGGGTAAGTCCAGTTGAATGAGTCTTGTATAGCCACAGTCAGAGAGATCGTCGGCAGATTCAATATTGAGGGGTAAGTTCAGTTGAATGAGTCTTGTATAGCCACAGTCAGAGAGATCGTCGGCAGACTCAATATTGAGGGGTAAGTCCAGTTGAATGAGTCTTGTATAGCCACGGTCAGAGAGATCGTCGGCAGACTCAATATTGAGGGGTAAGTCCAGTTGAATGAGTCTTGTATAGCCACGGTCAGAGAGATCGTCGGCAGACTCAATATTGAGGGGTAAGTCCAGTTGAATGAGTTCCTTATAGCCACAGTCAGAGAGATCGTCGGCAGACTCAATATTGAGGGGTAAGTCCAGTTGAATGAGTCTTGTATAGCCACGGTCAGAGAGATCGTCGGCAGACTCAATATTGAGGGGTAAGTCCAGTTGAATGAGTCTTGTATAGCCACGGTCAGAGAGATCGTCGGCAGACTCAATATTGAGGGGTAAGTCCAGTTGAATGAGTCTTGTATAGCCACGGTCAGAGAGATCGTCGGCAGACTCAATATTGAGGGGTAAGTTCAGTTGAATGAGTCTTGTATAGCCACGGTCAGAGAGATCGTCGGCAGACTCAATATTGAGGGGTAAGTCCAGTTGAAAGAGTCTTGTATAGCCACAGTCAGAGAGATCGTGGGCAGACTCAATATTGAGGGGTAAGTCCAGTTGAAAGAGTCTTGTATAGCCACAGTCAGAGAGATCGTGGGCAGACTCAATATTGAGGGGTAAGTCCAGTTGAAAGAGTCTTGTATAGCCACAGTCAGAGAGATCGTGGGCAGACTCAATATTGAGGGGTAAGTCCAGTTGAAAGAGTCTTGTATAGCCACAGTCAGAGAGATCGTGGGCAGACTCAATATTGAGGGGTAAGTCCAGTTGAAAGAGTCTTGTATAGCCACAGTCAGAGAGATCGTGGGCAGACTCAATATTGAGGGGTAAGTCCAGTTGAAAGAGTCTTGTATAGCCACAGTCAGAGAGATTGTGGGCAGACTCAATATTGAGGGGTAAGTCCAGTTGAAAGAGTCTTGTATAGCCACAGTCAGAGAGATCGTGGGCAGACTCAATATTGAGGGGTAAGTCCAGTTGAAAGAGTCTTGTATAGCCACGGTCAGAGAGATCGTGGGCAGACTCAATATTGAGGGGTAAGTTCAGTTGAATGAGTCTTGTATAGCCACGGTCAGAGAGATCGTCGGCAGACTCAATATTGAGGGGTAAGTCCAGTTGAATGAGTCTTGTATAGCCATGGTCAGAGAGATTGTCGGCAGACTCAATATTGAGGGGTAAGTCCAGTTGAATGAGTCTTGTATAGCCACAGTCAGAGAGATTGTCGGCAGACTCAATATTGAGGGGTAAGTCCAGTTGAATGAGTCTTGTATAGCCACAGTCAGAGAGATTGTCGGCAGACTCAATATTGAGGGGTAAGTCCAGTTGAATGAGTCTTGTATAGCCACAGTCAGAGAGATCGTCGGCAGACTCAATATTGAGGGGTAAGTCCAGTTGAATGAATCCCTTATAGCCACAGTCAGAGAGATCGTCGGCAGACTCAATATTGAGGGGTAAGTCCAGTTGAATGAGTCTTGTATAGCCACAGTCAGAGAGATCGTCGGCAGACTCAATATTGAGGGGTAAGTCCAGTTGAATGAGTCTTGTATAGCCACAGTCAGAGAGATTGTCGGCAGACTCAATATTGAGGGGTAAGTCCAGTTGAATGAGTCTTGTATAGCCACGGTCAGAGAGATATAGCCACAGTCAGAGAGATTGTCGGCAGACTCAATATTGAGGGGTAAGTCCAGTTGAATGAGTCTTGTATAGCCACGGTCAGAGAGATTGTCGGCAGACTCAATATTGAGGGGTAAGTCCAGTTGAATGAGTCTTGTATAGCCACAGTCAGAGAGATCGTCGGCAGACTCAATATTGAGGGGTAAGTCCAGTTGAATGAGTCTTGTATAGCCACGGTCAGAGAGATCGTCGGCAGACTCAATATTGAGGGGTAAGTCCAGTTGAATGAGTCTTGTATAGCCACGGTCAGAGAGATTGTCGGCAGACTCAATATTGAGGGGTAAGTCCAGTTGAATGAGTCTTGTATAGCCACGGTCAGAGAGATCGTCGGCAGATATAGTATGATCTTTGTCATATACAGTATAGTTTGCCATCGATATCAGGTTTGACCTCTCTGGTTCAACAATTCGTTGGGGTAATTGAAAACCTGGAAAGATTTGGAAAATTAAGAGTTTGATTCAAGGGCCTTGTAAAGTTTGGGAAATAGTCATACATTTAGGAAGTCATTGAAAAATCATGATTTTTGCATTTCCTGTGAAATATACATTAAGTTACACAGATCTTCTTTAAATGTATGTACATTTTCCAAATTTTCGCGAATTTAAATTCATGTTTTCAAGTTTGAAACTTGTTTGTTTTGTCTTAAGAATTGTTTATTTTTGTGTTTTTATTTCAGAGACAAGTTATGACAAGAGGAGTGTGGATGTCTCTGAACTAAACGTGGACTATATTCAAACTATAAACAAACTACACATGAACTGGATATAAAAATTGAACAGACTCTGAAGTGACAACCATTCAATACGATCTCAAGGATTTTGAAGTCATTGCGTTTGGTTACTGTCAAATATTGCTAATCTCTGGATTGCATGAAATGTTTTAAAGGACTGAACAGTGATTGCAGTATGAATGCAGTTGATATCAAAAACAAAGAAATGATATTGAAGCTGATTATGGGAGCAGAAAATGTATAACACGTTTAGAAAAGGCATCAAGATCCACAACCTCATCCTGAATAACTTTTGAAAATCTGTTGAGACCTAAAGTTGCTGTTAAGTCAACATTGCGGGGTCCTGGAGTGAAGGACTTTTGATAGTGGGCAGAGTCCATGGATAATTTGCCGTCAACTTTCAAATATGAATTTATCCAAAACGATAGGACAACCATGGGACCTACTGAATCTTTCATGGAGTTTTGATGACTGATGTCGTTCTGTGCGTTCTGGAGACCACCTACAATCATCTATCTAGGACTCTCATCACTCTTTAAATTGGCTTTTGACATCTTGAAACACCAATTTATTCCAGAAAATCTTAATGTCCTCCCAGAATTCCTTCTGACAAGAACCACAGATTTTCAGAGTTATTGATGAGATTGCTATTTGCAAAGACAAGAATGTGTGATCAATGATTTTCTAAAATTATCCCAAAGCTGAACTCTTTATTCTGCATTACAAACAATATTGAGCATGTGGATCTTAAAGATAATCACAGCATGTGTATTTTCAGAATATTTCTTCATTTACTATAACTTGTATGATCTTTATATTCATACATAATCATCAGCATTTGTCAAAGTTTAAGTTTGAAGTACCTGTTGAAATATTTGTTGATTTCATTTATTGATTGAAAAAAATGTTTTGCGTTGATTTGATATATTGAATATTCTGAAAATGAATTATCAACATGTGAGGATGGGGAAGGTATCGCAAGCACGGAGAAGACAATATTTGTTATTGCTTACCAGTTACATATTACAATGTTTAGTAAATCTGGATCTTTATGGACATTGTGTATGTACATCATATACTGACTGTTTGATGTGATGTCATAATTGATAAGTATCACGTCACAATGGCAAGGCCGTAGAGATCATAGAAATTTTTTTTTAATGTATTTGATTATCTTATTGAGCTTATGAGGAAGGAAATACTAAACAATGTTCCATTTATTATCATCTTTAATTAAAGAGAAAGTTGTTTGGTAATTTGCAAGTGAAAGATGCCAAGTACATTCACACATTTTATGAAAATGTTTTTGATGATTCTGTTTTGTATTCTCAATGTAGCAAACCTGTTTATGTTGCTTTGCTTCGCTTTGTTCATCGTCAATATTTTGTACAATTAAACCATTACACATCATATGCATTTCCAAAGAGTTGTTGTATGTTGATGGCTTGGCTCTCATAAAAGAATTTGTGGATATTTTACTGTGAAAGAAGAGGTAAAAGTTGGAAGTTGTTTGTTCTGGAACACACAGAAGGAACCTTTTAACAATAAAACTATCTTGTCAAGACTTGAGTCAGCAAACAGAGAACTCTCCTGATACAACGTAGCTCATCAGATTGCATTGACACAACAAAGAAACAGACGAAACAGTTGCTGTTTCGTCAGATACTTTCAAACAAAAACATTGTTGCATACATCTTCAAGATTCGTTTAGGTCAATTACCTTTAACAATCTATGTATATTTAATAAAATTATCACATATTTCGACATGTGTACGGAATAGGAAGCTTTCGTGTACGGAATTACCAGCCAAGTGTGCTGAATTTTCGAACAGTGATATATCTGGTATATTCGTTGACACACTAAATAAATTAATTCCCCTGTTAATACTAAAATGAGAATCTAATCTTTAGATCATTCAGCTTTGTTAAATAAATTAATAATGAGGTTAATATAATTTGCAATAACGCCACGAGTGTTCTTTTCCTCGGGTGTACAGAAAAGCACGGCTCTACTCTACAACGGTTGACGCTAGGAATGTCAAGGCCACGTTACAAGACGTTGAGTGATTCCGTTGTGGATTTTCATTTGCTGGTAAACTAGTCGTAGGCGGAGGTAAAAGAATAATGACGTTTTAATTGACATTTTGTCTCTCATGTTATTGAGCGTTGAATTTGTTCGCGTAAATAGTGCAGTTCTATTTGTTGCGAATGTGTTTATTTGGAGCAAACAAACGTATTAAAACATCCAATATGTGTATATTTATTTATAAGAATTGACTTCAAAATTTATTATGTTCATGGAGGTATAAACTTAAAAGCCGCTGTCCAAACTTCGCATAAATCCGCTACGCGGATTTACACAGTTTGCACAGCGGATTTTAAGAGGATATACCTCTTGAATCATGGATTAACTAGCATAAATAAAGTTTTTTTCCCATACTCTGAACATAGGACAACATTCATGCTGAGTTGAGATCACAATTTAAAGAATACCTTGTGACGAAGGCTGCCAAAAAATAGCCATTCAATCTTGGAAGATCTAGCTTATATCTGGTGTGCGTGTTCTAATGTAAATGATCTAGCGGATATCCATCACTTAAACTTCTCTGAAACTCTTGCTAAAAGAAAGTTCATGATAGAAATAATGCAAATTGTAAATAAAAGGTACCAAAAAAATGGCCATTCAAACTTGGAATATCTTGTGTATGTTTGTCATGAGTGGTCGTATCTTTTAATTAATATTTACGCATACGCACGTTTTACATAGCCTACCCTTGAACTCGATGAACTTTATGGTCGAAACATTGCAAAAAGATCGTCATCACTTCATTGAAGCGCCGTGTAGTTTTGAGTGGAGGTTTCAAGGTTATTGGTAAATGTCTAAATAAACCTAAACTATCCAGACTGTAGAACACCTATATAAATGTTTCCTGTTGTTGAGGTTTATCCTGCCTGGCATCCGACTAGGAAATGGTCCATTTCAATCTTGCCCAATAGGAAATCGATAAACAGAGGCTAAGGGTATCAGACCAGGTATGAAAATAAATGTGAGACAGTGCTTCTTATTGTTTGACAATACCATGTCATTTTACCGTACCAGATGTTATTGGTTTTACTCTGAGCCCCAAAGGGACGGAATAAATCATCAATTGCATGGTAACATACAAAGCAGGGAAATATTCCGTATTCACTGATGAAGCTTGGTTTGCAAGGTGAACTTGTATGGATAAGATTTATGTTCAATGGTGTCCTTTGCTGTAGACCATTTCAATTTTCCGTTAAATTTCCCCTTCTCAAGGCTTGATTTGTTACAGAAGAAGTCATTTTGTTTTTAACTTGAGATGATAACGACAAAGATCATTGAATAATTCCATATAGCTTCGATAACTAATCAGATTTCCAAATAAAAAAATGGTTTATTTAATTTGAAAGACAGTTTGCACAGTAATTTGCTCATCTCAGAGAAGGTGGATCATACAAGGCTAAGGTATAATACAAAGGTATCCAATCAGCATGTCATAACTTTAGGCGACTGCTATACTTATTCAGACTTTTGATTGAAGGAATTTTAGTACTATAACCCCCGGAATCGAATAACAACAATAAACAAATGGATAAACAACTTTAACCTGAATAAGTGTGAAGATTATTTTCCACTACAAAGTCTCGGACCTCATTTCAATTGAGATCTTTGACAATCATACAATAATCTAATCTGAATGAGACGAAAGTGCTTTTTTATTCACTTGAAATTGCCACGATTTGAACAAAAGATCTGTACATGACTACGTGGCGAGTCTTCCAGGCGGTTTGCATATTGTAAATATTGAGAGATAGATGTACACGTATATCATGTTAGATTAAATCAATAGCATTATTCAATGTTGTCACTACTGCCTCGTCAAGTATATTTGCCTTGCGATATATATATTCAATGAGAACAATTTAATTCAATGAGAAAAATGTCAAAATTACATTTTATATTAATAAAAAACGAAATTGCTCTTGTTTTAACAAATTGAATAGATTAGTCTGACTAGAAAATTCAACACTACCAGACACGTCTTGAATCACCCGGCAGACAATTGAGTAGAATACCTTAAAGGGCCAGTAGCACCTACATATAAGGTAATGTCAAGAAAATGAAAATAAATGGTATTTAACTAAATGAAGTAGTAATAAATCAAATATACAATGTAAAGCCATACGACTCCCTTTTCTTAAACAAAATGAATTAAAGGTGTTCACACAAAAATGGCAGCCAATGGGCTTTATGTGAATTTATATAATTTTTTCTCTGGCTGTGGATAATTGGTTTGTGCAATGGGATTTTTGACACTATCAAATTAATACATTTAGCATTAACGTACAATTATCTGTGGAATACAATGTTCTCTTAAAGTATAGAAAGTCTCCGTTTAACATTGAATTAAAAACCTTAACAACATTGATTACCTAACTATCATTGTTTTTAAACTCTTACAAAATTTGAATAGCCCGGCAAACAATATTGATAACAGTAATTTTCACGTATTGATGACCTTTTAAGCAAATTTGGAAATGATAATGCAAGCCACATCTGAATATTCGATACCAATCTTGCAAGCTAATAAGCTGTATTGCAAACTGCACTTTAGCAAAGAGTCCAACTAAATGATAATTATGACACCACATTTAACATTAAAACATGCTAGAGTTCCCGTAATAAGAGTCAGAACAAACAGCCAGCTGCTCTACGTCTTTAACACATCAGCTTCTTTTTAATATTCAGACACTGCCAGCCACACTGACGAGACCTACCATATATGAATCTCTGTGATCAGAAATAGATAAGTCACTATTTCGTTCATTGATGTTCTTCAACAAGTTTAACAAAATTAAACGACCATACCTCAACTAATAACATGCTTTAGTCAAACAAAGGTTCTGCAGACAGTACTATGCACAGAAGCCTCTAAACTCTAACACGAATATGGAAGAGGTTGCTTTTCCTTGACAATGACTCCTATAGCACTTGCTTCACATTTTTATTAACATGTCTTCAAGGAGTTGCTAGTCGACATTAAGTTCAAGAATGGTTTTTTTACACATGAACAACGGTTAACCCTTTTAATTGACGTCCAAGCAAACCAAAATACATGATATTTGCCAGCAAATGAACACAAGCAAGTGAACAAACTTATGGTACGCAACAGTACATGTATTCTGAATGCTTGCCACATCCTAAGAAGTCGGCAGTGAACACCAGAAAGTGAACACAAGCAAGTGAACAAACTTATGGTACGCAGCTGTTCATGATTTGGTCCACCATTCTAAGAAGTCGGCAGAAGTAACATTTGGTTTACACATGGGCAACGGTTAACCTTTTTTAATTGACATCCAAGCGAAACCAAAATACATGATATTTGCCAGCAAGTGAACACCAGAAAGTGAACACAAGCAAGTGAACAAACTTATGGTACGCAGCTGTTCATGATTTGGTCCACCATTCTAAGAAGTCGGCAGAAGTAACATTTGGTTTACACATGGGCAACGGTTAACCTTTTTTAATTGACATCCAAGCGAAACCAAAATACATGATATTTGCCAGCAAGTGAACACCAGAAAGTGAACACAAGCAAGTGAACAAACTTATGGTACGCAGCTGTTCATGATTTGGTCCACCATTCTAAGAAGTCGGCAGAAGTAACATTTGGTTTACACATGGGCAACGGTTAACCTTTTTTAATTGACCTCCAAGTGAAACCAAAATGTGTTTGAAAATATGGTTGACAAGACCAGAAGACCTGGGGTGATTGTCATCATCGTGTTGGACTTAATTTTCTTGACTGTTATGGGTTTCCCGAATAGTCTAGCAATTATTTGCACTACTCTGATGCGATAGTCACCTACTCCGTATCGCTCAGCGGATACAAGCAGACCAGAGTAAGATCGTTCAAGAAGACACAATTCAGCTTTTACTTTAAGTTGTCGAGTATAGATGTTCTTCTTTGAGGACATGTCAACACACGTGACTGAATATGAGGCTAAACCACGTTTTATCCAACATGCAGTATTTCCGTCAATTACGAAACTGTACATGTGATATATGTTCACAGAGAGCCAAACCTCATTGCTATCTATTTTCTTTGGATCATGGCAGTAAATGGAAACTTTACCCTTTTTGATAGGGTAATACAGTTTTTCTTCATAAATTGCCAAGTAGGCATTTCCTGTTTTTGACGTTTTGTTTTTTTCACAATTGGGTTCTAGTCCTTGTTGAAATATTCCATTTCTCTGTGACCAAAGAACGATGTTGGGTTTTGGAGCATAAACAAGAGAATGAATGTGGTTGGTCACACTGATTCCTGTCTTCTCTGTTGTATTTGCCTTCATCGACACTTTATAAACATTCCTGGCATGTAACCCATATGAAGCCACCATAAGAAACGTTTCGTCATACTTGGCTGCAAGGCCTGGCTTGTTAAACTTCTTCTTTTGAGATTTGAAATAGTTTTGTATGACTTGACTATTGAGGCTTTTTGATTGAGACTTTTTGGACACGTAATTGGCCTCAGGGCCATAAACTCTGATCTCTCGGGACTCAACATAATTTCTTATCTCCCGAGTCTCCAGACCATCTTCTTTAGTCTCACTGAACAAGTTGCCAGAATCCAGATCTGCAAGGACACATCCAGGGGTGGACATACACGCTACAGAATCCAGATCTGCAAGGACACATCCAGGGGTGGACATACACGCTACAGAATCCAGATCTGCAAGGACACATCCAGGGGTGGACATACACGCTACAGAATCCAGATCTGCAAGGACACATCCAGGGGTGGACATACACGCTACAGAATCCAGATCTGCAAGGACACATCCAGGGGTGGACATACACGCTACAGAATCCAGATCTGCAAGGACACATCCAGGGGTGGACATACACGCTACAGAATCCAGATCTGCAAGGACACATCCAGGGGTGGACATACACGCTACAGAATCCAGATCTGCAAGGACACATCCAGGGGTGGACATACACGCTACAGAATCCAGATCTGCAAGGACACATCCAGGGGTGGACATACACGCTACAGAATCCAGATCTGCAAGGACACATCCAGGGGTGGACATACACGCTACAGAATCCAGATCTGCAAGGACACATCCAGGGGTGGACATACACGCTACAGAATCCAGATCTGCAAGGACACATCCAGGGGTGGACATACACGCTACAGAATCCAGATCTGCAAGGACACATCCAGGGGTGGACATACACGCTACAGAATCCAGATCTGCAAGGACACATCCAGGGGTGGACATACACGCTACAGAATCCAGATCTGCAAGGACACATCCAGGGGTGGACATACACGCTACAGAATCCAGATCTGCAAGGACACATCCAGGGGTGGACATACACGCTACAGAATCCAGATCTGCAAGGACACATCCAGGGGTGGACATACACGCTACAGAATCCAGATCTGCAAGGACACATCCAGGGGTGGACATACACGCTACAGAATCCAGATCTGCAAGGACACATCCAGGGGTGGACATACACGCTACAGAATCCAGATCTGCAAGGACACATCCAGGGGTGGACATACACGCTACAGAATCCAGATCTGCAAGGACACATCCAGGGGTGGACATACACGCTACAGAATCCAGATCTGCAAGGACACATCCAGGGGTGGACATACACGCTACAGAATCCAGATCTGCAAGGACACATCCAGGGGTGGACATACACGCTACAGAATCCAGATCTGCAAGGACACATCCAGGGGTGGACATACACGCTACAGAATCCAGATCTGCAAGGACACATCCAGGGGTGGACATACACGCTACAGAATCCAGATCTGCAAGGACACATCCAGGGGTGGACATACACGCTACAGAATCCAGATCTGCAAGGACACATCCAGGGGTGGACATACACGCTACAGAATCCAGATCTGCAAGGACACATCCAGGGGTGGACATACACGCTACAGAATCCAGATCTGCAAGGACACATCCAGGGGTGGACATACACGCTACAGCATCCAGATCTGCAAGGACACATCCAGGGGTGGACATACACGCTACAGCACACTGAATAGGTGTTTTACACTTGGTACTCGTCAGATACAGGTGATGTGAAAGTTTGAGAGGTTCATCATTCTTGTATTTGAAATCTGATGTACATCTAAACTCTGCCTGTACAGATACGACCAGCAGGGAGACAATGTTGAGCACTAGACAACCAGGTGGGCTCATCCTTCCACGACAAGGAGTAATTCAGTCTGTAACTTTGAAGACAATTCAAATAATTTAGTCACAAAATGCTGTGTTTTGTTCCAGATCTACGTGGTTAGAGAGTTGGAAGGTTTTTCTTTATTGTATACAAAGATGGATGTTCGGCTGAGAACTGGCTGAATTCACAGACACAGAAGGTAAGCAATGTTTGAAAACATCACCCAATGTGGACCAATCGCTTCTGTAGGCAACCAATGAAACAATTCCTATTTTTAATGTTTGGTGTTGTTTCAAAATCACACAAGTGATATCTTATAATAATAATAATTAAGGTATAAATATAGCGCACATATCCACACCGAATGCATGCTCAAGGCGCTCCCTGAATTATTACCCTGGTCTAACCCAAGTTGCCGATTAAGCGCTTGATGGGTCCCCTCCAACACTACTTTCACCAGGTACCCATTTCCTGCTGGGTGAACAGAGGCACATTTTTGAATAAAGTCTCTTGCCTAAGGCGACACCACAAGTTTCTCAGTGTCTCAGTGTGGGGCAGGGAATTACCCTTCAAACTCTCAGTTCATTCAGCTATGAATCGGCTAACCCACCCATCCGGCGAGCCACGCGAGATGTTGCTGAACTACACTGATAGCGGTCAACTGAGCTTCGCACAGGACCACGTGCCACCACATATCTTGTATTTCATTGATTTCCATTATCCACATATTTGAAATTCCTCTATCCAGTCTTTTGAAATGTTAACAACGTAAAGCCATATACAATAATAATTTTCAAAAACAGAGGTGTACAGTTTCATAATTGATTTAAAACTAATATAGACTCAATATAAAACTTTAAAAATTTAAATAATTTATACACAAAATGCTGTTTTAATTCCAGTTATGCTTTTTGAATTTCCGTCTCCTATTCTTACCAAATGTAAACACACCAAAGAAATATACATTCCTTCTGTGGTTGTGTTTCATCAATAATTCAAAGTTTTCAGGTATTTCTCTTACAAAAGGAATTGTAGAATAATAACATTCAAATGGTTTTCTAGATTTAGTTGAAAAACTATAGTGCCTCTATGTCAAGACATTTCTTCTTGGGGGGGGGGGGGGGGGGGGGGGAGACATGTACCCCGTGAGTAAAACATATCTTCCTTTTTCATCACGCGACCAAAATATGGTGGGGGGGGAGTTTTGTACATTGCGGTTTATATTGAAGTAAAAAAAAACTTGCCATCTGAAAAATTCTTTAAAGGTGGACTGAAATGCTCAATATATAGAGGATCCTAAACGACCTTCCATTTAATACTATTTTTATTAAACGAGTTAATGATTTTGTATAAATCGAGCGAAAGCGAGTTTGATACCAAATCATTCACGAGTTTAATAAAAATAATATTAAATGGAAGGGGTTTAGTATTCTGTTTATTACTTGCCCTAAAAATCTAACATAATTGCCGATAAGTTGCCGAAACTAACATTTTCGCGAATCAGCAACAATTGTGACGGCGCACTTACACTGTGACGTCACAACAACACACTTCTATGACGTCAATCTTGCATTGTGTTATTACACTAGTTTAATATTGTCGTATAAATATTACACTGCGGTATCTTACACGGGCGAGTAATAATATAAGAATAATCAACGAGTTCCGAGGAATTACGGATTATCTGTCCTGAGTTAATTATTGCGATAAACTCCGAGCTTCAGCGAGGAGTTTGACACAATAATTAACGAGGGACAGATAATCCGTAATTCCGAGCACAGAGTTGGTTATTCTTTTTCTTACCCAAGATGATTTTAATGCATAAAACGGGGAAAAAAGAGTAACATTAAAAACTACGCGCGGCCGGTAAAGTACAAATTGTACTCATACGCCATTCATAATGTTGCTCACTACTTCAAGATGGGCGGCTAGAAGTAGTTCGCAAAATACGCTCTAATTATAAATAGTTAATAATTTTGATGTCACATTTTATCATATTTTATCAAACCTATTGTCTCATATGACAAAAAATCTTTTTATTGACCGCGCACAACCAGAAAGAAAAAATTAGACGTCGTAAGCTTCCGTTACGTTTGACAAGCCTAGCGAGGAATGTTATGACGTCACTGTTTGAAGTCATGTTTAATGACGTCATAGAGCTATGACGTAACGACAGAATATCCGTACTCCTATCATGGGGTCTAGAAAGGCCTAGTGGAGGGTCGCGTCAGCCCACGTTTCGAATTGACCAATCAGAACTCATCTTACCAAGCCAATAGTCTGCCTTCGCACGTATAACGTTGGAGGGTCATAGGTCGCAGAAAGGTCGACTGCCGCGACCTTCTACTAGGCCTTGCTAATCTGCAGTAAAAGATTGACTTATAGTCTCAGAGGAGATGGGTAATTACCGTACAGTCTCAGTGACTTAAAGAGAAGGAAATACAGAGTCAGAGAGGAATGCAGGAGTAGATACGATTTTACTTGGTATTTTATACTAAAATGAAAAGAAAGGTTCCCTTAATAAAATGTTCATCTGATATGAGCTGTATTGAGGCGAGGTGTTGTGAGGTTTAACGCCCCTGTTTAAGTGTTTTTCACTTATATCACGGCTGCTAGTACTAGCAGTTTTGTAGAACCGAGTATCTGACTCACTCATTTTCTCTTTACAATCGACAAGTGTGAATGACGGTCACGTTAAGTCAAATTTTTATTACAAAACGAAGGCATCAGACCCATAATAACCTCTGTACACATGCAGGATAACTTTATATAAAATATTACATTATTATTTACTAAATATATCTACTCAATGTTAAAAATGAATAAGTGTACTTTGAATCACTGGCTCACTCATTTTAACTCATCCGTTCGTTAATTGTGAATCCTGCTTAAAAATAATCACAATTTAACCACTAAAATTTTCATCAATGATAAAAAATTATTCACATAGAAGGAAAGGGAATTTGTGTGATAAACTTCTCTTTTCTATTTCTAACTTTTTCTGGGTAATGTAGTTCATGTGTTGACATTTGTTTTTTCAAAATAACCAGAACCATTTCTTAATGATTCATGAATGATATACTTTTAAACCAAACCCGATTCACTCATTCGATGTGGTGGGCTTTTGCACAAAATATCAATTCAAAGATCTTGCATTATGTTCTAGATCTATTCGATCTATTTGAAAACATTAAATCTATGAAAACTGAATTATGTTCTCTTAACCTCTATTTTTATTCTTTGTTCAGATTTTGGTTTTTGCTGAGTAAGTCTTAAGCATAATCATTTTAAGCATTAAATTTATATCTGTTTTATTTCCTTTTATTCAATGTCATGGAGTTCTAATCTAACATGAACTTGTACAGGAAGTTATTTTTGAAGGCTTCTGAAACAACTTCTAATGTTACTTTCACAAATCTTATCAACACCATATACTTACGAGAAAAGTATTGATGTCGAAACTTGATAGTGTCATACATTCATAGAATTTTAAGAAACATTTAAAATATTTCAAATATTGAATTCATAAATGTCAAGAATGAGCTGTTGGATATTTATTACAACTGCACCCAAAAGGTTCTATATCAGTGTGAAATGAAGGCACCGTTTTCAAAATTGTTCAAGTTTACATCATCTATATGTATATTTATTGATAGGATAAACCACTATGGTTTATGCATGGCCCAAATGCTAGTTTCTCATTGAATGCCTCGCTGCTGACCCTTTACTTTTCTGTGCTGCTATAGTGCCCCTACACGCAAAGGAGCAAGCACTGACAACTGGATTTTTTATTTCTCAAAAAGAAGGAACCGGATTGATAAACAAGCAAATGCTAATATCAATACGGATACGATATACTTTTGATTTGATAGAAATATGCAGAAATTTATATTCATCAGTTTATTTCTAGACAAACGTTTACATATGACATTACTACTTTCATTTCAAATTGATCGATATTTATTATGGCGTTTCAGAAGACGAGACTAGTTTTAAAACAATTATGAAACTGTACACCTCTGTTTTTGAAAATTATTATCCATGTATATGGCTTGACGTTTTTAACATTTCAAAAGACTGGATAGAGGAATTTCAAATATTCGTATAAAGGAAATCAATGAAATACAAGATAATACTTGTGAAATTTTGAAACAACATCAAACATTAAAAATAGGTATTGTTGTATTGGTTGACTACAGAAGCGATTGGCCTGGTCCACATTGTGTGATGTTTTCCAACATTGCTTACCTTCTGTTTCTGTGGATTCCGGCAGTTATCAGCAGAACATCCATCTGAAGGATTGTATATTTCTTTGGTGTGTTTACATTTTTTAAGAATAGGAGACAGAAATTAAAAAGCCATAGATCTACAATAAAATTCATAAAACAGAGAAGCAAGAAGAACTAGAATTTAAAACAGCATTTTGTGACTAAATTATTTGAATTGTTTTCAACGTTACAGACTGAATTAATCCTTGTCCTGGCAGGATGAGCCCACCTGGTTGTCTAGTGCTCAACATTGTCTCCCTGCTGGTCGTATCTGTACAGGCAGATTTTAGATGTACATCAAATTTCAAATACAAGAATGATGAACCTCTCAAACTTGCACATCACCTGTATCTGACGCGTACCAAGTGTAAAACACCTATACAGTGTGCTGTAGCGTGTATGTCCACCCCTGGATGTGTCCTTGCAGATCTGGATTCTGGACACTTGTACAATGAGACTAAAGAAGATGGTCTGAAGACTCAGGTGATAAGAAATTATGTTGAGTCCCGAGAGATGAGAGTTGATGAAGTAGGCTCTGAGGCCAAAAACGATGCATCTTTTTTAATGGTCTCGAAATATGAACCAAGCAACACAAGATTCTTTTATAAAGTGTCATTAAAATCAGGTCAAATTGAGAAGACTAAGACTATTGCAGTGAAAAAAACCATCTTTTCTACAATTTATGATCGAAAATCCAACATTTTGTTCTGGTCTGAGAAAAGTGGAATATACAAACAAAAAGTGAAGCCACTTTCGAAAAAAGAAAAATCTTCAAATCACAAGTATGCTGTTAATTTGAATATTTACAACGACAAACTGTTTTACATAACTCAGCTGCATTACAACAGTCATGATGACAAATACATTTGGAGCCATGATCCTAAGACCGTGAATAACAGAGAAATCTGGTTAAACATGAGAAGGGCTAAATCTAGATATCTTGCAATTGACGGAAATACTGCATGCTGGGTAGAGGAATATGTAGGACATTTGATCAAGTGCATGGACATGTATATGAAAAAGAATATCTATTCTCGAAGGCTTTACGCAAATGCTGCATTGGCCGTCCTTGAACAGTCTAACTCTGGAATGATATTATATACTGAGGGGTATGCATATGGCAAATATAATATCAAAGTTGTGAAAATGTTTGAAGGGCAATTCGGTAAACCTCAAATAGTCAGTAAAGTTGATAGACACAGGACAATGAAAATTACTCCAGGTTTTCTGCTTTACTCAATCGCATTATCAAACACGGTGGAAGTTTGGGAGATTAGAAAGAACGGCAGTTTTGGTAGGAAGATATTTTCTATCAACTGTCCATCTCAAAGGATCGAATCAAGAATCCTTACTACATTTCTCTGAAGAAGTGTCAGCTTCAGCTGCATCCGTATCGTATAACGTTGTATCTCTTGTAAATTCTTGTTTGACACAGAAGGTCCTCTCAACCTCAATAGTGAGTATCAGCAATCCAGAACTTCAACCAGACCAGTTCTGTATAACTGATGTCTTGGAAAGCTGCATTGCCATGGTTGTTGGGCCAGTTCGGTTCCAGTATCCTTAGACTAAACAGCGAGTATTTGCGAAGGTGGGGTTGTTGCTACCATACTTGATAACCTGATCACTAGAATCAAGCTTCTTGTTTATCCCTCGAAATTTGATAGGGGATATTGAAATTGCCTTTGTCCGTTAGTCGGTAGAATTTCATTCGAAGCAAACACAAAAACTGTAGACTCAGTTCAACAAAACTGTTTTTTTATCAATCATTTGTTTGTGGATTCCTTCAAAACGAATCTTAGTTTTCGTTCCTTGACCATCATTTATATATATGGTTGACTCAAATAAAGGAAACTTGGTCAGTGGATCAATCATTATGTGTAGATGTGTCTTTTTGGGTTTCATCTCCTTTTGAATTTTGTTTGTTGTCCTGCCGGACTCCGATCCTGTCTGCCATTTAAGTAATATGTACGAATTTTGCAATGATGGACACTAAGGGTCAAATTACAATCAGTTTGCACAAAGGATGTCAGGGTATGTCCAAATTAGGCACGGAAGATGTTCACTACATGGGCCCCCATGCTTTGATGTCCTTTGAACTTATTTTACTTTGATAGAGTCAGTTTTGAAATTATGATTATAATATAATTGTCAAATGTTGGCACTGTCACAAAGTGCTAACCAACTGAATAAATTCATTTCTTGTGACTTATCAACGGCAGCAGGGTGTGGCAGCCATCTTGAACTCTGTAAAACTGGGTAAGACCATAACTCTTCAATCTCATCTGCGATCTGGAAGAATCTGCTGTAGAACATTGACTTATAGTCTCAGAGGAGATGGGTAATTCTCAGTAACTTAAAGAGAAGGAAATACAGTTTGACCTTATGAGAGGTTTAACTTAAACAAGATTAAGATACTTATCCTACAAACTCATGGTACATTATCTTAGTAAGGAAAGAGAAAATGCTTGTGTCTAACTTTGCAAACCATACGTGTAGGATCTAAACCGAGCCAGAGGTGTTGTTGATAATGTAAGCCCGCGGCAGAGGTAAATTGGGAAGGGCCGACAGGCCCGCCCCAATTCCCCGAGGCTGAGGGCTTACATTATCAAACAACACCGAGGGCGAGGTTTAGATCTAACTTATGAACCGAGATAAACCGTAGTAACAAAATTATTTCAATAATAAGTATTAAAATGGATTCATTGATTTTTACTGGTAGGGAATCACCATGAGCATACGGAGAGCACATCCGCGCCCTGCACGTGCTTTGCGCTCGCTACCCTAGCCGTGAACGTGAAATGCATGCGCTATCTGCCTCGTGAAGTTCACATGATTGTCACTGTGGATACATCAGTGTTCTCGTGGGCCTTTATAGCCGAGTTGTCAAAGGCACCAGTTTAGTAAGCGAGTGGTGCAGAGTTCGAAACCAGGCATTCGAACATTATATTTGATATTTGTCAAAATTGTGATATTTTGTGATGGTATTTATTCGATGAAGGACTTTGAAACAAAGTATTTCAAAACGTGTATAATCCCTATCAAAATAAATTTCCGATAAATTCTACAGTAAGCCCGGGGCTTTCCTAGAGAAAGCCCTGGGCATTCTTGGAGAATGCCCGGCAAAGAGGTTTATCCGGTAAAAGAAGAACCTAATAGAACAATAGAGTGACGTCACTGGAGGTTTATAAGTTATGGATAACACACGCATACGAGGGTGTTATAGCAAACAGAGGCCTTTGCCCTAGGGACGACCCGAGTGCGCGTCAGCGCACGAGGGTCGTCCCGTAGGCAAAGGCCTCTGTTTGCTATAACACCAGAGGATGTGTGTGTTATCTATCTTATATACCGAAATTATCACTTATTTAACTTAAAAGCGAAAATAGACTTCAATAGTCAATAACCTTTTACTAACCAATCCCCTGTGGCTTAGTGGTACAGTCTTGGACTACAGCTTGAAAGGTTGAGGGTTCGAATCCCTAATGTTCAACTTTTTTACATTTTACATTTAGAAATTTTTCTTGAACGCTATAGCTAGAGGATGAGGTTGTTGCAAATTTCATATATCGAAAATAAAATCACATTTCTAACATTTAAGGTGAACAGTGAAAATAAACTTTTAAAGTTTGAGGAGAGCAGAATAGATATCAACAGTCAATCCATTCACACTTACCAATCCTTTGTGGTCTAGTGGTATAATCTTGGACTACGAAGTGAGTGTCTCTGTGTTCGAATCCCCCATTTTCTGCCACGAAATGTTTTATCTTGGACATTTTGCCAGAACGCTATAGCATAAGCATATTAAGGGCTTTATTAATTTTTGTTACAGAGATACACCACATCTCTGACGTATAAAGTGTACAGTAGAGCGCAATTTAATATCATCAAGTTCTAGGAGAGCAGCAAAGACCTCACAAAACAATTCCTTCATATTCACCAATCCTTTGTGGTCTAATGGTATAAGTCCTGGGCTACAGAGCGAAGGGTTGTGGGTTCGAATCCCGTGGTTTCACTTCTGAAAATTTTTGAGATCGATTACCTTACCGGTCTTTGAAATTATAAGGTGCGAAATGGAGGGCCTCATAATAAATAATAACCTCCTTGGATGTTATTATTTCGTATAAGGCCCTCCCAGCAGGGTCTTATACAGTGCAAGGCCCTCCCGGCGGGGTGTTATACAGTCTAAGACCCTCTCAATTCCATTCCGACGCATGTTCTCCCGAACAAAAACTCGCTTCAAATAGTGTTAAATGGGCCTTGAGGTATATAAATATACATATACGAGTGGTCTTTGACACAGTCATTCATCTCTCTCTCAAGCCTTGCTGGGTAACACGACCTGGCAAGATAGTAATTAACATATCTGTCATGTAAGCCAGACCATAACTCTCAAAGCTGATTACTGAAATAGCTTTGATCTGGAAGAATCTGTGTAGAAGACTGACTTATAGACTCAGAGGAGTGTGGTAATTAAAGTTCGATCTCCAGGGACTACTGGATGTCGGAGAGAGGAATACAGTTGGAGATGAAATTTTACTAAAATGAAAAGATACGTTCCCTTACAAATCCATTTTTAGAATAATGTTTTTTTAGTAATTTAACTGTTTTCATTGTGGGTTTTTTTTGCAAAATTTTGCGACCAACCTATCAAAAATAGGACCAAAATTCATTAAATGGGAGAAAATTTACCAAAATGATCAAAACGGCAGCCGACATAAAGGCGAATCAATTGTGGCCATTTCACAACTTCCGGTTTCTAACTTTATGCTTGAAAACTGGCTTTGTCGCCCACGACAAGATTTTATTTTATTTTTCTCCAAATCAGGTATTTGTTGTTGCCGTAGTTGAGAGACAGTGTAAATCCTATAAGCATATAATTACGTCAACAAAAAGCGTGTTCGTTAAATGCTATGCCCATTTAATAGGGTGTACTGTGTTTTTGGAGTCAAAATAAGTATGTTATTGTTGGTAAAAAATTGTAAATCTCGACAAAAGATTTTCTAACGAGTGATGTATTTATATTCTCAATTGCTACATTTCATTCCAAACCTCATACAAGTATGATAGTGGAGCTTTAAAAATATGTTATCCCACATTTTCTCATTCTCATCCTTCCTTCAGGAACATGTTAAAGACTTTTCCGCACAGCTTTCGAATGAACTATTAACACTTCTCTGCGCTTTGAGCAAACTATACAGTCTGGAAAAGCGCCTTACAAATGGACATTTATTAGTATTATTATTATCATCTGAAGTGAGCTGTATTGAGGCGAGTTGATTTGAGGTCCCTGTTTAAGAGTATATTTTCACTTATATCACGGCTGCTAGTATTAGTAGTTTTGTAAAACCGAGTACTATCTGACTGACTCACTCATTTCCTCTTTACAATCGACAAGTTTGAATCAAAGTCAAGTCAAGTTTTTATTTTAGTACGAATGCCTCAGATCCATAATCAGCGCAGTACACGTACATGATAACTTCATATAATATGTTACATCGTTGTTTACACAACATATTTTTCAATGTTTAAAATGAATAAGTGAAATTGAATTACTGGCTCATTCCTTTAAAGTAATTAGTTCGATAATTGCTTAAGAAAAATTAGAAAACTATGATCTTCTCGATTTATGGAGGGAACTTAACACACGTACTAGAAAATATACATGGTGGAAAAAGAATCCAAGGAACCAAGCTAGATTAAATTTTTTCCTTATCTCTCAAGATATATTTGATATAACTTTGGATTCCAATATTGTACCTGGTTATAAGACTGACCATTCAGCCATATCATTAATTCTATCAAATTCTATTAACCAAAAAAGAGGAAAGGGTTATTGGAAATTTAACACTTCCTTATTACTTCATCCTGAATATAATAACTTGGTGAAGGACATTTTGAAAGAAACAATTGAAGAATACTCAGTAACCCGTATTCCTGAAAATGTTTTACAGAAGGACATGGTTGAACTTAAGATCAGTGATAGTCTTTTTTTGGAAACTTTCCTAATGAAAGTCAGAGGCAAAACTATTTCTTATGCAACTTTTTTGAAAAAAGATAAAAATAACAAAAACACAGAACTGGGAAAAAAATTAAAAATTGTGAGGATGATATAATAAAAGATTTCCAAAATATGAATGAATCTACTTTATCTGAACTGTCAAAATATAAAATGGAACTTTAGCAAATCAATGAAGAGGAATTAAAAGGCATCCAGATCAGAAACAGAATTAGGTGGTATGAAGAAGGAGAAAAACCATCAAAATATTTTTGTAATCTGGAAAACAGAAATTATGTCAGCAAATCTATAAATAAGATAGTCACTGAAAAAAATTAGGAAATAACTGATGGCAATTATATTCTAAAACAGTTGAAATTCTTTTATTCTATAAATAATGATCTTGATGAAGTTAATTTAGATAATGTTGAAACACCTTTATTGAATCATGAATTAAGGGAAGAACTGGAACAAGATAATTATTACTATGGAAGAAATAACCTTTGCAGCGAGAAATATGAAAAACAATAAAAGTCCAGGAATTGATGGATTCCCAATTGACTTCTTCAATTTGTTTTTGAATGACCTTAAAGAATGGATATTTAGATTTGTAAAAGAGGCTTTCACCAAAAATGAATAATCTCTTACTATGAAAAGGGGGGTCATAACTTGTATACCAAAATCAAATAAAAACAGAACGTAGTTAAAAAATTGGAGACCAATTACTTCATTGAATGCCATTTATAAAATAATAAGTTCTTGTATAACAACCGTTTAAAAACCACTTTGGATACTCTTATTCATGACAATCAGACAGGTTTTATCCCAGGTAGAACTATTAGTCAAAACACCAGACTGCTATAAGACCCCATGATTGAATCAAAAGCAAGAAATATTCCAGGTTTACTTATTTTAATTGCTTTGAAAAGGCCTTTGATACAGTTTCAAAGATTCCATTAATGTTGTCCTTAAAAAAATTGGTTTTGTCCTCAAATAATACAGTGGATTAATGTATTAACTTATCATACAACCTCTTGTGTGATACAAAATAGTTATTTATCAGAATTCTTTGATAATGAAAGGGGCTGCAGACAGGGCGATCGATTGTCACCATATCTTTTCCTCTTTGTGGCTGAAATCTTAGGATGTATGATAAGAAATAATGAAAAAATTAAAGGTATTGTAATTGATGATATGGAATATAAATAAGGTCAATACGCTGATGATACACAATTATTTTTAGATGGTTCTGAAGATAGTCTATATGCAGCTATAGAAACTATAAATGCTTTCTATAAAATGTCAGGTTTGAAAATTAATATTGACAAAAAGACTAAAGACTAAAGCGATCTGGATTGGCTCAAAGGCAGGCAGTGAACAAACTTTGTGTACTAAACTCTGATTTAGATATAGAATGGTATAAAGAAGAGTTTGAAGTATTAGGAATAAAATTTACTCCAAATCTAAATGACTTATGGGTGATCAATACAAGGAAAAAGCTTGAAGAAATAAACAGATAATTGTCAATATGGAGAACAAGAAGCTTAACATTGATTGGGAAAATTACTGTCATTAAAACATTAGCCCTTTCTAAATTAGTGCATATTTTCAGCTCTTTGCCCAGCCCTCCATATGACTTTATCAAATCTCTTGAACAAATCTTTTTCAAATTCATATGGAATGATAAAAATGATAAGATTAAAATAAGCACTTTGAAAAGATTAAAGACTGAAGGAGGATTGGGTATGGTAGATGTCCAAACATTTATTGAAGCTTTCAAATTACCTTCTCTCTTCTCTATGGCTAAACCGTAATAATAAAAATCCCTATTTTATTATCAGAAATTGGGCCAAAGTGGGCCTTATGACAGTAAAGGACTTATGCGATGAAAATGGTTTTATGCCCTTTGATAAATTACAATTGAAATATAAGATTAGAGGTACAGTTTTAGATTAAAACTATTTACTTCATATCTTGCCCAACTGTTTAAAATCTTTAATCAAAAGCACCAAATTAATTCCTACATATAATTTGTATTTCAGTATTTACCAAAGAAATATTTTGAAGTATACAAAAGGATCAAGATTTTTTTATGATAAGTTTATTTCCAATAGTGTTAAACTTGATCTTTGTAAAAAGTGGGAAGTGATATTTAATGACTATGACTTGGACTGGAATAACATTTTCAATTCATACAGACATGGCTTGAAAGATGTAAAACTCCTTGATTTTCAATATAGATTTTTGCAAAGAGTTATATATACCAAGAAAGAATTGTTGAAGATGCATCTTGTTGACAATGATCTGTGTGCTTTCTGTAAGGAGGCTCCTGAGAGTATTTGTCATGTATATTGGGATTGCAGTGTAACCAAAACTTTTTGGAATGAACTTGAAATTTGGATAAAAAGGCAATTACAATCCAAAATAATTATTTCGAAATACTTGATTTGGTTTCTTGAAATAAATAATATTTTGATGAATCAAATCCTTCTCTCTGCCACAAAATATATAAATTTATGTAACATAAACAATTTAAAACTGAGTAATTATCAAAACATTCTACAAGAAATATATTTTGTTGAAAAATATATTTCCAAAAGAAACAATGAAACGACTGCATTCAACAGCAGATGGAAATCACTAATCCCAATATTCAAGAAATGATTTTATATGGCTTTAAAAAGAGCCTTTTCAGCTCATATTAATTATTATGTTTGTTGTAAAATTTGAAATATTTCATGTATTATATACTTTTTATATGCTGTGTAACCCTTGGGAACCAATAAAAAAAAGCTTTTTAGTGTTAGAATTGAAAGGAGCACACAGAGGCTGTTAAGTTTCAGAATAGCATTGATCTCGAATTGCTGCAGTACTAGGGACTTGTATTGGTCTTTATTACCCATATGGTTGAAAATAAGTGGTGACATATTTTCAATATGAGCACTAGTGCACATATCACTTTTGCCTAGAAACGATTATTGTAGCGCGAGTTCACGTATATTTTCGCCTGTGACGTCATAACATCATTGTTCGTGACGTCACGGTAGCCGGCCGTCACAAGGGAAGCGACAAGTTTCTTTGATATTTCTAAGATGGCAAAATGGAATAGAATCGGTAATAAAGAAATTATTACTCTCGGAAGTGTGTCATATGACTTTTACGAAAGTCGTGCAAATGTGTGTATAACCCTCGCTCTCGCTCGGGTAATACAAAAATTCACACTCGTTTCGTAAAAGTCATATGACACACTTCCTCGGTTAATAATCTCTATGTATAAATCAACATTGTCAACACTTTAGTTGTCCTGAAAGTCGCATATGAACGGAAAGGACGTGTTAGTGCTATAGAATAAAACTTTATCCTTTTATGATTATATTTCCTCAAATGTCTTACGAAATATAATGAGCAGAAATGTTAAGGACAATTGCGTTTTAAGAGGTTTAAAAAAACTCTGGTTTCTTCATCTACAGTTTTTATAAAATGTAGACAAACTTCATTGCCATAATGAACAACCATCAAGAAAGAACATGCATAAAAGTTTTATCAAAGTAACAGCAAACAGGATTAAAAGATGAAAACATATTTCCAGCATTATAAGGTGGCCCAATAGGTGTATATCCGCCTCATCAATCGTGTCTGGCGGCGTCTTGAAAAGATCAGAGATGTTACTGTGATAGGGTGAGATATAAGCATTCCTACTGGCTTTTGCTAGAAAGATATCCCTTTGGCCGAACAGGTAGAGTGTAGGACTCTCAATCCGGAGGTCCCGGGTTCGAATCCTGGTGGTCTCAAAATCACTTGTTACATTTGACGCCCATTGTAGGGCCCGGGGCAACTCCCCAGTGTTCACACCACCCTGATAAGGTCGAACTGAGGTGCTGATAACTCAAAATGGCTTGACTCCAGGGAGGGAAATTTTTACACTTAGCATAGTAATTTTCATCTTCCTACACAAAGTCTAAAACGCCAGTTTCTGAACTGTCAGTTGTATGCCTTGCTGCTGACCCTTCTTTTCTGTGCTGGCTCTCAAGCCTGTAGGAGCACTATATCAGCACAGAAAAGTAAAGCCTCTGCAGCAGGGCATAAAATGCCGGTTCGGAAACTGACATTTTAGGCTATGAACGATGTTGATTACCAAATAAGACAAACATTAATAAACATCGAAGCAAGATCATTACCTTATCTTTAGTAAAGCTATTTTGTAGACAACCGGAATTACGAGACAATTAGCTAATAAAATTATCTATCTGCTTTAAAACGCTGTGTTTATTGATGAAATCGTGAAATGAAGAAAGTATTTTCCAATCTTCAGATAGGCTGAGTTCTCTATTTCCATTTATAATGGCATCGAGGCTATAACCGTAAGTATAAAAATACAAGTGTTGTCTTAAAGGGGCAGTAGCACGCTTTTAGGGCGAATATCAGGTGATGTCAGGAAAATGGAAATCAATGGTTCCAATTGAAAGACAATGTATTTGAACTAACTGGAGCAGTAATATTTCATATAAATAATTCAAAGTTCAGCCATGCAATTCCTTTTTCTTACACAAAAAGAATAAAAGGTGTTCAAACAAAATGGCCACCAATGGAATTTATGTGAATCTTCATACTTTGTCCTCTTACTATGGATGATTGGCTTGTGTAATGTGATTTTTGTCACTGTCAAAGTAATACATTTATCATTAACTTACATATATCAGTGAAATATTGTAATATAAAATTATCAAAACACGTGCTACTGCCCCTTTAAGGAACCATGATGATGACAGATGATCTATTTGGCATTAATTAATTTCCATGGAGCATGTTTAAAGAAAAACTTTGTCTCAGTATATATAATCTACCATTGCTGCGTAAACATGTAAATCAATATTGAACATATATATTACAAGAATATAATACCTACACAAATCTTTGACTGAGATTGATTTTCGAGAAATGGCATCGTTTCAAAACTTGATGGTCTTTTTCTTACATTGAAACGGTAAGGAGATAGTCTAGGTATTTCAAACTTTGCGTCTTGTTTCTACTTAGAAATTACTTGTTAAAAGTCACATTTTCATAACCAGTACTTAGTCATGTTAGTTCCTAAATGTTTCCCAGAATGTAAGTTGTTCATTTATTCATCAGCTACAATAGCAGTAGTGGTCCCATAAATCCTAAATCAAACTATTACATTTATATTTTCATTATTCGAAAAGTACAATGTAATTCTTAATGACGCCCTCTTAGCCAGTTCTTTTTTCATTAGTTGATTTCCTCATGCTCGACACGAACCCAGTGGTAAAGATATAATGGAGGTAGTTTGGGATTTGAACATTACAGCTAGATTTAACTAGATTGGCTAATGATGGAACTATATTTTCGCTTTTGTCCTTACAGTATATTTGTAAATATCGCGAGCAGCAGTATGATTACATTACAATTTCGGTGAACAATAACTTTGGATGCAGCTGAAGAACACATTAAATTAATGATGAAACTAAACACTACTATTGAGTGAAACATACAAGTTTTAGTATTTGAACAATTGTATATGATATGGAAAAGATGCTTAAAAGAAAATCAATTAAACAAAAGAAGTACCATGCCCTAATATGTGAAGAATTTAAAGGTCAAATTACAAATGTCCCTTTAATTCATTTCGTACTATAATGACTAGAAATGATTGGTCAATTTTCTGGTAGAAAGTCATTTTAACAGAAGGAATGCCAATGTATATGACCTGGTATATTTACACTCGTTTAGAATAAGAGAAGGTTATTCTATCAAGCACCTGGTGAAAAATTAATATTATATAAAGGTATACGTCTGTGAAATTGAAGCAAAAACAGCATTTTGTTAAAACATTTTTTCAAACATGTTCATAGTCGTCAGCAGTCTGAAATAATTCTTCTCATGGAAAGATGGATCAACTTGTTTGTATACTTTTCAACATTGCTTTCCTGATGGTCATATCTGTACAGGCAGATTTTAGATGTACATCAAATTTTAAATACAAAAGAGATGAGCCCATTAAACTTGACCATCACCTGTATCTGACGAGTTCCAAGTGTACAACACCTATACAGTGTGCTGTAGCGTGTATGTGCACCCCTGGATGTGTCCTTGCAGATCTGGACTCTGGGAACTTGTACAAAAAGTTTAAATCACATATCCTCGAGACCCGAGATGTACACAATTATGTTGAATCACAGGAGGAAGGGTTAGATGAAACAAAAAGCTACATGTCTTTCCTAATGGTTGCAATGCGAGGATCAAGCGAAATGAGGGACGTTTATAAAGTGTCTATGAAATCCAATACAACAGAGAAGACCGGAATCACTGTGAAAACCTACGTTCGTTCTATCATTTATGATAAAAAATCCAAAACTGTTTTCTGGTCTCAGAAAAGCGGAATATTTGCAACAGGAATGGAACCTCTATCAATTAAACACAAAACTTCAAATCAAAGTTCTGCTTCTTATTTGAACATGTTCAATGAAAAGCTGGTCTATGTCCTCAATAAATGGACACATGGAGGTACCATCTTTATCCATGATCCCAAGAAAATAAACAGCGACAAGCTCTGGCTTTCCTTGAAGAAGGTTACCCGAATTGAATCTTGGGTAATTGATGGAAACATCGGCTGCTTGGTAGAATTCGATATAGCTGTATACTTCATCAGATGTTTTAAGATGTCCTCCAAAAAGAAGATCTACTATCACAGGCTCAAAAGTTCCGCAACAATGACCCTTCTTGTGGATTCTAACTCTGGTTTGCTTGTGTACACCGAGAAGTATGCAGTCCAGAAATTTTACGTCAAAGCAGTGCGCGTATCGTTGGACGGGCAATTCGGGGAAGGCAAGACAATCCATCAATTTGAGGGGTACGGAACAATGAGAAGTGCTCCAGGTCTCCTGCTCTACTCACGTGCATTTACCAACGCTATTGAAGTTTGGGAGATTAGTCAAAATGGAAGTGTTGGTAAAACGATATTATCAACTCACTGCCCTTCTTCAGGTGACGACTCAACGCTCCTGGTGACGTTTCTCTAAAAGAATGCTTCCCCAGTGTTTTAAATATAGCCCGTCTACCAGTCTTTAAACTGGATAGTTTTTGTCAGGACTGGGAACTTTTCAAATTTTTTCTTTATTTTCCCCTTAGGAATTGACAAATTAATGTGCAGGACAGGCTAGGCTTCCAATCTATTTTATACACTGGTTTCACACTTGCTAAATTTACTTATATTCGATGTTTCTGTAATGTTACGGTTAAATATTTTTGGACATTGTTCTGGGATTAAAGTGAACTAGGCCTAGATACCTCTATGTTTGTGAAAGTTGTAACAGTACTGAACATCTGCTTTTCCTAAGCTAAAGGATTGGTTACTCAGTTGCTGCCTGCTGGCGAAGCTTCTCGAATAGCCTTTTTAGGCTTCACGGACCATAACATAGGATTCAATACTCTTTTGCTGTCGTATATAATATATCATATCATTCGAAAAGGGAAAAAACTTCAAATCACAAGTATGCTGCTAATTTGAATATTTACAACGGTAAACTGTTTTACAACATTCATGATGGCGAATACATTTGGAGCCATGATCCTAAGCACACGAATAACAGTGAAATCTGGTTATACATGAGAAGGGCTAAATCTAGAACTCTTGTAATCCACGGAAATACTGCATGCTGGGTAGAGGAATATGTAGCTGAATATTTGATCAAGTGCAAGGACATGTATATGAAAAAGAACATCTATTCTCGAAGGCTTTACGCAAATGTTGCATTGGCCGTCCTTGAACAGTCTAACTCTGGAATGATATTATATACTGAGGGGTATGCATATGACAAATATATTATCAAAGTTGTGAAAATGTTTGCAGGGCAATTCGGTAAACCTCAAATAGTCAGTAAAGTTGATAGACACAGGACAATGAAAATTACTCCAGGTTTTCTGCTGTACTCAATCGCATTATCAAACAGAGTTGAAGTTTGGGAGATTAGAAAGAACGGCAGTTTTGGTAGGAAGATATTTTCTATCAACTGTCCATCTCAAAGGATCGAATCAAGAATCCTTACTACATTTCTCTGAAGAAGTGTCAGCTTCAGCTGCATCCCTATCGTATAACGTTGTATCTCTTGTAAATTCTTGTTTTGACACAGAAGGTCCTCTCAACCTCAATAGTGAGTATCAGCAATCCAGAACTTCAACCAGACCAGTTCTATTGCGTACTATTAGTTAACCAGGTGCGCGTAACTTTGTTTGTTCTTACTCTGGTAAGGTTGTACAAAATAAGCATATCCTAACACCTTTAATTATTTGCATAGTTTTCACTTGCTCAAAGATATGTAAGTCAGGTATTAACATTGTTATCAATTTTATAATGGGAACTTTTCGGACAGGCCTCAAATTGTGACAAACTGTCCATGCATTTCCTGATACAAATTGATAACGATGCTAACAACTTTTATTTATTAGGAATTGCATTATGCGAGACTTTGGTGTTAGGATATGTTTATTTGCACAATCTTTTTGGGTCTCTTGAAAATGTATGAATAAAGTTAGTAGACTTATTCAGGAGTCTTTATTTGTGCTTTATTATGACATTGAAATTACAATGGCTGATTCTCTAAACATTACAATCGTTCATATTTCCAACATTTAGGTAACCATAACATTCTTGGTATTTGTTTAAATGTTCTTGTAAAAATATTTTTTGGATATGAATAAAATTAAATGATGTTCTATTAATTGTAGTTTTCTTTTCACTTTTAATTGTTTACGATAATTTGTTTCAACAGTCGATCCATGTTTATATGATGGTTGTATTCCAATTATAAGTGCAATTTCCTCAAACCAAGTATGTTCATTCAAACATAAGTTTGCCCAGAGTATCATACATTATTTCATAATTGATTTTAATTTTTCATGAGCATATTCGAATACATGTAGTACTGACAAAACCTGATGTATTTTTCTGTGATATATCTTATTTGGTGTCGTTTAGAAGACAATTTCATAAGTGTCCTTGCATTTGTTATCAGGGCTGTTCCGGAGAAAACAGTCCTGATATCGATAATGATCAATATATTTTATGAATGGTTGAAACGGACAACAAGATCAAAGTTACCTACGCTGCTAGAACAGGGGAAATAACTGTATTACTGATGTCTTGGAAAGCTGCATTGCCATGGTTGTTGGGCCAGTTTGGTTCCAGTATCCTTAGACTAAACAGCGAGTATTTGCGAAGGTGGTGTTGTTACTACCATACTTGATAACCTGATCACTAGAATCAAGCTTCTTGTTTATCCCTCGAAGTTGATAGGGGATATTGAAATTGCCTTTGTCCGTTCGTCGGTAGAATTTCATTCGAAGCAAACACAAAAACTGTAGACTCAGTTCAACAAAACTGTTTTTTTTTATCAATCATTTGTTTGTGGATTCCTTCAAAACGTATCTTAGTATTCGTTCCTTGACCATCATTTATATATATGGTTGAGTCAAATAAAGGAAACTGTGGATCAATCATTATGTGTAGATGTGTCTTTTTGGGTTTCATCTCCTTTTGAATTTTGTTTGTTGTCCTGAGGGACTCCGATCCTGTCTGCCATTTAAGGAATATGTACGAATTTTGCAATGATGGACACTAAGGGTCAAATTACAATCAGTTTGCACAAAGGATGTCAGGGTATGTCCAAATTAGGCACGGAAGATGTTCACTACATGGGCCCCCATGCTTTGATGTCCTTTGAACTTATTTTACTTTGATAGAGTCAGTTTTGAAATTATGATTATAATATAATTGTCAAATGTTGGCACTGTCACAAAGTGCTAACCAACTGAATAAATTCATTTCTTGTGACTTATCAACGGCAGCAGGGTGTGGCAGCCATCTTGAACTCTGTAAAACTGGGTAAGACCATAACTCTTCAATCTCATCTGCGATCTGGAAGAATCTGCTGTAGAACATTGACTTATAGTCTCAGAGGAGATGGGTAATTCTCAGTAACTTAAAGAGAAGGAAATACAGTTTGACCTTATGAGAGGTTTAACTTAAACAAGATTAAGATACTTATCCTACAAACTCATGGTACATTATCTTAGTAAGGAAAGAGAAAATGCTTGTGTCTAACTTTGCAAACCATACGTGTAGGATCTAAACCGAGCCAGAGGTGTTGTTGATAATGTAAGCCCGCGGCAGAGGTAAATTGGGAAGGGCCGACAGGCCCGCCCAAATTCCCCGAGGCTGAGGGCTTACATTATCAAACAACACTGAGGGCGAGGTTTAGATCTAACTTATGAACCGAGATAAACCGTAGTAACAAAATTATTTCAATAATAAGTATAAAAATGGATTCATTGATTTTTACTGGTAGGGAATCACCATGAGCATACGGAGAGCACATCCGCGCCCTGCACGTGCTTTGCGCTCGCTACCCTAGCCGTGAACGTGAAATGCATGCGCTATCTGCCTCGTGAAGTTCACATGATTGTCACTGTGGATACATCAGTGTTCTCGTGGGCCTTTATAGCCGAGTTGTCAAAGGCGCCAGTTTAGTAAGCGAGTGGTGCAGAGTTCGAAACCAGGCATTCGAACATTATATTTGATATTTGTCAAAATTGTGATATTTTGTGATGGTATTTATTCGATGAAGGACTTTGAAACAAAGTATTTCAAAACGTGTATAATCCCTATCAAAATAAATTTCCGATAAATTCTACCGTAAGCCCGGGGCTTTCCTAGAGAAAGCCCTGGGCATTCTTGGAGAATGCCCGGCAAAGAGGTTTATCCGGTAAAAGAAGAACCTAATAGAACAATAGAGTGACGTCACTGGAGGTTTATAAGTTATGGATAACACACGCATACGAGGGTGTTATAGCAAACAGAGGCCTTTGCCCAAAGGGGCGACCCGAGTGCGCGTCAGCGCACGAGGGTCGTCCCGTAGGCAAAGGCCTCTGTTTGCTATAACACCAGAGGATGTGTGTGTTATCTATCTTATATACCGAAATTATCACTTATTTAACTTAAAAGCGAAAATAGACTTCAATAGTCAATAACCTTTTACTAACCAATCCCCTGTGGCCTAGTGGTACAGTCTTGGACTACAGCTTGAAAGGTTGAGGGTTCGAATCCCTAATGTTCAACTTTTTTACATTTTACATTTAGAAATTTTTCTTGAACGCTATAGCTAGAGGATGAGGTTGTTGCAAATTTCATATATCGAAAATAAAATCACATTTCTAACATTTAAGGTGAACAGTGAAAATAAACTTTTAAAGTTTGAGGAGAGCAGAATAGATATCAACAGTCAATCCATTCACACTTACCAATCCTTTGTGGTCTAGTGGTATAATCTTGGACTACGAAGTGAGTGTCTCTGTGTTCGAATCCCCCATTTTCTGCCACGAAATGTTTTATCTTGGACATTTTGCCAGAACGCTATAGCATAAGCATATTAAGGGCTTTATTAATTTTTGTTACAGAGATACACCACATCTCTGACGTATAAAGTGTACAGTAGAGCGCAATTTAATATCATCAAGTTCTAGGAGAGCAGCAAAGACCTCACAAAACAATTCCTTCATATTCACCAATCCTTTGTGGTCTAATGGTATAAGTCCTGGGCTACAGAGCGAAGGGTTGTGGGTTCGAATCCCGTGGTTTCACTTCTGAAATTTTTTGAGATCGATTACCTTACCGGTCTTTGAAATTATAAGGTGCGAAATGGAGGGCCTCATAATAAATAATAACCTCCTTGGATGTTATTATTTCGTATAAGGCCCTCCCAGCAGGGTCTTATACAGTGCAAGGCCCTCCCGGCGGGGTGTTATACAGTCTAAGACCCTCTCAATTCCATTCCGACGCATGTTCTCCCGAACAAAAACTCGCTTCAAATAGTGTTAAATGGGCCTTGAGGTATATAAATATACATATACGAGTGGTCTTTGACACAGTCATTCATCTCTCTCTCAAGCCTTGCTGGGTAACACGACCTGGCAAGATAGTAATTAACATATCTGTCATGTAAGCCAGACCATAACTCTCAAAGCTGATTACTGAAATAGCTTTGATCTGGAAGAATCTGTGTAGAAGACTGACTTATAGACTCAGAGGAGTGTGGTAATTAAAGTTCGATCTCCAGGGACTACTGGATGTCGGAGAGAGGAATACAGTTGGAGATGAAATTTTACTAAAATGAAAAGATACGTTCCCTTACAAATCCATTTTTAGAATAATGTTTTTTTAGTAATTTAACTGTTTTCATTGTGGGTTTTTTTTGCAAAATTTTGCGACCAACCTATCAAAAATAGGACCAAAATTCATTAAATGGGAGAAAATTTACCAAAATGATCAAAACGGCAGCCGACATAAAGGCGAATCAATTGTGGCCATTTCACAACTTCCGGTTTCTAACTTTATGCTTGAAAACTGGCTTTGTCGCCCACGACAAGATTTTATTTTATTTTTCTCCAAATCAGGTATTTGTTGTTGCCGTAGTTGAGAGACAGTGTAAATCCTATAAGCATATAATTACGTCAACAAAAAGCGTGTTCGTTAAATGCTATGCTCATTTAATAGGGTGTACTGTGTTTTTGGAGTCGAAATAAGTATGTTATTGTTGGTAAAAAATTGTAAATCTCGACAAAAGATTTTCTAACGAGTGATGTATTTATATTCTCAATTGCTACATTTCATTCCAAACCTCATACAAGTATGATAGTGGAGCTTTAAAAATATGTTATCCCACATTTTCTCATTCTCATCCTTCCTTCAGGAACATGTTAAAGACTTTTCCGCACAGCTTTCGAATGAACTATTAACACTTCTCTGCGCTTTGAGCAAACTATACAGTCTGGAAAAGCGCCTTACAAATGGACATTTATTAGTATTATTATTATCATCTGAAGTGAGCTGTATTGAGGCGAGTTGATTTGAGGTCCCTGTTTAAGAGTATATTTTCACTTATATCACGGCTGCTAGTATTAGTAGTTTTGTAAAACCGAGTACTATCTGACTGACTCACTCATTTCCTCTTTACAATCGACAAGTTTGAATCAAAGTCAAGTCAAGTTTTTATTTTAGTACGAATGCCTCAGATCCATAATCAGCGCAGTACACGTACATGATAACTTCATATAATATGTTACATCGTTGTTTACACAACATATTTTTCAATGTTTAAAATGAATAAGTGAAATTGAATTACTGGCTCATTCCTTTAAAGTAATTAGTTCGATAATTGCTTAAGAAAAATTAGAAAACTATGATCTTCTCGATGTATGGAGGGAACTTAACACACGTACTAGAAAATATACATGGTGGAAAAAGAATCCAAGGAACCAAGCTAGATTAAATTTTTTCCTTATCTCTCAAGATATATTTGATATAACTTTGGATTCCAATATTGTACCTGGTTATAAGACTGACCATTCAGCCATATCATTAATTCTATCAAATTCTATTAACCAAAAAAGAGGAAAGGGTTATTGGAAATTTAACACTTCCTTATTACTTCATCCTGAATATAATAACTTGGTGAAGGAAATTTTGAAAGAAACAATTGAAAAATGCTCAGTAACCCGTATTCCTGAAAATGTTTTACAGAAGGACATGGTTGAACTTAAGATCAGTGATAGTCTTTTTTTGGAAACTTTCCTAATGAAAGTCAGAGGCAAAACTATTTCTTATGCAACTTTTTTGAAAAAAGATAAAAATAACAAAAACACAGAACTGGGAAAAAAATAAAAAATTGTGAGGATGATATAATAAAAGATTTCCAAAATATGAATGAATCTACTTTATCTGAACTGTCAAAATATAAAATGGAACTTGAGCAAATCAATGAAGAGGAATTAAAAGGCATCCAGATCAGAAACAGAATTAGGTGGTATGAAGAAGGAGAAAAACCATCAAAATATTTTTGTAATCTGGAAAACAGAAATTATGTCAGCAAATCTATAAATAAGATAGTCACTGAAAAAAATTAGGAAATAACTGATGGCAATTATATTCTAAAACAGTTGAAATTCTTTTATTCTATAAATAATGATCTTGATGAAGTTAATTTAGATAATGTTGAAACACCTTTATTGAATCATGAATTAAGGGAAGAACTGGAACAAGATAATTATTACTATGGAAGAAATAACCTTTGCAGCGAGAAATATGAAAAACAATAAAAGTCCAGGAATTGATGGATTCCCAATTGACTTCTTCAATTTGTTTTTGAATGACCTTAAAGAATGGATATTTAGATTTGTAAAAGAGGCTTTCACCAAAAATGAATAATCTCTTACTATGAAAAGGGGGGTCATAACTTGTATACCAAAATCAAATAAAAACAGAACGTAGTTAAAAAATTGGAGACCAATTACTTTATTGAATTCCATTTATAAAATGATAAGTTCTTGTATAACAAACGTTTAAAAAACACTTTGGATACTCTTATTCATGACAATCAGACAGGTTTTATCCCAGGTAGAACTATTAGTCAAAACACCAGACTGCTATATGACCTCATGTTTGAATCAAAAAAGCAAGAAATATTCCAGGTTTACTTATTTTAATTGCTTTGAAAAGGCCTTTGATACAGTTTCAAAGATTCCATTAATGTTGTCCTTAAAAAAATTGGTTTTGTCCTCAAATAATACAGTGGATTAATGTATTAACTTATCATACAACCTCTTGTGTGATACAAAATAGTTATTTATCAGAATTCTTTGATAATGAAAGGGGCTGCAGACAGGGCGATCGATTGTCACCATATCTTTTCCTCTTTGTGGCTGAAATCTTAGGATGTATGATAAGAAATAATGAAAAAATTAAAGGTATTGTAATTGATGATATGGAATATAAATAAGGTCAATACGCTGATGATACACAATTATTTTTAGATGGTTCTGAAGATAGTCTATATGCAGCTATTGAAACTATAAATGCTTTCTATAAAATGTCAGGTTTGAAAATTAATATTGACAAGACTAAAGCGATCTGGATTGGCTCAAAGAAGAGTTTGAAGTATTAGGAATAAAATTTACTCCAAATCTAAATGACTTATGGGTGATCAATACAAGGAAAAAGCTTGAAGAAATAAACAGATTATTGTCAATATGGAGAAAAAGAAGCTTAACATTGATTGGGAAAATTAAAACATTAGCCCTTTCTAAATTAGTGCATATTTTCAGCTCTTTGCCCAGCCCTCCATATGACTTTATCAAATCTCTTGAACAAATCTTTTTCAAATTCATATGGAAAGATAAAAATGATAAGATTAAAAGAAGCACTTTGAAAAGATTAAAGACTGAAGGAGGATTGGGTATGGTAGATGTCCAAACATTTATTGAAGCTTTCAAGTTATCTTCTCTCCTCTCTATGGCTAAACCGTAATAATAAAAATCCCTATTTATTATCAGAAATTGGGCCAAAGTGGGCCTTATGACAGTAAAGGACTTATGCGATGAAAATGGTTTTATGCCCTTTGATAAATTACAGTTGAAATATAAGATTAGAGGTACAGTTTTAGATTAAAACTATTTACTTCATATCTTGCCCAACTGTTTAAAATCTTTAATCAAAAGCACCAAATTAATTCCTACATATAATTTGTATTTCAGTATTTACCAAAGAAATATTTTGAAGTATACAAAAGGATCAATATTTTTTTATGAAAAGTTTATTTCCAATAGTGTTAAACTTGATCTTTGTAAAAAGTGGGAAGTGATATTTAATGACTATGACTTGGACTGGAATAACATTTTCAATTCATACAGACATGGCTTGAAAGATGTAAAACTCCTTGATTTTCAATATAGATTTTTGCAAAGAGTTATATATACCAAGAAAGAATTGTTGAAGATGCATCTTGTTGACAATGATCTGTGTGCTTTCTGTAAGGAGGCTCCTGAGAGTATTTGTCATGTATATTGGGATTGCAGTGTAACCAAAACTTTTTGGAATGAACTTGAAATTTGGATAAAAAGGCAATTACAATCCAAAATAATTATTTCGAAATACTTGATTTGGTTTCTTGAAATAAATAATATTTTGATGAATCAAATCCTTCTCTCTGCCACAAAATATATAAATTTATGTAACATAAACAATTTAAAACTGAGTAATTATCAAAACATTCTACAAGAAATATATTCTGTTGAAAAATATATTTCCAAAAGAAACAATGAAACGACTGCATTCAACAGCAAATGGAAATCACTAATCCCAATATTCAAGAAATGATATTATATGGCTTTAAAAAGAGCCTTTTCAGCTCATATTAATTATTATGTTTGTTGTAAAATTTGAAATATTTCATGTATAATATACTTTTTATATGCTGTGTAACCCTTGGGAACCAATAAAAAAAAAGCTTTTTAGTGTTAGAATTGAAAGGAGCACACAGAGGCTGTTAAGTTTCAGAATAGCATTGATCTCGAATTGCTGCAGTACTAGGGACTTGTATTGGTCTTTATTACCCATATGGTTGAAAATAAGTGGTGACATATTTTCAATATGAGCACTAGTGCACATATCACTTTTGCCTAGAAACGATTATTGTAGCGCGAGTTCACGTATATTTTCGCCTGTGACGTCATAACATCATTGTTCGTGACGTCACGGTAGCCGGCCGTCACAAGGGAAGCGACAAGTTTCTTTGATATTTCTAAGATGGCAAAATGGAATAGAATCGGTAATAAAGAAATTATTACTCTCGGAAGTGTGTCATATGACTTTTACGAAAGTCGTGCAAATGTGTGTATAACCCTCGCTCTCGCTCGGGTAATACAAAAATTCACACTCGTTTCGTAAAAGTCATATGACACACTTCCTCGGTTAATAATCTCTATGTATAAATCAACATTGTCAACACTTTAGTTGTCCTGAAAGTCGCATATGAACGGAAAGGACGTGTTAGTGCTATAGAATAAAACTTTAACCTTTTATGATTATATTTCCTCAAATGTCTTACGAAATATAATGAGCAGAAATGTTAAGGACAATTGCGTTTTAAGAGGTTGAAAAAAACCTCTGGTTTCTTCATCTACAGTTTTTATAAAATGTAGACAAACTTCATTGCCATAATGAACAACCATCAAGAAAGAACATGCATAAAAGTTTTATCAAAGTAACAGCAAACAGGATTAAAAGATGAAAACATATTTCCAGCATTTGAAGGTGGCCCAATAGGTGTATATCCGCCTCATCAATCGTGTCTGGCGGCGTCTTGAAAAGATCAGAGATGTTACTGTGATAGGGTGAGATATAAGCATTCCTACTGGCTTTTGCTAGAAAGATATCCCTTTGGCCGAACAGGTAGAGTGTAGGACTCTCAATCCGGAGGTCCCGAGTTCGAATCCTGGTGGTCTCAAAATCACTTGTTACATTTGGCGCCCATTGTGGGGCCCGGGGCAACTCCCCAGTGTTCACACCACCCTGATAAGGTCGAACTGAGGTGCTGATAACTCAAAATGGCTTGACTCCAGGGAGGGAAATTTTTACACTTTGCATAGTAATTTTCATCTTCCTACACAAAGTCTAAAACGCCAGTTTCTGAACTGTCAGTTGTATGCCTTGCTGCTGACCCTTCTTTTCTGTGCTGGCTCTCAAGCCTGTAGGAGCACTATAGCAGCACAGAAAAGTAAAGCCTCTGCAGCAGGGCATAAAATGCCGGTTCGGAAACTGACATTTTAGGCTATGCGTAGGAGGATGAGTAATTTTAGAGTCAAATAATTTCATCTGTGTCAACTACACTCACCAACGAAAGAAATGCACCACCTCAAGTGCAAACTAGTTCAAATCTGGAGGGTTATATACCACATACAGTTATATCATGTCTTCAGTAGCCAACTTACGTAACACAAAATCATTTCTTTAAGAGGCATTTAGAAGTTGGTATGGTGAATGAGAACAGGTTCTATGGATTTACAACTTCTTTATTGCACTCTTGCAAAAAAGAAGTTGTAAATCCATAGAACTTGATCTCATTCACAAAATCATTTCCAAGACATGTTTCTTAAGGTCATACTCTCGGTTTAAGTGGATGTCAGTCCAATAGCTGACCGTAAAATGCGTAACCTAACTATCCCTTTTGAGGAAATGGCGAGATAGGAAAGTAAAAAATGTACTAATTTTGTTAAATGCTAGCTACTTGATAGTTTCTCCTGCGACTATGGTAAGGATAACCACTTTGAGTAATGAGTTATGTTTGGCGTTTTCAAGATGATATATTTCATTTTAACATATGTCTATTCATGCAAAATAAATTAGGATGGATGAACAAGCTGATAAACTTATGTTAACACCGCTCTTATATAACGTTTTATTTGATAATCTCACGCATGAACAAGCGAAATCAACGATGTTGATTACCAAATAAGACAAACATTAATAAACATCGAAGCAAGATCATTACCTTATCTTTAGTAAAGATGCAGATATTTTTGTAGACAACCGGAATTACGAGACAATTAGCTAATAAAATTAGTTAATTTTATATATCTGCTTTAAAACGCTGTGTTTATTGATGAAATCGTGAAATGAAGAAAGTATTTTCCGATCTTCAGATAGGCTAAGTTCTCTATTTCCATTTAGAATGACATCGAGGCTATAACCGTTAGTATAGGAATACACGTGTTGTCTTAACAGTATAGGAATACAAGTGTTGTCTTAACAGTATAGGAATACAAGTGTTGTCTTAACAGTATAGGAATACACGTGTTGTCTTAACAGTATAGGAATACAAGTGTTGTCTTAACAGTATAGGAATACAAGTGTTGTCTTAACAGTATAGGAATACAAGTGTTGTCTTAACAGTATAGGAATACAAGTGTTGTCTTAACAGTATAGGAATACAGTTGTTGTCTTAACAGTATAGGAATACAGTTGTTGTCTTAACAGTATAGGAATACAGTTGTTGTCTTAACATTATAGGAATACAAGTGTTGTCTTAACAGTATAGGAATACAGTTGTTGTCTTAACAGTATAGGAATACAGTTGTTGTCTTAACATTATAGGAATACAAGTGTTGTCTTAACAGTATAGGAATACAAGTGTTGTCTTAACAGTATAGGAATACAAGTGTTGTATTAACAGCATAGGAATACAAGTGTTGTCTTAACAGTATAGGAATACAAGTGTTGTCTTAACAGTATAGGAATACAGTTGTTGTCTTAACAGTATAGGAATACAAGTGTTGTCTTAACAGTATAGGAATACAGTTGTTGTCTTAACAGTATAGGAATACAAGTGTTGTCTTAACAGTATAGGAATACAAGTGTTGTCTTAACAGTATAGGAATACAAGTGTTGTCTTAACAGTATAGGAATACAAGTGTTGTCTAAACAGTATAGGAATACACGTGTTGTCTTAACAGTATAGGAATACACGTGTTGTCTTAACAGTATAGGAATGCACGTGTTGTCTTAACAGTATAGGAATACAGTTGTTGTCTTAACAGTATAGGAATACAAGTGTTGTCTTAATAGTATAGGAATACAAGTGTTGTCTTAACAGTATAGGTATACAAGTGTTGTCTTAACAGTATAGGAATACACGTGTTGTCTTAACAGTATAGGAATACACGTGTTGTCTTAAGGGACCCTGATGATGACATGATATATTTGGCATTAACTAATTTTCATTGGAGCATGATAAAAGAAACACTTTGTATATATATATATCCTACCATCGCTACTTAAACATGTACATCAATATTGAACATATATATTACAAGAATATAATACCTACACAAATATTTGACTGAGTTTGATTTTCGAGAAATGGCATTGTTTCAAAACTTTATGGTCTTATACTTGCATTGAAACGGTAAGGAGATAGTCTAAGTATTTCAAACATTGCTTTTTGTTTCTACTTCAAAAATAATTGTTAAAAGTGTGAATCTAATAACCAGTACTTAGTCATGTTAGTTACTAAATATTTTCCAGAATGTAAGTTGTTTATTTATTCATCAGCTACAACATACAACTACGTCAAGAATACTACATGTATTTCAAGATGTTTATATGCACAGGCACGAGACACTGTGTTTTACGACACTGTACACTACTGCTTTCTTAGTCATTGTAACAGAAGGAATGTCAATGTATATGACCTGGTATTATTACACCCGTTTAGTATTAGAGAGGGAAATTCCATCAAGCACCTGATGAAAATCAATATCACAAAATGGTATACGTCTGTAAAATTGAAGCAAAAACAGCATTTTGTGAATACATTATTTGAAACTTGTTCATAGTCGTCAGCAGACTGAATTTATTCTTCTCCTGGAAAGATGGATCAACTTGGTTGTATAATTTTCAACATTGCTTTCCTGATGGGCGTATCTGTCCAGGCAGATTTTAGAAGTACATCAAATTTTAGATACAAAAGAGATGAGCCCATTAAACTTGCACATCACCTGTATCTGACGAGTTCCAAGTGTAAAACACCTATACAGTGTGCTGTAGCGTGTATGTGCACCCCTGGATGTGTCCTTGCAGATCTGGATTCTGGAAACTTCTACAAAAAGTCTCAATCACATATTCTTAAGACTCGAGATGTACACAATTATGTTGAATCACAGGAGGAAGGGTTAGATGAAACAAAAAGCTACATGTCTTTCCTAATGGTTGCAATGGGAGGATCAAGCGAAATGAGGGACGTTTATAAAGTGTCTATGAAATCCAATACAACAGAGAAGACCGGAATCACTGTGAATACCAGCATAAATTCTTTTACTTATGATAAGATTTCCAAACCCGTTTTCTGGTCAGAGACAAGCGGAATATACAAATCTGTAATGGTACCTCATCCAATTAAGCAAATGATTTCCAATCAAAAACGTACCTTTAAATTGAACATGTTCAATGAAAAACTGGTCTATGTCATGAATACATGGGGACAAGGAGGTACCATCTTTACCAATGATCCCAAGAAAATGAACAGCGACAAGGTCTGGCTTTCCTTGAAGAACGTTACCCGAATTGAATCTTTGGTAATTGATGGAAACATCGGCTGCTTGGTGGAACGCGATATACCTGTATACTTCATCAGATGTTTTGAGATGTCCTCCAAAAAGAAGATCTATCATCACAAGCTCAAAAGTGCCGCAACACTGACCCTTCTAGTGAATTCTAACTCTGGTGTGCTTGTGAACACCGAGAAGTATGCAACCCAGAAATTTTACGTCAATGCAGTGCGTGTATCGTTGGACGGACAATTCGGGGAAGCCAAGACAATCCATCAATTTGAGGGCTACAGAACAATGAGAAGTGCTCCAGGTCTCCTGCTCTACTCACGTGCATTTACCAACACTATTGAAGTTTGGCAGATGAGTCAAAATGGAAGTGTTGGTAAAACGATATTATCAACTCACTGCCCTTCTTCAGGTGACGACTCAACGCTCCTGGTGACGTTTCTCTGAAAGAATGCTTCCCCAGTGTTTTAAATATAGCCCGTCTACCAGTCTTTAAACTGGCTACTTTTTGCAAGCACTGGTAACTTTTCAAATTGTTTCTTTATTTTCCCCTTAGGAATTGACCAATTAATGTGCAGGACAGGCTAGGCTTCCAATCTATTTTATACACTGGTTTCACACTTGCTAAATTTACTTATATTCGATGTTTCTGTAATGTTACGGTTAAATATTTTCGGACATTGTTCTGGGATTAAAGTGAACTAGGCCTAGAAACCTCTATGTTTGTGAAAGTTGTAACAGTACTGGACATCTGCTCTCCTAAGTTAAAGGATTGGTTACTCAGTTGCTGCCTGCTGGCGAAGCTTCTCGAATAGCCTTTTTAGGCTTCACGGACCATAACATAGGATTCAATACTCTTTTGCTGTCGTATATAATATATCATATCAATATGTATTCTCAATTGAATAAAGTTCTCAAAATTGTTATTTTCTGCAAACATTATTTTCTTAATTAAATGCATCAACTAAATAAATGCTGTAATTACTTTTGCTCCGCCATTTTGTGTTTTTATAAGCAAGTATCCGTTAACACTAAGATAACTTAAATGGTACTTTCTCTGAACATTATGCTTTGTGGTACATTAAAAATAAAGATTTTAGGCGTTCAGGGTCGACAGCTTTTCGTTTGCATAACAAAAGTTATTGAGTGGTTTCCAGCACCACTGCCAGAAAACTATTGCAAATGCAGGAGCACGTTTATATAAGTAAATACAATAATCTCTCAAAATAGAAATATACGTGAGCGATTAAAATACAACGATTGAAAAAAGAAGTTCTTGAACGATATACCATTTGTAATAAAGATACTCGAATCCATTTTTAAACTCAAATGATAATGCGTCATTGGATTGGAGTAGAAGGTTAACATAGGTACATAATGGTGCGTCTTTTCATAAAAACATTATCTTGCAATTGATTTCATATATTATCATTTTTGTTAGATCATTTCTTATTCCTAAAGCTTCTACCTTTTAAGAGTTTTTTCTTTAAATATTACAAATCGTTCTCATTGTTTTGTCGACTGCTAATATACTTTCATAAGGCGTATTTATTTAATGAGCTCATCTTCACGCATGTTTACACAGAGCCCCGAGTCAGTAGTAAGCTTGTGAGTAGTTACAGATACACTGCATAGCATAATTACATAAAAAATGCTCACTGATTTACCATAACGTAGCACTGTATTGAACAATGATCTTGGATAAAGGCAGTATCGAAATGTTACCCTTTTCTTGTTTATAAAATGGTAACAGGTGCTTTGTTTCCAACATGCAGGCTCTCTAGAGGAACTGTAGTGTTTACAGTATTTGATAGTCTATAGTCAATATTCGGCACAATCAGGAACCTATATATGAAAAGATTCAAAGAAATGCATCTCCAAAATTGGCAGGGAAAAACATCCCTTCCGAGCAACTGTGACACCAACCAAATGTAATATCCATGTCCAATATAATGTATATGTAACGTACGGTGGGCCAAAATAATTATTCACAAAGTGTCGTTTCTTGCTTCAACTGCAACGACGTATATCTATTTCATAACATTGATTTTGATGCCTTTGAATTTGAGTACCGAAATACAAAAAAATACCATACGAAAAAAGTTAACCTAAATCTAACCATGCCCTATTATGTGAAGAATTTATTGGTCAAATTACAAATTTTCCTTTAATTCTTTTTGTGCTATATTGACTGGAAACGATTGGTCCATTTTCTGGTAGAAAGTGTTTACATGAAGGCACACAGTCACAAATAATTCAGTTTATGAGTAAGTAATATTTGTGTGTAGAGAAAACCTTGCATAGTTTACGAAACTTTACACTACTGCTTTCTTAGTCATTGTAACAGAAGGAATGTGAATGTCAATGACCTGGTATATTTACACTCGTTTAGAATTAAAGAAGGAAATTCCATCAAGCGGCTCATGTGAAATCAATATTACAAAAGAGATAGACAATTAAAACAAAACACAGCATTTTGTGAATACATTATCTGAAACTTGTTCATAGCCGTCAGCAGACTGAAATAATTCTTCTCCTGGAAGGATGGATCAACTTGGTTGTATAATTTGTAACATTGCTTTCCTGATGGGCGTATCTGTACAGGCAGATTTCAACAGAACATCAAATTTTACATACGAGAAAGGAGAACCTCTCAAACTTTCACATCACCTGTATCTGACGAGTACCAAGTGTAAAACACCTTTACAGTGTGCTGTAGCGTGTATGTCCACCCCTGGATGTGTCCTTGCAGATCTGGATTCTGTAGCGTGTATGTCCACCCCTGGATGTGTCCTTGCAGATCTGGATTCTGGCAACTTGTTCAATGAGACTAAAGCAGATGGTCTGAAGACTCGGGTGATAAGAAATTATGTTGAGTCCCGAGAGATCAGAGTTGGTGAAGCAGGCTCTGAGGCCAAAAACGATGCATCTTTTTTAATGGTCTCGCAATATGAACCAAGCACACAAGATTCTTTTATAAAGTGTCATTAAAATCAGGTCAAATTGAGAAGACTAAGACTATTGCAGTGACAAAACTCATCTTATCTACAATTTATGATCGAAAATCCAACATTTTGTTCTGGTCTGAGGAAAGTGGAATATACAAACAAAAAATGAAGCCACTTTCGAAAAGAGAAAAATCTTCAAATCACAAGAATGCTGTTAATTTGAATATTTACAACGCCAAACTGTTTTACATGACTCAGCAGTACTACAACAGTCATGATCACAAATACATTTGGAGCCATGATTCTAAGACCGTGAATAACAGAGAAATCTGGTTAAACATGAGAAGGGCTAAATCTAAAAATCTTGCAATTGACGGAAATACTGCATGCTGGGTAGAGGAATATGTAGCTAGATATTTGATCAAGTGCATGGACATGTATATGAAAAAGAACATCTATTCTCGAAGGCTTTTCGCAAATGTTGCATTGGCCGTCCTTGAACAGTCTAACTCTGGGATGATATTATATACTGAGGTGTATGCATATGACAAATATATTATCAAAGTTGTGAAAATGTTTGCAGGGCAATTCGGTAAACCTCAAATAGTCAGTAAAGTTGATAGACACAGGACAATAAAAATTACTCAATCGCATTATCAAACACGGTAGAAGTTTGGGAGATTAGAAAGAATGGCAGTTTTGGTAGGAAGAAATTTTCTATCAACTGTCCATCTCAAAGGATCGAATCAAGAATACTTACTACATTTCTCTGAAGAAGTGTCAGCTTCAGCTGCATCCGTATCGTATAACGTTGTATCTCTTGTAAATTCTTGTTTGACACAGAAGGTCCTCTCAAATAACAGCAGTCCACTCAACCTCAATAGTGAGTATCAGCAATCCAGAACTTCAACCAGACCAGTTCTATTGCGTACTATTAGTTAACCAGGTGCGCGTAACTTTGTTTGTTCTTACTCTGGTAAGGTTGTACAAAATAAGCATATCCTAACACCTTTAATTATTTGCATAGTTTTCACTTGCTCCAAGAGATATGTAAGTCAGTTATTAACCAGTTCTGTATAACTGATGTCTTGGAAAGCTGCATTGCCATGGTTGTTGGGCCAGTTCGGTTCCAGTATCCTTAGACTAAACAGCGAGTATTTGCGAAGGTGGGGTTGTTGCTACCATACTTGATAACCTGATCACTAGAATCAAGCTTCTTGTTTATCCCTCGAAGTTGATAGGGGATATTGAAATTGCCTTTGTCCGTTCGTCGGTAGAATTTCATTCGAAGCAAAACACAAAAACTGTAGACTCAGTTCAACAAAACTGTTTTTTTTATCAATCATTTGTTTGTGGATTCCTTCAAAACGAATCTTAGTATTCGTTCCTTGACCATCATTTATATATATGGTTGACTCAAATAAAGGAGACTTGGTCAGTGGATCAATCATTATGTGTAGATGTGTCTTTTTGGGTTTCATCTCCTTTTGAATTTTGTTTGTTGTCCTGCGGGACGACTCCGATCCTGTCTGCCATTTAAGTAATATGTACGAATTTTGCAATGATGGACACAAAGGATGTCAGGGTATGTCCAAATTAGGCACGGAAGATGTTCACTACATGGGCCCCCATGCTTTGATGTCCTTTGAACTTATTTTACTTTGATAGAGTCAGTTTTGAAATTATGATTATAATATAATTGTCAAATGTTGGCACTGTCACAAAGTGCTAACCAACTGAATAAATTCATTTCTTGTGACTTATCAACGGCAGCAGGGTGTGGCAGCCATCTTGAACTCTGTAAAACTGGGTAAGGGGTAAAGTCTTGAATATACTAAACGTGTTATTTTCTTGTTTTGCCTGTTATCTGTTCAATTGTTCCGGTATATCGGCCTGACTTGATAGTAATTAACATATCTCACGGGAACCAGACCATAACTCTTCAATCTCATCACTTCCCTAGCTGTGATCTGGAAGAATCTGCAGTAAAAGATTGACTTATAGTCTCGGAGGAGATGGGTAGTTCTCAGTAACTTAGAGAGAAGGAAATACAGTTTGACCTTATGAGAGGTTTAACTTAAACAAGATTAAGATACTTATCCTACAAACTCATGGTACATTATCTTAGTAAGGAAAGAGAAAATGCTTGTGTCTGACTTTGCAAACCATATGTGTATGATCTAAACCGAGCCAGAGGTGTTGTTGATAATGTAAGCCCGCGGCAGAGGTAAATTGGGAAGGGCCGCCAGGCCCGCCCCAATTTCCGAGGCTGAGGGCTAACATTATCAAACAACACCGAGGGCGAGGTTTAGATCTAACTTATGAACCGAGATAAACCGTAGTAACATAATTATTTCAATAATAAGTATAAAAATGGATTCATTTATTTTTACTGGTAGGGAATCACCATGAGCAAACGGAGAGCACATCCGCGCCCTGCACGTGCTTTGCGCTCGCTACCCTAGCCGTGAACGTGAAATGCATGCGCTATCTGCCTCTCGAAGTTCACATGATTGTCACTGTGGAAAATACATCATTGTTCTCGTGGGCCTTTATAACCGAGTTGTCAAAGGCGCCAGTTTAGTAAGCGAGTGGTGCAGAGTTCGAAACCAGGCATTCGAACATTATATTTGATATTTGTCAAAATTGTGATATTTTGTGATGATATTTATTCAAAGAAGGACTTTGAAACAAAGTATTTGAAAACGTGTATAATCCCTATCAAAATAAATTTCCGATAAATTCTACAGTAAGCCCCGGGCTTTCCTAGAGAAATTCTTGGAGAATGCCCGGCAAAGAGGTTTATCCGGTAAAAGAAGAACCTAATAGAACAATAGAGTGACGTCACTGGAGGTTTATAAATATACATATACGAGTGGTCTTTGACACAGTCATTCATCTCTCTCTCATGCCTTGCTGGGTAACACGACCTGGCAAGATAGTAATTAACATATCTGTCATGTAAACCAGACCATAACTCTCAAAGCTGATTACTGAAATAGCTTTGATCTGGAAGAATCTGTGTAGAAGACTGACTTATAGACTCAGAGGAGTGTGGTAATTAAAGTTCGATCTCCAGGGACTACTGGATGTCGGAGAGAGGAATACAGTTGGAGATGAAATTTTACTAAAATGAAAAGTTACGTATCCTTACAGATCCATTTTTAGAATAATGTTTTTTAAAGTAATTTAACTGTTTTCATTGTGGTTTTTTTTTTCAAAATTTTGCGACCAACCTATCAAAAATCGGACCAAAATTCATTAAATGGGAGAAAATTTACCAAAATGATCAAAACGGCAGCCGACATAAAGGCGAATCAATTGTGGCCATTTCACAACTTCCGGTTTCTAACTTTATGCTTGAAAACTGGCTTTGTCGCCCACGACAAGATTTTATTTTATTTTTCTCCAAATCAGGTATTTGTTGTTGCCGTAGTTGAGAGACAGTGTAAATCCTATAAGCATATAATTACGTCAACAAAAAGCGTGTTCGTTAAATGCTATGCCCATTTAATAGGGTGTACTGTGTTTTTGGAGTCGAAATAAGTATGTTATTGTTGGTAAAAAAAATTAAATCTCGACAAAAGATTTTCTTACGAGTGATGTATTTATATTCTCAATAGCTACATTTCATTCCAAACCTCATACAAGTATGATAGTGGAGCTTTAAAAATATGTTATCCCACATTTTCTCATTCCCATCTGAAGTGAGCTGTATTGAGGCGAGTTGATTTGAGGTCCCTGTTTAAGAGTATATTTTCACTTATATCACGGCTGCTAGTATTAGTAGTTTTGTAAAACCGATTATTAATTAACTATCAATGATATGGCACTCATACAATCTAAACGGCCTACACTATACGATTCGGCAACTGGGCCAATACAGGTAAGCTGGGCCAATACGAGCCAAACTGGGCCAATACGAGCAGACTGGGCCAATACGACTCTGAGCATGCGCATCCGAAGCTTTCGCTTCAAAACTTTCAACATATATTACAGTTCACCAACCTCTTTTATAATTTTGATTTCGATGAAAATGAACTCTCTTATGTTGTACAAGTAAATCACAAAGAAGTTAATTAATAAAAATGTCATTAATCAAGTTTTTCCATATTGGCCCAGTTACAGGTCCTCGGTCCGCTGTATTAGCCCTTGGCTTCGCCTCGGGCCAATACAGCAGACCTCGGACCTCTAACTGGGCCAATATGGAAAAACTTGATTAATAACATGATAGTACTATCTGACTGACTCACTCATTTCCTCTTTACAATCGACAAGTTTGAATCAAAGTCAAGTCAAGTTTTTATTTTAGTACGAATGCCTCAGATCCATAATCAGCGCAGTACACGTACATGATAACTTCATATAATATGTTACATCGTTGTTTACACAACATATTTTTCAATGTTTAAAATGAATAAGTGAAATTGAATTACTGGCTCATTCCTTTAAAGTAATTAGTTCGATAATTGCTTAAGAAAAATTAGAAAACTATGATCTTCTCGATGTATGGAGGGAACTTAACACACGTACTAGAAAATATACATGGTGGAAAAAGAATCCAAGGAACCAAGCTAGATTAAATTTTTTCCTTATCTCTCAAGATATATTTGATATAACTTTGGATTCCAATATTGTACCTGGTTATAAGACTGACCATTCAGCTATATCATTAATTCTATCAAATTCTATTAACCAAAAAAGAGGAAAGGGTTATTGGAAATTTAACACTTCCTTATTACTTCATCCTGAATATAATAACTTGGTGAAGGAAATTTTGAAAGAAACAATTGAAGAATACTCAGTAACCCGTATTCCTGAAAATGTTTTACAGAAGGACATGGTTGAACTTAAGATCAGTGATAGTCTTTTTTTGGAAACTTTCCTAATGAAAGTCAGAGGCAAAACTATTTCTTATGCAACTTTTTTGAAAAAAGATAAAAATAACAAAAACACAGAACTGGGAAAAAAATTATAAATTGTGAGGATGATATAATAAAAGATTTCCAAAATATGAATGAATCTACTTTATCTGAACTGTCAAAATATAAAATGGAACTTGAGCAAATCAATGAAGAGGAATTAAAAGGCATCCAGATCAGAAACAGAATTAGGTGGTATGAAGAAGGAGAAAAACCATCAAAATATTTTTGTAATCTGGAAAACAGAAATTATGTCAGCAAATCTATAAATAAGATAGTCACTGAAAAAAATTAGGAAATAACTGATGGCAATTATATTCTAAAACAGTTGAAATTCTTTTATTCTATAAATAATGATCTTGATGAAGTTAATTTAGATAATGTTGAAACACCTTTATTGAATCATGAATTAAGGGAAGAACTGGAACAAGATAATTATTACTATGGAAGAAATAACCTTTGCAGCGAGAAATATGAAAAACAATAAAAGTCCAGGAATTGATGGATTCCCAATTGACTTCTTCAATTTGTTTTTGAATGACCTTAAAGAATGGATATTTAGATTTGTAAAAGAGGCTTTCACCAAAAATGAATAATCTCTTACTATGAAAAGGGGGGTCATAACTTGTATACCAAAATCAAATAAAAACAGAACGTAGTTAAAAAATTGGAGACCAATTACTTTATTGAATGCCATTTATAAAATAATAAGTTCTTGTATAACAACCGTTTAAAAAACACTTTGGATACTCTTATTCATGACAATCAGACAGGTTTTATCCCAGGTAGAACTATTAGTCAAAACACCAGACTGCTATATGATCCCGTGTTTGAATCAAAAGCAAGAAATATTCCAGGTTTACTTATTTTAATTGCTTTGAAAAGGCCTTTGATACAGTTTCAAAGATTCCATTAATGTTGTCCTTAAAAAAATTGGTTTTGTCCTCAAATAATACAGTGGATTAATGTATTAACTTATCATACAACCTCTTGTGTGATACAAAATAGTTATTTATCAGAATTCTTTGATAATGAAAGGGGCTGCAGACAGGGCGATCGATTGTCACCATATCTTTTCCTCTTTGTGGCTGAAATCTTAGGATGTATGATAAGAAATAATGAAAAAATTAAAGGTATTGTAATTGATGATATGGAATATAAATAAGGTCAATACGCTGATGATACACAATTATTTTTAGATGGTTCTGAAGATAGTCTATATGCAGCTATTGAAACTATAAATGCTTTCTATAAAATGTCAGGTTTGAAAATTAATATTGACAAGACTAAAGCGATCTGGATTGGCTCAAAGGCAGACAGTGAACAAACTTTGTGTACTGATTTAGATATAGAATGGTATAAAGAAGAGTTTGAAGTATTAGGAATAAAATTTACTCCAAATCTAAATGACTTATGGGTGATCAATACAAGGAAAAAGCTTGAAGAAATAAACAGATTATTGTCAATATGGAGAACAAGAAGCTTAACCTTGATTGGGAAAATTACTGTCATTAAAACATTAGCCCTTTCTAAATTAGTGCATATTTTCAGCTCTTTGCCCAGCCCTCCATATGACTTTATCAAATCTCTTGAACAAATCTTTTTCAAATTCATATGGAATGATAAAAATGATAAGATTAAAAGAAGCACTTTGAAAAGATTAAAGACTGAAGGAGGATTGGGTATGGTAGATGTCCAAACATTTATTGAAGCTTTCAAATTACCTTCTCTCTTCTCTATTGCTAAACCGTAATAATAAAAATCCCTATTTTATTATCAGAAATTGGGCCAAAGTGGGCCTTATGACAGTAAAGGACTTATGCGATGAAAATGGTTTTATGCCCTTTGATAAATTACAATTGAAATATAAGATTAGAGGTACAGTTTTAGATTAAAACTATTTACTTCATATCTTGCCCAACTGTTTAAAATCTTTAATCAAAAGCACCAAATTAATACCTACATATAATTTGTATTTCAGTATTTACCAAAGAAATATTTTGAAGTATACAAAAGGATCAAGATTTTTTTATGATAAGTTTATTTCCAATAGTGTTTAACTTGATCTTTGTAAAAATTGGGAAGTGATATTTAATGACTATGACTTGGACTGGAATAACATTTTCAATTCATACAGACATGGCTTGAAAGATGTAAAACTCCTTGATTTTCAATATAGATTTTTGCAAAGAGTTATATATACCAAGAAAGAATTGTTGAAGATGCATCTTGTTGACAATGATCTGTGTGCTTTCTGTAAGGAGGCTCCTGAGAGTATTTGTCATGTATATTGGGATTGCAGTGTAACCAAAACTTTTTGGAATGAACTTGAAATTTGGATAAAAAGGCAATTACAATCCAAAATAATTATTTCGAAATACTTGATTTGGTTTCTTGAAATAAATAATATTTAGATGAATCAAATCCTTCTCTCTGCCACAAAATATATAAATTTATGTAACATAAACAATTTAAAACTGAGTAATTATCAAAACATTCTACAAGAAATATATTTTGTTGAAAAATATATTTCCAAAAGAAACAATGAAACGACTGCATTCAACAGCAAATGGAAATCACTAATCCCAATATTCAAGAAATGATATTATATGGCTTTAAAAAGAGCCTTTTCAGCTCATATTAATTATTATGTTTGTTGTAAAATTTGAAATATTTCATGTATAATATACTTTTTATATGCTGTGTAACCCTTGGGAACCAATAAAAAAAAGCTTTTTAGTGTTAGAATTGAAAGGAGCACACAGAGGCTGTTAAGTTTCAGAATAGCATTGATCTCGAATTGCTGCAGTACTAGGGACTTGTATTGGTCTTTATTACCCATATGGTTGAAAATAAGTGGTGACATATTTTCAATATGAGCACTAGTGCACATATCACTTTTGCCTAGAAACGATTATTGTAGCGCGAGTTCACGTATATTTTCGCCTGTGACGTCATAACATCATTGTTCGTGACGTCACGGTAGCCGGCCGTCACAAGGGAAGCGACAAGTTTCTTTGATATTTCTAAGATGGCAAAATGGAATAGAATCGGTAATAAAGAAATTATTACTCTCGGAAGTGTGTCATATGACTTTTACGAAAGTCGTGCAAATGTGTGTATAACCCTCGCTCTCGCTCGGGTAATACAAAAATTCACACTCGTTTCGTAAAAGTCATATGACACACTTCCTCGGTTAATAATCTCTATGTATAAATCAACATTGTCAACACTTTAGTTGTCCTGAAAGTCGCATATGAACGGAAAGGACGTGTTAGTGCCATAGAATAAAACTTTATCCTTTTATGATTATATTTCCTCAAATGTCTTACGAAATATAATGAGCAGAAATGTTAAGGACAATTGCGTTTTAAGAGGTTTAAAAAAACTCTGGTTTCTTCATCTACAGTTTTTATAAAATGTAGACAAACTTCATTGCCATAATGAACAACCATCAAGAAAGAACATGCATAAAAGTTTTATCAAAGTAACAGCAAACAGGATTAAAAGATGAAAACATATTTCCAGCATTTGAAGGTGGCCTAATAGGTGTATATCCGCCTCATCAATCGTGTCTGGCGGCGTCTTGAAAAGATCAGAGATGTTACTGTGATAGGGTGAGATATAAGCATTTCTACTGGCTTTTGCTAGAAAGATATCCCTTTGGCCGAACAGGTAGAGTGTAGGACTCTCAATCCGGAGGTCCCGAGTTCGAATCCTGGTGGTCTCAAAATCACTTGTTAAATTTGGAGCCCATTGTGGGGCCCGGGGCAACTCCCCAGTGTTCACACCACCCTGATAAGGTCGAACTGAGGTGCTGATAACTCAAAATGGCTTGACTCCAGGGAGGGAAATTTTTACACTTTGCATAGTAATTTTCATCTTCCTACACAAAGTCTAAAACGCCAGTTTCTGAACTGTCAGTTGTATGCCTTGCTGCTGACCCTTCTTTTCTGTGCTGGCTCTCAAGCCTGTGGGAGCACTATATCAGCACAGAAAAGTAAAGCCTCTGCAGCAGGGCATAAAATGCCGGTTCGGAAACTGACATTTTAGGCTATGCGTAGGAGGATGAGTAATTTTAGAGTCAAATAATTTCATGTTTGTCAACTACACTCACCGACGAAAGAAATGCACCACCTCAAGTGCAAACTAGTTCAAATCTTGAGGGTTATATACCACATACAGTTATATCATGTCTTCAGTAGCCAACTTACGTAACACAAAATCATTTCTTTAAGAGGCATTTAGAAGTTGGTATGGTGAATGAGAACAAGTTCTATGGATTTACAACTTCTTTATTGCACTCTTGCAAAAAAGAAGTTGTAAATCCATAGAACTTGATCTCATTCACAAAATCATTTCCAAGACATGTTTCTTAAGGTCATACTCTCGGTTTAATGTGAATGTCAGTCCAATAGCTGACCGTAAAAAGCGTAACCTAACTATCCCTTTTGAGGAAATGGCGAGATAGGAAAGTAAAAAATGTACTATTTTGGTTAAATGCTAGCTACTTGATAGTTTCTCCTGCGACTATGGTAAGGATAACCACTTTGAGTAATGAGTTATGTTTGGCGTTTTCAAGATGATATATTTCATTTTAACATATTTCTATTCATGCAAAATAAATTAGGATGGATGAACAAGCTGATAAACAAATGTAAACACCGCTCTTATATAACGTTTTATTTGATAATCTCACGCATGAACAAGCGAAATCAACGATGTTGATTACCAAATAAGACAAACATTAATAAACATCGAAGCAAGATCATTACCTTATCTTTAGTAAAGATGCAGATATTTTGTAGACAACCGGAAATACGAGACAATTAGCTAATAAAATTAGTTAATTTTATATATCTGCTTTAAAACGCTGTGTTTATTGATGAAATCGTGAAATGTAGAAAGTATTTTCCAATCTTCAGATAGGCTGAGTTCTCTATTTCCATTTATAATGGCATCGAGGCTATAACCGTAAGTATAAAAATACAAGTGTTGTCTTAAAGGGGCAGTAGCACGCTTTTAGGGCGAATATCAGGTGATGTCAGGAAAATGGAAATCAATGGTTCCAATTGAAAGACAATGTATTTGAACTAACTGGAGCAGTACTATTTCATGTAAATAATTCAAAATTCAGCCATGCAATTCCTTTTTCTTACACAAAAAGAATAAAAGGTGTTCAAACAAAATGGCCACCAATGGAATTTATGTAAATCTTCATACTTTGTCCTCTTACTATGGATGATTGGCTTGTGTAATGTGATTTTTGTCACTGTCAAATTAATACATTTATCAGTGAAATATTGAAATATAAAATTATCAAAAAAACGTGCTACTGCCCCTTTAAGGAACCATGATGATGACAGATGATCTATTTGGCATTAATTAATTTCCATGGAGCATGTTTAAAGAAATACTTTGTCTCAGTATATATAACCTACCATTGCTGCGTAAACATGTAAATCAATATTGAACATATATATTACAAGAATATAATACCTACACAAATCTTTGACTGAGATTGATTTTCGAGAAATGGAATCGTTTCAAAACTTGATGGTCTTTTTCTTACATTGAAACGGTAAGGAGAAAGTCTAGGTATTTCAAACTTTGCGTCTTGTTTCTACTTGGAAATTACTTGTTAAAAGTCCCATTTTCATAACCAGTACTTAGTCATGTTAGTTCCTAAATGTTTCCAAGAATGTAAGTTGTTCATTTATTCATCAGCTATAATAGCAGTAGTGGTCCCATAAATCCTAAGTCAAACTATTACAATTATATTTACATTATTCGAAAAGTACAATGTAATTCTTAATGACGCCCTCTTAGCCAGTTCTTTTTTCATTAGTTGATTTCCTCATGCTCGACACGAACCCAGTGGTAAAGTCGATAGATATAATGGAGGTAGTTTGGGATTTGAACATTACAGCTAGATTTAACTAGATTGGCTAATGATGGAACTATATTTTCGCTTTTGTCCTTACAGTATATTTGTTTATATCGCGAGCAGCGGTATGATTACATTACAATTTCGGTGAACAATAACTTTGGATGCAGCTGAAGAACACATTAAATTAATGATGAAACTAAACACTACTATTGAGTGAAACATACAAGTTTTAGTATTTGAACAATTGTATATGATATGGAAAAGATGCTTAAAAGAAAATCAATTAAACAAAAGAAGTACCATGCCCTAATATGTGAAGAATTTAAAGGTCAAATTACAAATGTTCCTTATATTCTTTTTGTACTATAATGACTAGAAATGATTGGTCAATTTTCTGGTAGAAAGTCATTTTAACAGAAGGAATGCCAATGTATATGACCTGGTATATTTTCACTCGTTTAGAATCAGAGAGGGAAATTCCATCAAGCACCTGGTGAAAAATTAATATTATAAAAAGGTATACGTCTGTGAAATTGAAGCAAAAACAGCATTTTGTTAAAACATTTTTTCAAACATGTTCATAGTCGTCAGCAGTCTGAATTTATTCTTCTCATGGAAAGATGGATCAACTTGTTTGTATACTTTTCAACATTGCTTTCCTGATGGTCATATCTGTACAGGCAGATTTTAGATGTACATCAAATTTTAAATACAAAAGAGATGAGCCCATTAAACTTGCACATCACCTGTATCTGACGAGTTCCAAGTGTAACACACCGATACAGTGTGCTGTAGCGTGTATGTGCACCCCTGGATGTGTCCTTGCAGATCTGGATTCTACCAAAGAAAAGTAAGGTTCCTTTAAAGATCCATTATCAGAGTTAAAGATTTTTTAAAATAATTTTACTGTTTTTTTGCAAAATTTGGAGACAACTCTAGAACAAACCAGACCAAAATTCATCAAATAGGAGAAATATAATAATAATAATTTACCAAAATGATCAAAACGGCAGCCGACATTAAGGCGAATCAATTGTGGCCATTTCACAACTTCCGGTTTCTAACTATATGCTTGAAAACTGGCGTTGTCGCTTCTGTTTCTGTGTATTCAGGCATCCATCTTTGTATACAAGAAAGAAGAACCTTACCAACTCTCTAACCACCTAGATCTAGAATAAAAACCAGCATTTTGTGAATGAATTATTTGAATTGTCTTCAAAGTTACAGACTGAGTCAGTCCTTGTCGTGGAAGGTTTTCAACATTGTCTCCCTGCTGGTGGTGTATGTACAGGCAGAGTTTAGATGTACATCAAATTTCAAATACAAGAATGATGAACCTCTCGAACTTTCACATCACCTGTATCTGACGAGTACCAAGTGTAAAACACCTATACAGTGTGCTGTAGCGTGTATGTCCACCCCTGGATGTGTCCTTGCAGAACTGGATTCTGGGAATTTGTACAATGAAACTAAAGCAGCTGGTCTGAAGACTCGGATGATAAGAAATTATGTTGAGTCTCGAAAGATCAGAGTTGATGAAGCTGGCTTTGAGGCCAAACACGATGTATCTTTTTTAATGGTCTCGAAATATGAATCAAGCAACATAAAATTCTTTTATAAAGTGTCAATAAAATCAGGTCTAATTGAGAAGACTAATGTTGCAGTGACAAAAACCATCTTTTCTACAATTTATGAGCGAAAATCCAACAATTTGTTCTGGTCTGAACAAAGTGGAATATACAAAAAAAAAATGGAACAACAATCAAAAAGGGAAAAAACTTCAAATCACAAGTATGCTGCTAATTTGAATATTTACAATGATAAACTGTTTTACAACATTAATAATGGTGAATACATTTGGAGTCATGATCCTAAGACCGTGAATATTAGTGAGATCTGGTTATACATGAAAAGAGCTCACTTTAGAACTCTTGTAATCCACGGAAATACAGCTTGTTGGGTACAGAAATATGTAGCTGAATATTTGATCAAGTGCATGAACATGTCCACGAAAAAGAAGATCTATTCTCGACAACTTAAAGAAAATGCTGCATTGGCCGTCCTTGAACAGTCTAACTCTGGTATAATATCATATACTGAGCGGTACGATTATGACAAATATAATATCAAATCAGTGCAAATGGCTGCAGGTCAATTCGGTAAACCTCAAATAGTCAGTAAAGTTGATAGACGCAGGACAATGAAAATAACTCCAGGTTTTCTGCTCTACTCAATCGCATTATCAAACACGGTGGAAGTTTGGGAGATTAGAAAGAACGGCAGTTTTGGCAGGAAGATATTTTCTATCAACTGTCCATCTCAATGGATCGAATCAAGAATCCTTACTACATTTCTCTGAACAAGTGTCAGCTTCAGCTGCATCCCTATCGTTTAACGTTGTATCTCTTGTAAATTCTTGTTTTGACACAGAAGGTCCTCTCAACCTCAATAGTGAGTATCAGCAATCCAGAACTTCAACCAGACCAGTTCTATTGCGTACTATTAGTTAACCAGGTGCGCGTAACTTTTTTTGTACTTACTCTGGTAAGGTTGTACAAAATAAGCATATCCTAACACCTTTAATTTTTTGCATCGTTTTCACTTGCTCCAAGAGATATGTAAGTCAGTTATTAACATTGTTATCAAATTTTAATGGGATCTGCTCTGACAGCTGTCTGTCTGTCTTCGGCCTAATGGCTGACTACATGCCTCACTGACACCTGTCCTGACACAATCTTATCAAAATATTATAGATCTATCTTCTACACTACGCCTTGAAATCTGCGTAACATAGTGAAGAACATATGATATCATTTGAATGAAATTGGTCCTTACATTTCCTGATTGATAACCATGCTAACAACTATAATTAACATATTAGGAATAAGCTATATGTATTATGCGAGCCTTTGGTGTTAGGATCTGGTTATTCGCACAACCTTTTTGGTCCCCATAAAAATGTATGAATGAATTTTATAGTTCTACGCATGTTCCACCTGAAAGCATGCAAAGATCGGGTATCACTGGGCACGAAATAAATGTTCTGCCTACATGCACGTGATGCAGTGTGACGTGTTGGTACTTTGAAACAAGTTTGATCACGTCATCCATTTCGTCTTTGATTTTGACTAATTCCGAGGTTTTTGTTTGTGCTCCATATACGACAGTGCAATTACCATGGTGGCGTCTGATACCATGACAATCGTTCAGATTTTTAACATTTAGATAACCATAACGTTATTATTTATTTAAATGTACTTGTAAAATTATTTTTGGGAAATGTATAACATTAAATGATGTTCTATTAATTGGAGTTTTCTTTTAACTGTTTACGATAATTTGTATCAACGGGTAATCCATGTTTATATATTGATTCTATTGCAATTATAAGTGAAATTTCTGCAAAGTGTGTTGATTTAAATATGCGTTTGCCAGTATCGATGAATTAGATCATTTCATAATTGATTTTGATTTATCATGAGCATAGTGGAATACATTAAGTCAGTACTAGTGCTGCTAAGAAGACAATTTCACAAGTGTCCTTGCATCCTATATCTTGACAGTTCCAGTGAAACAGTCCTGATGCCCATAATGAACAATATCTTTTATGAATGGTTGCCACGGACGACTAGGTCCAAGTGATATGTAACTAATACGGAAACACACGAGGTTAATACTCTCTTGGTCATATCTCCTTTTGAAATAAAACGACTTCCAAACGCAAATTCTGTTCCTTCTAATCATGTTTTGACCTAAATTTTGCGGAGTCATTTCTTTCACTGTACTCCAAGGTGAATGTCATATTGTCGGCGATGTACGGTTGTGAACTTTTTTTATATTGATAGACAAATTTCCTAAACTTTTTCAACAACTTATATCAGATATTCAGTGCATGAGCAAACATTTGGGAAAGTTTTTCTAATAACATGAACTGTTTATGAACCTCTTGCCAAAGCCACTAGAACAGGGGAAGTGACTGTATAACTGCTGTCTTGGAAACTGCATTGTCATGGTTGTTGGGCCAGTTCGGTTTTGGTATCCTTCGACTAAACAGCGATTATTTGCGAAGGTGAGGTTATTACTACCATACTTGATCAAGCTTCTTGTCTATCCCTCGGAGTTGTTGGGGGATATTGAAATTGGATTTATCCGTTCGTCCGTCAGCCCGATATCGTTTCCGGAGCAAAACTCAAAACTGTAAGAGTTATCTAAAAAAACTTGGTAGGCCTATCATTATGAGTTGATGCGCCTTTTGGGGATTTCAACTTCTTTTGATTATTATTTTGGCGGCATCTATGGAAACGTATCTTAGAATTTCATTGGAAGCAAAACTCAAAAACTGAAGACTCAGTTCAACGCAACTTTGTACGTATAGGCCTATGGATCAATCATTATGTGTAGATGTGCCTTTTGGGATGTAAAGTTTACTGTAAACTTCTTGGGATTATTATTTTTTGTGGTTTCCATCGAAACATACATTGTTTCTTAGAATACGTTTCTGGAGCATCATCTAAAATATGTTTGACTCAACTAAAGGAAACTTGGTCAGTGGATATATCAGTATGTGTAGATGTGCCTTGATTATTGTTTTGGTCGTTTTTAAGAAATTGCAAGTTATTGACAATTACCTACACCAGAAACGGGAGATGCCTAAAATTCACAAATTCTTTTTTTCATAATATTCCAAATGGAAGGGGATATAGACGACTATGTCTGCTTGATTGTTTCTGCAGCCATGTGGGTCAATGTGTGTCAAAGCTGTTTCTGCAGTCATGTGGGTCAATGTTTGTCAAAGCTATTTTTGCAGTTATGTGGGTCAATGTGTGTCAAAGCTATTTTTGCAGCCATGTGGGTCAATGTTTGTCAAAGCTGTTTCTTCAGTCATGTGGGTCAATGTGTGTCAAAGCTGCTTCTGCAGTCATGTGAGTTAATGTGTGTCAATGTGTGTCAAAGCCATGTGGGTCAATGTGTGCCAAAGCTGTTTCTGCAGTCATGTGAGTCAAAGTGTGCCAAAGCTGTTTCTGCAGTCATGTGGGTCAATGTGTGTCAAAGCTATTTCTGCAGTAATGTGTGTCAAAGCTGTTTCTGCAGTTATGTGGGTCAACGTGTGTCAAAGCTATTTCTGCAGTCATGTGCAAAAGTAAGCACACAATACCTCAAACATGTCTGATGTATAAACAATATTAGTCATGCCTTTGTTTCATCACGACTTGATTTGCTTCCTCCCGAAACTTAGATTTTCACAAACTTCATTGACAGTCTCAAGTAATAAAACTAGAACTCTCGGTATAGAACGCTACTAATTGTCAGTTGGTGTATCCTAATACCCTAGTAATAACTAAAATATAATAATGAAGGTAAATTAAAGCAAAATGTCTCCGAGCTCTGTTTACTTTCTTCAAAACTTATAAAGCCCTTTGTTCTGGATGATTATAGTTCTAGACGAATGTGGGTGAGTGAGTGAGTTTTTGTTTAGCGCCGCTTTGGCAATATTGTAGACGACGGCGAATGTGGAAGCGTGATACAAAGAGAGAGAAAGTAGATTTCGATGCGTGAGTGAGTTGGGGTTTAACTGTGTTGTCTGCAATACTTTTCAGCCCTCAACACACTCCAAAGAATGTGGACAGACCAGGCAGAAAAGAATCGAAAGACGGAAAGGAGCGTTGTGAGAGAGAAAAGAATGCATGATCGAAACTGTTATGTGGCAAGGAACTAAACGTGATTACATTTATTATTCTATGAGTTTTATATTGAAGAACCAAACAACTAAACGTGATAACACTTATTAACTGACGAAAATACGGATGGGAATGAGAAAAGAAACCTAATATGCGAAACCCGAGGTATTATTTACATATTTGTCAATTATCTACAACAGAATATACACTGAAATCGAAAAGGTACTCTCAGTAGTACTATCAGAGTACTATGAACTCTCTAAGAATATTTCTATAACAAACTAGATGGTAGTTTGTATTCTATTGCAATTGTTTGTAACAATTGAGCACAAAGTAATCTAATCAAAGTATTGGGAGCGAAAAGTATCTAATTCTAAAGTGACTCTGACACGTCCTTCCAACAGGGACGCTCAAGTCAGAATGCCGCATGTAGCCTGAAATCTATCACTGCCGAGACGCACGTGGCCGAATTTCTCGTGCAGCGGTCGCAACTTGAAGACAACTTCAAAGTTGCGTTCGGGTGATATGTTTATGATTAGAAACGATGGAACTTAGGTTTTACTATGCAAACTATTTGTTATTTTTGAGATTCCCTTCAAACCACCCTTTGTCATCAACGCCACACAGAGTTTGTTTCCATCAACACACAGACCTGATGGGTGATGTAAACCATCCTCTGAAGTAGTATCCCGTCTTACTGAGGAGAATCACTTTCTCTGGCACGAAATCAGCAACAAGGATATCTCCACTACTGGTGGAAGTGATTTCCCATGGACCTCTCAGGGTTCTATCTCCTGTAGGTGTGTATGTAAACACAACTTCACCAGTCTGTGTCAGACAGATGATAGACTTCAGATCCCAGTCTGACACCAGGATACTGCCTTGACTAGTGACATGTATGTATCTAGGTTCAATAAAGCTCTTTCTCATGAAGTGTTGTGAAGGTTTTCAAGATGGTTCCCTGCATATCAATCAGATCCACAGAGGGTGGATTCTTAGAACCTGCCACCAGTGTTGATTGAGCAAGAGCAGAGAGACCCAGGTAGTTCTTACTTGTCTGTATTGTTGATAGGAGTTCCAGGTCAGGAGTCACAGCCACTATGATGAGATGTGGAGACATATAAAACGACACAACTATCTTGCCTTTACTGATAACTGTGATGGACCAAGGTCTACCAGAAACGTAAAGTGTACTTGAGCAAGATTTAAGTTGATTGTTGAAATCAGCAAACACTTTATACCCGAACTTTTCATTACAACAACATCTCTCACACCACAACTCACATCTCCATATAGTTTAGCATCAATGACTTCATGCAGTAGAGGTGTCCCTGTCAGATCTATTGTGTAATCAACACTCCTTACATCCATCTTCTCAATTTCCTCCTTCAGTTGATCAAGGTTGTGTATAAAGCTGATACCAGCAACATCTGATCTCTCCTCTCTCTGTGTTTTTGTGACGTCAGATACAGCTCCTGATCCAGACGACAGATACATCTCAAACAGCTGCGCGACATCCTCCAACTCCAGGGCCTGCTGGATGGACTGAGACTGCTGCTGGTACATCTGTGTCTCTGTCACCTTTGTTTTCATCTTGGACCTCAGATCTTCTGTCTGTTGATCAGTTTGGACATCAAGTTTCCCCAGCAGCTCAGTCTCCTTTTCACGAAGATGTCAGCAACATTTGATCTCTCCCCTCTCTTGGTTTTTGTGACGTCAGATACAGCTCCTGATCCAGAGGACAGATACATCTCAAACAGCTGCGCGACATCCTCCAACTCCAGGGCCTGCTGGATGGACTGAGACTGCTGCTGGTACATCTGTGTCTCTGTCTTCTTTGTTTTCATCTTGGACCTCAGACCTTCTGTCTGTCGATCAGTTAGAACATCAAGTTTCCCAAGCAGCTCAGTCTCCTTTTCACGAAGATGATCAACAGCAGCTTGGATGGTTGTGGTTATGTCAGATGATATCTCTGGACAGGAACATTTCAAATTCATCTACATATTCGACAATCTGTGCCTTGTTTGTTTCAGCTTTCTAGTCAATCTCCTCCTGGCGTTTCCTCAGTTGACCCTTGACCTTTGGAAGGACATCCTGGATTGTGACGACATCTTCACACTTCCTGTGACTGATACTGCAACAAACAGTGCAAAGTTTTTTCTTGAAGTCCTTGCAGAACAGCTTTATCTTCTTGTCGTGTTCCTTGCACACAAATGCTCTCTTCAACTTTTGCTGCATGTTTCCACTGAGGTTTGCCACATTATGTTGAGGAAAAGCTGGAACTTTGTTTTGAGACTTGAGACATTAAACACTGATGTAGGCTTCACATTCTGCACACCAACTTGTAGGAGTTGTCTCCCCTTCTTTCTGACACGAAGAACAGTGGATGGTTTCTGTAACCCATAATGTTTTTAATAATTCTTGTAACAAATGACACATAAATAGTACGGTGAGATCATTTTTGTTATCCTCTTATCATAACAATTTAATCGTATATCTTGTTAACTTTTTTACATGCAAAATCATCCTATGAGTTAAAATGAAAAGTGACAACCTGTACATGATTATCAGTGCAACGTTATTTCGTTTAATGTTCGAAAACCCCGAAGACGACAGGACAGGGTCAACGGATCATAGGCATTGTACTGTATTGGACCTATAAGATTGTTATCTAATCAGTTATAAGATAACCGAAGCAAACAATAACATGTTACAAGCTTTAAAAGGACTTGATTTCGGACTGTTGACACTATTACGATGTTCAGAGAGTAGAGCAATGTTCCCTGCTGGTGCGCTGGACAAAAATGTTCGGAGACACATTCCGTCAATGTCACAAATATGATAAACAAGTTTATATTAAGCTCAAAACTATCTTTTTTCCTTGTGTGTTTTTGTTTCTTTGCTAACATGTTAGGTAAAGGATATGTCTAGCACGTGCAATGCAATCCACAACGCCGTCGGGAAAATATGGCAAAACACGTGCACGGATGAACCCAATTGGAGCGTGGCCTAGGCTAAGGTTGTGTTCCATATCCGATGAGTGAACACCGAAATTGTATTGTATTGATAGGAAATATATGTAAAATATGAAAAAGACAAATTTAGTTTTGTGAAGTAATACATGTATCATGTATTATGATCGAGAATCCATCCGATGTCGTGGATTCATGATTATTTTCAGGAATCAACTCCACTTCATGCATTCTCAATAACGTAAACCTGGTCACATGACATAAGGAGCAAGTTAGCCGTTAAAATGATTGCCACCATATTTAAAAGATGTTTCTAGCCTATGTAAAATTACAGATTTATGTGTCAGCGAATAATTCTACTGTTGACTTATAATACACGTATATACAATATTTTGCAGCGACTCAAAAAAGTTTTTTCATTTGCAGATAATTTTATGGGCCTAATTAAAATAAATGCACCAATGTCCAAATCCCTTGTATGTACTTAAATGACAAAAATTCTAAAAACAAATAAATGTTTCATACATGTTTAGGGGGGGGGGGGGGGGGGGTGGGGGGGGGGATTGGTATCTCGCAAAATATTTGTCAGAGTTTCAATATATCTAAAAAAACACCTTTTTTTCGTTATCAGATTACATAAGCTCTCCATGCGCTGATGACATATGTTGAATCACTTTCAGACAAAAAATTGCATAAAAATGTTATATGTAATTCGCCTAATTAAAAAAAAAACTTTTTTTTATAAACATGTGGACTTGTGACATGTGGGATGCAACATATTATGAACGATACCTTTTGACAGCGTTTCAACAAATCAGGATTCCGAAAACCAAGTCAGTTCATTTGAAGCCCGGATTCCCGGACCTATTACTGAACTGAAGGTCATTGCAATTCAGTCTGGAGATTTATTCTCTCAGTTTAATAAGATGAAACTCAAATATGCAAGTATTTGATGTCTGTTTGGGGATCCTCAGTTGGTCTTTATATCGACATGCATCCACTCTTTAACAATCGCTAACCTTGGCCACTTTTCCATTTCCCTTCAAATATATCAACAAAATAAAGCTAGGCTTGCTTTTTGTAAATTTGTCTAATAAACACCTTTAATTCGTCTTTCATTAGGACCTTGTGAAAAAATACGCCATGGCTAGGGACAAAAAATTAATTAAAACTCGCCAGAATATGACCTGTTATGTCGACTCTTTAAAGTATCACTTTATTGTTTCAATCAAATACCACTTTATATAATTGTTCAATAACCATTGATGTGCTTATCTTCATTACATCAATTGTCATCATTGTCTAATGACTTATCTTAATGAATGGTGAATATTTCCTGAAAATGACGTCACAAAAGGGGCATGTAACGAGTCATGCATTCACTGTTTTGTCGCCAGATAAATCTTTCTCAATAGCGGCATCAAAAACGGCTCTCATTATCAACCAACCAAATTTAAGTAGTGGCGTGGTATGTTCCAAAATAACTTGTTAAATATATTTGTGAATTTACTTTGACTGTCAGAAAACCAATCACTCGAGGTTATATTTGTTTGTATCATGTGACATTATAAGTCAATAAGTCAACATTCATATATTTGTGAGAATACGACAAAGTCCATGAGTATCACAAATGTTAGATAGTTAGATGTTTTATCACTGAAACCAGCTATAATCAATCATGAAATGGGTTTCAGATATACAAAAGCTATCTATAATGTAAGATAGTTAAATGTTATTTTACTGCAACTAGCTATAATCAATCATTAGATTGGTTTCAGATATACAAATAAACAATAGTTATTCTACATAAGACAGAGAGTCATATTGATACCTTGTGGAATTGAGTCCATGAGTCCAGTTAGAAGCAGTCCTGGTTTCAGCTGCCCCGCCCACTCTTCTACAGGTCTGTCAGGGTGAGGCACTGGGGTCTCTTGTCTACACGTGGGACAAGGGATGGACTTGTTTCTCACAGCTTCTTCTTTTGTCTGCAGATATTTCCTCAAGCAGTTCTGACAGAAGGAGTGTTGACAGTTGAGTGATACAGGCTGCACAAACACCTCCATACACACACTGCAAGTCAGGAAGTCGTCATGGAGCTCTTAATGAGAAATGAAATATAGATCATAGATAATAACAAGCTGTGTTTGTGAAACACTGAAGCCCCCAACTCCAAGGTCAAGGTCACTGGGTCAAAATTATGCATTCATCTGAAAGTCTTATCATGATAGATATTAATGTGAAATATTATTGGTCTATCTATCCAATCGCAACTTAATCATGGCCAAGGTTAACATTTTGAAAGAAAGGTCAAGGTCACAATGTCAAAAGTTATGACCACATCTGAAGGTCTTATCATGATAGATTCACATGTGAAATATCACTGGTCTGTCCCAAAGCAATCAAAAGTTATGAGCAAGGTTTAAGTTTTTGGGTACAAACAGACAGACAGACAAACAGACAGACAGACAAACATACAGACAGACTAACAGACGGACGGACAGGGAAAAAATTACTTACCCATGGAATCTCTTATTCGGAGGCATACGGCCTTTACAATTTTCTTTACAAATCATGATAAGCTACATGATCCATGAGTACCATGATCCTATTTACATATCCATACGGAAAAAAGTTAAGCACCCCCTAAATTCGAAAACCAAAAATGATGCTATTGCAAAGTTATTGTACCGTGAATAAGTTTATGACTCTTTTACATAAAAATGTTGATTTTGCAATAATTTTTTCAAAGAAAGATCGTCCATGTAGACAATTTATGAAATTACGATTGAATTTGTAATAGTACTGAAATTTCACCCAAAATAAGTTTGGCTGTAGTGCCAAAACTGGGCAATAGACAATTGGTTTCAGGAATCATAAATAACGTTTGTGCTACCGACTTGACGTCCACACATCAAATCATCTCTTATCTTACAAAATAAGGAAGTAACTGGTCGTTGAAATGTCATCCCTTTTTTCAACAGATATTGTCAATAATTGACGAAATGGCTGGAATCATACGATTTTGGAATAATCTTTGGATTCTTTTGAGTTCAATCTGTTAGTCAAACACTTCTCATTGATTTCTAGGGCTCATTACAGTAGACACTAACAATCTTTTGTTATTAGACCATTTTCCTTGAATTTTGTTTTTTTTGGAGATTTTGCGACTTTGAAGGTTATAAGAGGTCTAAATAGTGACTTTTTACTAAAATTTGTGTACTAAAGTTTGACCTACGGGCTCGGAAGAATTGAATTACCCACATCACAACTACCAATAACAACTTTCTGTTATCAGACTAATGTAACTTGTTTTTGACATAAAACTACAACAATTTTATGAATGCAAATATCCAAAAGATGCGAAACGTTATCCGGATGAAACTTTCTTCCATTAACTACTAAATTGTGGTTCTGTCATACCATACGATTATTTCTACAATCACATCGCCCTCATTTTGATCAGGCAACTTTTGTTGCTGAAAAAATGTGGGGGTGCTTAACTTTTTTCCGTATGTATATTTTAGTCTTACGTCTAGATTAACAATTGGACATAACAAAACCTCAAGTCCAGATCAGTCAAGACTAACATTTAGTCTCAGAAGTTGTTGTTTTTCAATAGTGACAATATTTTTAAACAAATCATGTATTATAACAAAATGGAGCCCAGAAGAAGCTGAGCGATCTAGATTTGCTATACTTGTCTAGACTTGGTTGGTCATCAATTAAATATTATTGCTTTAGGGTCTTGATGACAGACTAAGATCTGTAAAGAACTACAGATGGAATAGGTCATTATCTGAGGCTCCTATCTAATATTTAATAAATCATCTTTTATTAGAATTATGTTTTCAGACTGATAATAAGCCTGTACATAGGACTGTTTCTCCTTTGATTGCTATTATCACAATGAGTGTGTGCGTGAGTGTATTCATATGATAATAGCAATCAAAGGAGAAACAGTCCTGCCAATTAATGATGTACTGGTCCTAACAAAAGATATATAAGGATACACATAGAACACAAGGACCTATAAAGTACAAGGGGCAGCACACGCATTCATATTCCTGCAGATCAAAATCAGATCTACTTTCTGTGAAAGCATGCGTCAAGCAAAGTTTGAAAGCCAGAATTTTCCAGAATAGCTCTCCAACACTACTTTATGGCATTTAATAAGCTTAAAAATTATCATTTGGTTCTATTCAGCTCTTAATATTTAGGGGGATAAATCCATTCTGTTTTTCATTTTGGGGTTGTATGTCGTGCATTCTTTGATATGTTTATTTAGGTGTAAAGAATGCACGACATACAACCCCAAAATAAAAAACAGAATGGATTTATCACCATTCTAACATGACTAATAAGTAAAATAATGTTGAACTATTTTGACTTGCGCAAAAGCAATGTGATAAGGTCAAACCGGTGCAGACCGGTTCCACTCACTTGCAAAACAACGGTACAGTCCATTTTCAAAAAGAACACTTAAAGGGACCATTCGAGCGGGGTATTTTTGTGGAAACGAAACTCAGAATGACTTTCTTATTCACAATATATATATATGATTTTTAAATGATAATTTCACACTTAATTTCAAATGTGTTTTTGGGGTTAACATTTCAGCTGTTCAAGATTTTAAAATAACAATTTGACAAAGAATAAAGTATATCGCTCAAAAAATAAAAACATCGTGAAATGAAGCCAATCATCGAAGCTACGATCGTGGAATGCACCCACTAAGACAAAAAGCTGTCGTAACTGATAACTTTTATTATGAATTATTTGAATCCTCTTCTATCAATCAAGTATTTATTTCTTTATTTTGTTAATGAATTAGCATATTACAGCATATTTGTTTTCTTGCAATGCTAACGTTTCAAAATGGCGGACGAAACGCAATCGAGTGGTACCTTTAACAATTAAAATTTCACTACATAGGGCCTACAGAAAAAACGTGTTAAATAGACTCATCTATAATCTATTGAGCATATTATTAATAGAAAACAGATTTCAATGTCGTCAAAGTTACATTATCAACAACACCTCTGGCTCGGTTTTGATCCTACACAAAACTAAATTCTAATGTGACGTCACTTGGCTACGAAGTGATATTGGTCCGTCGTCAAGGTTTAGCAGGCCATTATCATTTGCAGCGGCCCGCTCATTTCTGATAACATGAGGGCGTTTTCATGATAATTCCATCCATTTTAGCTAAATTGTCTGATAAAGTACTTTTTTTTTTCGATTGTTCTAATCGCTAGGCATCTTAGAATACATAATATTAGAAACTTGTGTAATCAATAATATCGGATGTCATAATGAAGAAAAGGCACTTCTGCAAATTCCTGATTACTCCTAATTTAACTACATGTTACTATATGTTGTTTTTTGTTTGTGTATCTTGAATTTTATGTTTGAATTTCTTTGTATTTCAGAAAAGAAAAAAGACAAAGTACTGCATCTGCAGATATTAAAATACTTTATTGAAATAATGATTAAAGAATGTCTTTGTCCATTATCTTAATCTCTCTCCATTTTAAATTGTTTTTAATCATAAACTTCAATTCAATTTAAAGGGGCACAGGGGCAGTAGCACGCTTTTTGATAATTTTATATTTTGAAATTTTCACTGATAATTGTACGTTAATGCTAAATATATTATTTTGATAGTGTAAAAAATCTCATAACACAAACCAACTATCCATAGTCCGAGAATAAAGTATGAAACTTCACATAAAATCCATTGGCGACCATTTTGTGTGAACACCTTTTATTCATTTTGTATAAGAAAAGGGAATCGCATGGCTGAACTTACATAATATATTTGAATTAGTACTGCTCCATTTAGTTTAAATGTATTGTCTTTCAATTCAAACCATTAATTTACTTTTTACATCACCTTATATTCCCCCTGAAAATGTGCTACTGCCCCTTTAATTTGAATTCTGCGAAACAAAACATGAAATGACAGCTATCTCTTTACTTGCAGTCATGTGTCAGATCTACGGAGAACGGTCAGTAGACTTTAGTAGGAAAATGCAGCAATGCAGAAGGACATCCTCTTCCTGAAGTCTCTGACTGGAGGAGGACCCAGGCAGTCTGATGTTTTCACAAGACCAGCGGCGCCACACAAGACATTGACCCCTCTGAACAAAAGATCCTCCTATGCTGAAGAGACATCCACTGTAACTATTTGCTTCCCTCACTCATGCAGTGGTCAACTAAAGTGACACAGAGTATCTTTCTTAAAATTTTATTTGGTTTTGTTAAGCTACAAAATATCTAATATGCTGATTGAAGTTCATATCTCATCACTGGACTTGCAAATATATCCAATAATGCATAATATCTCTAAAATGCTTGATTTTATGGAAAAATCAAGGAAACATCTCAAATATGTTTAATATTCGAAATTATGCATCCAATTAATCTACCTTTTAGTTACAATAAACACTATGGAATCGAATATATCTTCCTGTCAGCTTATGACAAGGTTTCAAAATTATGTTTGGAGAATTTTTGCGCGCCACTCGAGCCACATTGTCCGTTTTTTTAATCAAAATTCCGACTTTGAATGGCCGTATTTTCACTCAAATGTACGGATTGACCTTTAACTTGTTATTTCAGTAACAGTTAGTTGTTCTCGATGTCAAAAACATCAATTTCAAAATTTGACTTATGTGATCCTATCAACATACTCTGTGTCTCTTTAAGGAGATTTCTTAATGTCTGTTATTTTTTTTATTCAAATCTATATAAATTGAAGTTGCTGAATTGTGCTCAATATCATAACATATGTTGAATGTCACTGATCAATTAGTAAGTGAGTTATTGTTTAATGCCGCTTGGGCAATATTTCAGCAGTCTTCTCGGTTGAGGAACCGAAGGCACACAGCTTTTGGGGGAAGAGGACCGTAATGTGCAGGGGGGGGGGGGGGGGGGGCTGCCCCAGGAAGAGCTTGGAATGTTGGTTGAAATAGGGCAACCAAAGGGCATAGATGAAGCCATGTTCACTGCTAAATTCACTAACTTTCAAGAATACTTGCGACAGAAAAAGTGAATTGTAATCAATAAGTAACAACTTCAGTGAAGGGGCCGGGCCCTTGTTGTCGAAGCTTGAAATTATACCTAAAACTATCAATTTTGTTGTTGATTATACTCGAATCAAGTGAGATGTAAGTCAATTACTAGCATTGTTAATGACATGAACCGGATAATTGAATACTGTGTCTCGGACGAGCCTCACGGACAAAGTGTCCCTGCCATTATCTGATGCATATCTTTAACTATGCTAATATATATTACTTATCTTCACAGGTTTGCCTCGAATACCCTGCAGACGATCAGCATATGGAGCAAATAAAATTCTTGCTTGACCATTGAAAATGATGCAGGTTTGGAGTATAATAAAGACAAACATATTTGTATGAAAAAGACAAGTATTTATTGGTTAAAAGAATTATACTTTGGTGTCAGTCAGTTCCTCTCTACTTCACAACACACTCACTATCTACATGACTATCCACCACTACTCACTTGATTATCTACTTGCATGGTCAGCTGGACTGTCTTTATTCAAAGTGAAATCGTTCAGTGATATCAGAATTTGGACAAATATAGCTCATTGTTGATATCACATATATCATTAAATGATACATCACAAACATGTTGTGAATACGAAATTGTCTCAAGACACCTATATTGCGGTAATATAAAACAAACAATTCACTACGAAGTGTTTTGGAAGTTATCAAATAAATGAAAAGAATTGTACCTTGAAAGCTTCAGTTCATCACATTACTTATATAACTAGATTTCATTATGATATAATACAATGTCAAGTTAAGACTGATGGGCAGAAAGTAATTTTACCATAACAAATATAAACTAAACACCAATGGACACTTAAAGGGGGTCTCCAACTTCTAATTTTTAACTTCCAGTGTTTTATTAGCGAGGCCCCGAGAGGGTCGGAGAGGGCCTCGCTAATAAAACACTGGACGGTAAAATTAGAAGTTGGAGACCCCCTTTATTTTTTTAACTTCCAGTGTTTTATTAGCGAGGCCCCAAGAGGGTCGGAGAGGGCCTCACTAATAAAACACTGGAAGTTAAAAACTAGAAGTTGGAGACCCCCTTTAAGATGTGGCCAACAATCAGCCACCATGAAGCTGTTCAGACATTGATATACACACAAGGGATAATCAGCCACCGTGATAACATATATATACACACAAGGGATAATCAGCCACCGTGATAACATATATATACACACAAGGGATAATCAGCCACCGTGATAACATATATATACACACACTAGGGATAAGGGAAAGGTCTGATTAACACATGCTATTTACACAGGCAAGTTATACATATCACAGAGAGCCTTGATTGCCTTTAAACACATGGATTGCAGAGCTGGATGAAATGTTTTTAGAGAAATGGTGAACTGTTTCAATGTTCCTAAAAAATCATCAACTTAAGTCCTTCAATAATCTAGAAACAAAACATTATCATGGACTCCAAACAACCGGCCATACAACCTAAACAGCATCTTATGGTCTTAAGATGTAATACTCATACTGTGAATCAAGCTTTATCAATCTAAAGATGTCTTCCATCCACTTGTACTTCTATTTTCTCTGCTGTCATTCTTCTAGATGCATAGATAAACACTTATTGATAAAAATAAAGCTTTTTAAAGCCACCATCTCCTTTATCCAGTTTGGTGTTAAAATGTTTAATTAGATCCTATTTTTTTAATCCTCTTAATTGTTTTGAATATATTTCTAAGCGAATTGGAAACAATCATACACGTCTTGAGATAAAACATTTCACTATAAAGCACTACACAATTCTATGTACAAAACTTCTAACAGCACTAAATGAGAAGAAAAGTCATGAAAGTCGAGACATAAAAAGAGATTGCCCACAAATAAATAAAAACAGAAAGTGAATGTCTGCTAAAAGTCCTCCTCACTCTCAATGACCTGGGGTGAAGGTGAAGGTGACTCTGGGTGGTCAAGGTCATCTCCAAGGTGAATGCGCTCTTCTCTCTCGCTCACATACGATTGGTCGAAACTCTCCATACTATAGTTGAAGTCGCTCATTTTGGATCTATGTTCAGGCGAATCCTTCTCTGGTGACTGACCCTGGTCCAACACTTCCATTATGTCCGAGTCTTCACACACATCAGCAGGCTTCACCTCTGCCTGACCTTCACCTTGCTTCTGACCTTGTGATCTTGACCCTGTGAGGTTTTCCTCATAGGGAGGAGTCGAGCTTCTCTTGTCCCCTGAACCAGTTGTTTCTGCTGGTCTGCCTTTCATTCTTTCCTCATCTTCTTCTTTCTTCTCTCCCTTGTCTGTCGTTCCTGCCTTCATTACCTTGACCTCTGACCCCTTAACGACAGGGGTTGAGGTCAGAGACCCAGCTGGACTCTCTTGTGGACTGATGTGAGAGAAAACACCACTCGTATCCTGCAGCAACCTCTCGTAAAGGTCATCTGTTTTGGGTGGTCCTCCAATAATGGACTCATTGGTTGGGAAGGGTAACCTAGACCCTACGGGCTGACCTCTCACGCCAGGTCGAAGGTTATTCTCAGAGACCACTGGTCCAAAGGTGATTGGTATTTCCTCTTCAAAGGACCCGGATGCTGCATTGATTCTATAACTGGAGGAGATGTCCCCAAAGTAGGCCGAGTTGTTGGGAACAAAGGGTCTGCTACTCTGAACTGGTTTATTGGTCTGCTCCTGGTCTGATTTAGCTATTGGCATGGCAGATACAGGCACCGAGAGGTCGGGTCCAGGGAACTTCTGTTTGTTGTTGTTGATGGACGTGTTTGTTTTGTTGTTGTTGATGGGCGTGTTTGGTTTAGCGATGGAGATAGCCGAGAGTCTGGTTGAGGAGAGCTGATCAAAGGGCATCATGATCTCCGACTGATCGAGTCCTGCCATCGTGATCAGCTCACCAAGTCTGGAATGTAGAGAGGTGGAGCCGTTAGCAACATGATAAAACTTAAACTGGGTAATGTGTTAACCATCTGGATATATAAGCAATACAGAAAACAAAAATAAGGAAAGCCTCTTTGATGATCATTCTTGAGAGTGACTGTTCAACAAATATGAAAACCAAAAATCAGGCATGTTTTCAAACCTGATATCCCAAGTCTATAATCTGAACTGATCCTGCTTTCAAATGTGTTTGTAATCAGCTTCACACTCACCCGTCGCATGAATAGTGGAACACACTCTACTGATAGAACCTGTCTATGCAGGAGACTCCATATCCAATAAATTCCTGATATAAAAGCAGTGTTGTTCCTAGGTGATCAGCTAAGGAGGTCATTTTCGCAATATTTTAGCAGACAGGGCCCTTTGCAATGGTAAAAGTATCCTACATCTGATAATTGAAGGGACCCCAAGCCAAAAGGGTGGGCAAATGTGCCTAGGACCCCCTCTAGGAACAACACTGCAAGAGTATAACCTAAATAAGACTGACAGCTCCTTACTCACCCAGCCTCTTGTAGAGTGTCCAGGAACCGGTGGAACTTCTTGAAGGTCGCCTCGACCCCCTCCAGGAAACTCTCATCCACGTAGGATCCCGTGCCACCGTTCAGCCCCACGTGCACATCGCTGATGATGCCTCCCGATACAGATCTGTGGTGCTGGTGTTTCAGCTCCTCTCTCAGTCTCTTGTTCTCTATACTCAGCTGCAAGAAGATTGTAAAACATAGTATGTCATGGGCACGAATATATTATTCTGTTTATTACCGTGCTTCCCAAAATTAAAGAAAATCCTCAAAACCAACTTCTCAGCTTAGGCGGACTAGCCGCCGCCGACCCATTAGATTGTAAACCAATATGACAAACAATACCATTCCTTAGTAAGCACGTCGTCACAATGACTGCCCGGTCAGCACATTTTCCTCAAGTTTGCTTGATATTTATGGCATGTAATAAACAGAATACTAAACTTCCTTCCATTTGATACTGTTTTTATGAAACTCGTGAATAATTTGGTATCAAATTCGCTTTTATACAAAATCATTAACTTGTTTGATAAAAATAGTATTAAATGGATGGTTGATGGGTATCCTCTATGTCTCTCGTTCTGTACACTCAGCTGCTAAGAGCATTAGATTGAGGTTTTGTCAACTGGTACAGTTCCAACTGCAACAAGCAGCTGACATGGTCGAGCTATATCCCCCGCATATATAGGTTTTCCTTATCATATTGCTGACTAAGGTTTGTCGCACAAATAAACAAAAAAATAGAGCCATGGGCTCTGTAGCTCATCAGACTTTTGATGGGAAAAGGTTTTGACCCCTGTGACCCAATTTAGGGTCATTGGGTCACCAAACCTAAAATTTAGAATTCCAATTTGCCCACACAACTTTTCAGGTCTCTAGACCTTTTGAAACTGGAGAAAAAGGAGTAAAATATGTTTTTAAAGTTTTGGCCCCTTTGACCCCAATTGGGGTCAAGGGGTAACCAAACCTAAAATTTAGAATCCTCATTGGCCAAGGAGTCTACACACAATTTTTCAGCTCTCTAGACCTTTTGGAACTGGAGAAGAAGATGAAAATAGGTTTTTAAGGTTTTGACCCCTGTGACCCCAATTGGGGTCATGAGGTCATGAAATCTACAATTTAGAATCCCCATTGGCCAAGGAGTCCACACACAACTTTTTAGCTCTCTAGACCTTTTGGAACTGGAGAAGAAGATGAAAATAGGTTTTTAAGGTTTTGACCCCTGTGACCCTATTTGGGGTCATGGGGTCATGAAATCTACAATTTAGAATCCTCATTGGCCAAGGAGTCTACACACAACTTTTCAGCTCTCTAGACCTTTTGGAACTGGAGAAGGAGATGAAAATAGGTTTTTAAGGTTTTGGCCCCTGTGACCCCAATTGGGGTCATGAGGTCACGAAATCTACAATTTAGAATCCCCATTGGCCAAGGAGTCTACACACAACTTTTCAGCTCTCTAGACCTTTTGGAACTGGAGAAGAAGATGAAAATAGGTTTTTAAGGTTTTGACCCCTGTGACCCCATTTGTGGTCATGAGGTCATGAAATCTACAATTTAGAATCCCCAATTGCCAAGGAGTCTCCACATCAAATTTGAGCTCTCTATAGTCATTGGTTCTGGAGAAGAAGTCGAAAATGTGAAAAGTTTACGGATGGACGGATGGACGGACGCCGGACGCCATGTCATGCCATAAGCCCATCGGGTCTTTCAGACCTGATGAGCTAAAAATTCAAAGATATGAAGGAAACTGTTCTAATCAAAAAACTTAATGATACCAACTTTATGTTCACTGTTGGGCATAATTTGAGTAACATGACAAAATTAAAATCAAACACAAAAATAGAGCCATTGGCTCTGTAGCTCATCAGGCTTCATTATCAATTATGCTGTAGAGTGTGGCCAATGTGATTCCCTCATTGTAAGGACCACAGGGTCACCAATCATAAAGTTAAGTATATAGGTGACAAGTTTCAGTTTTCTAGGCCTTATACTTCAGGAGGAGAAGATGAAAATAGATTTTAAGGACGTTCCTTTTGCCTTTATTAGGGGTCACAGGGTCATCAAATCTACAATTCAAATTCCTAACTTGTCAAGGAGTCTGTTCACAAAATTTCAGCTTTCTAGGCCTTATGCTTCTGGAGAAGAAGATGAAAATAGGTGTTTAGGGCTTGGCCCCTGTGGCCCTTATTAGGGGTCACAGGGCCACCAAAGCTACAATTTATAATACTCACTAGCCAAGGAGTCTGTACACAAAGTTTCAGCTTTCTAGGCCTTATGGTCCTGGAGAAGAAGATGAAAATAGGTGTTTAGGGCTTGGCCCCTGTGGCCCTTATTAGGGGTCACAGGGCCACCAAAGCTACAATTTATAATACTCACTAGCCAAGGAGTCTGTACACAAAGTTTCAGCTTTCTAGGCCTTATGGTTCTTGAGAAGAAGATGAAAATAGGTTTTTATGGCTTGGCCCCTGTGGCCCTTAAATATTAGGGGTCACAGGGCCACCAAAGCTACAATTTATAATAATCACTAGTCAAGGAGTCTGTACTCAAAATTTCAGCTTTCTAGGCCTTATGCTTCTGGAGAAGAAGATGAAAATAGGTTTTTAGGGCTTGGCCCCTGTGGCCCTTATTAGGGGTCACAGGGCCACCAAAGCTACAATTTATAATCCTCACTAGTCAAGGAGTCTGTACACAAAGTTTCAGCTTTCCAGGCCTTATGGTTCTGGAGAAGAAGTCAAAATTCCACAAAGTTTACGGACGGATGGACGGATGGACGGACGGACGCCGGACAACATGCCATGCCATAAGCCCATCGGGCTTTACAGGCCAGATGAGCTAAAAATCTATGTATTTGGATCTCCAAGATCAATTCGATCATATGTAAACAAACATATTTTCAAAATTGTTCTTCATGACACACCTTCAGATGATTATGTATCTCCATTTTCAATTTAATCAATCTGTGATGATTAGTTTAGAAGTTGTGAGCCGGACAGGACTTGTAACAGTTTTCCAACAGAGTCCTCATTTTTTAACCAAAAAGGCAAAAATTTATAAAAATATTTTCAAAATTGTTCTTCATGACACACCTTCAGATGATTTTATATCTCCATATAAAATTTAATCAATATGTGATGACTAGTTTAGAAGTTGTGAGCCGGACAGGACTTGTAACAGTTTTCCAACAGAGTCCTCATTTTTGGCCAAAAAAGGCAAAATTTTATTAAAATATTTTCAAAATTGTTCTTCATGACACACCTTCAGATGATTATGTATCTTCACATCAAATTTGATCCAAATGTGATGATTAGTTTAGAAGTTGTGAGCCGGACAGGACTTGTAACAGTTTTCCAACAGAGTCCTCATTTTTGGCCAAAAAAGGCAAAATTTTATTAAAATATTTTCAAAATTGTTCTTCATGACACACCTTCAGATGATTATGTATCTTCACATCAAACTTGATCCAAAAGTTATGATTAGTTTAGAAGTTGTGAGCCGGACAGGACTTGTAACAGTTTTCCAACAGAGTCCTCATTTTTGGCCAAAAAAGGCAAATTTTATTTAAATATTTTCAAAATTGTTCTTCATGACACACCTTCCTATGATTATGTATTTTCATATCAATTTTGATCAATATCTAATTATTAGTTAAGAAGTTGTGAGCCGGACAGGACTTGTAACAGTTTTTCAACAGAGTCCTCATTTTTGGCCAAAATAGGCAAACTTTTATAAAAAATATTTTCAAAATTGTTCTTCATGACACACCTTTCTATGATTATGTATCTTCATATCAATTTTGATCAATATCTGATCATTAGTTCAAAAGTTATAAGCCGGACAGGACTTGTAACAGTTTTCCAACAGAGTCCTCATTTTTGGCCAAAAAGGCAAAATTTTATTAAAATATTTTCAAAATTGTTCTTCATGACACACCTTCATATGATAATGTACATCTTCATATCAAATTTGGTCAATATGTGATGATAAGTTTAGAAGTTGTGAGCCGGACGGGACTTGTAACAGATTTCTTACAAATTTACCACTTTCTCTCCAAAATCCTAATATTTTATGTAGATTTTCAGAAAATTGTTACTCATGACACATTATTACATGTTTCTTCATTTCCATGACGAATTTGAATTGAAATGGTTGATTAGTTACAAAGTTATGAGCCGGACACAAAGTGTAACGGACGGACGGTACCCATTTTAATACCCCCCGCAACTTCGTTGTTGCGGGGGATAATAAAAGTCTATTTCTCTGGCACATTTGGTCTTTATCAGCACGATGTATGAATTCTCAAAGTTAACAAGTTGGATCATAGTACAACTGATTAGAATCCCAAGCATCAAGACTTGTGCTAGATTTGACACAAATTGTACAGTGTGTCCAAGATAAAATCCACAACTCCTGAACAATATGAAAGACCAGAAGACGTTAATAATGCAGAGGAATATATGACTAACAAATTGTCTGTTCATTGTAGACGGCATTTCTACACAGATTCTTGTGTCGTTCTCAAGCAGAGCAATATTTCAAGAGAAGGCACACCAGATGTCAACTTTCTCGTACTCACCCGAAGTTCTCGCTGCTCCGCCTTCATCCTGGCCAGACTCTCTTCCTTGAGACCTCGTCTCAACATCTCGATCTCCACCTAGAGAAGACAAGTGTCATGTTACAGATGAATATATGTTGAATCTTTTAACAGAACTCGATAGCTTGACCTTCTTACTGCTGTTGAGGTCAATAGAGAGGTTGGTCAGGTTTGAAGGCGAAGGTTGGATCCAAGTTAGATCAATAAAACTATTTCCACAAAGCAGCACATACCTTGACCTCCTTTGTGTTATTGAGGTCCATGGAGAGGTTGCTGAGGTCCAGAGGTTTGATGTCGCGGAAGGTGTCGTTGGTTTCGTCTAGCACGCTCTCGTCTCGCCCGATGATGATAGAGGTGTGAGTTCGGGTTGTGTCCATCTCACTGTTCTCGTCCACGCTCAGCTTGCCCGGCATATGGTCCGGGGGGAACCCTCTGTTATGAAATGAGTCAATAAAATAAGAGTCAACTGAGAAAGGACTACCATGAAATGACAGCTATTGGTGATTCATTTAATGTATAAGAGCCTATGGTTACCAAATCTTTGGCTCTGGCCGCGGTTCTCCAGGTTAGGGTTAGGACTGAATATATAGAAGGTTGAAGCTATCTGTACATACATGATCCTGTTGGCTCTGGCCGCGGTTCTCCAGGGGAGTCCAGGACTGGGGCGAGAAGTGTTCAGCTGGTTACTGAATATACGCGCTCCAGATCTCGCCTGGCGTCTCGCTGAACTCGAACTGATCTGCAAGTGAATGAGTTGCCTAAAACATACTTTGTGAATGAGCAAGTAGGGTCTAAGATATGGTCTGTCAAAAAACTAATTTATGCTAAAAGGAAGAAAGGATAAAAAGAATAATTTCTCTATACCCTGAAATTTGAAGAGAACCACAAAAGCAGATTATATTAGATCATAGTAACAACCATGAACTAGAAAGTGTTTTTACTCCTAAAAACAGATGTAAAACATCTGCGGAAGCTAACCCAACCCATCAAAATGAGTTTCAGAGTATCGTCCGGAAAAGAATTGGAACGCAAACGCGGTCTAGCCAAAACCAATATGTCTCGCGACCATTCAGGGGAGACATGAATATTAGCTTGTTGTCTAGCTGTTACGAAACTGATTTACATCGTTTAGAAGCAAGGACCAAAAGGTTCCATACCCTTATAGTTGTCTTCTTGGCGACGCTGTGGTTGAGACCCCGAGCTACTTTCTTCCTGCCTCGATTCCTCCTGGGGTCTACAGGAGCTTCAGCCTTGATCCACTTGTACTGGAAGGTCAAAATGTCTTCAATCACTCATGCATTTGGGGGATTGTGTACCAATCATTTCTATATAAGCCCAGATTGTTTTCACACACTATCAAGTCAAGGAAAATGTTATTAGCTAAAGAGTTTCAAACTCAGAACAATTATCTACTGCATTCTAAACCAAAAGATTATACCACTGTGCCACAAAGATATGTGACTTTTAAAGCTTCCAAAGCTACGACTTGAATGACTAGAAGACCCAATTTATACCGTATATGACCGGGTATAAGCCGAGAATTTGACACCAGAAATTAGGGGGTCAAAGAGGGGGGTCGTTACACCTGAGTTGTATGATGCAGATGAAAAAATCAAGAGACCAAACACAAGTATCGGTCAGACCAGCGAAGTTTAAGACATTCTGTTATATTTACACATATAATACAATTTTATTGACAAAATGTTGTCATGAAATTATTACGACCATGTTTCATACATCGTTTTTAACCCGACTTGCTGATTGGTTGACCTAAATAATTTAGCCAATGAAATGGCTTGTAACAAATATCTTATTTCCAGTAAACACTTCATGCACCAAAGGTTGTTGACTGTCGTTCGTTAACAATTTGTCGAGAATGATATGTAATATGATTAAAACAAACAACAAACACTGTAAGTGAACACTTATAATTTCTTTTATAATTAGTTTTTAAAAATAATAATATGTCTTTAACGTGTTATTTGATGATTCATGAGCTTTAAGTTTCAACCGCATCATATCGACTTACAGTCAGCAATATAGAGCTGCTGCGATTAGGGGGGGGGGGGGGGGGGGGGGGGGGTTGGCCTATACTCGGTCATATACGGTAAATGTAAACCTGTGAAATATCTCAGTATAAAAGAAGGACCTCTCCCTCAGACTTTCTGTCAAAGAATATCCCTGCACTCAGTATCTGCTCAACCCTTCCCCTTGGCCTCTACCTCGGGCAGAGGGTATTCTTTTACAGCAAGCCCTCGCGACAGGTTCTTCTCTCGTATGTATTGTGTCAAAGTTACAGACAATCTAATCTTAGAGAAGAGTCAGAGCCCTCGCGACAGGTTCTTCTCTCTTATGTATTGTTTCAAAGTTAAAGATCTATACCTCTGTGTCCTGTCCGTTACTGTTGATCATCAGCTGCTCCATGATGGAGTGAACCAACTCCCGGTCTGTAGAAACATCAATGGTTATCATAGTTTAACTTTATAATTGATCTTTCATGAGAGAGTTCAACAGAATTTACACTTATATTCTGTCTAAGTAGGAATGAACAACACATACAAGTTCATATCAGATGAAATTAGAATTCTTATTTCATGAGCCATGTCAAGGGATACTTACAGCTGAAAAGTTGTAATTAAATCAACTGAGTTTGAGGGTAATGATAATAATTTTCTAAGGTTTTATGCTTTTGCTTAATGTTGACAAGTAAAAGTTAGGAAGCTTTATCAATACTTAGTATTTTTGATCATGTTCACAAAAAAAGCAAAAAAAATTCTGCTCAATATGATTCCAGAAGTCATGAATAAGATATAACATTAGGAAACTTCATTATACAATCATATAAAAAAGATATAAAATCTTCACAAAGCGTGCATGTACTGACCAATCATTGGATTCGCTCTGACGTCGAGGACAACAAGGGTTGTGTTGTACTTGAGGACGTCAAGCAGGACACGGGCGCCACTGGTTGATATACCACACCCCTGCATGTCTAGAGCTGGAATGATAATAATGATATACCACACCCCTGCATGTCTAGAGCTGGAATGAAAATAATGACATACCACACCCCTGCATGTCTAGAACTGGAATAATAATAATGATATACCACACCCCTGCATGTCTAGAACTGGAATAATAATAATGATATACCACACCCCTGCATGTCTAGAACTGGAATAATAATAATGATATACCACACCCCTGCATGTCTAGAGCTGGAATGATAATAATGATATACCAAACCCCTGCATGTCTAGAGCTGGAATGATAATAATGATATACCACACCCCTGCATGTCTAGAGCTTGAATGATAATAATGATATACCACACCCCTGCATGTCTAGAACTGGAATGATAATAATGATATTCCACACCCCTGCATGTCTATAGCTGGAATGATAATAATGACATACCACACCCCTGCATGTCTAGAACTGGAATGATAATAATGATATACCAAACCCCTGCATGTCTAGAGCTGGAATGATAATAATGACATACCACACCCCTGCATGTCTAGAGCTTGAATGATAATAATGATATACCACACTCCTGCATGTCTAGAGCTGGAATGATAATAATGATATTCCACACCCCTGCATGTCTAGAACTGGAATGATAATAATGATACTCCACACCCCTGCATGTCTAGAGCTGGAATGATAATAATGATATACCACACCCCTGCATGTCTAGAACTGGAATGATAATAATGATATACCACACCCCTGCATGTCTAGAGCTGGAATGATAATAATGATATACCACACCCCTGCATGTCTAGAACTGGAATGTTAATAATGATATACCACACCCCTGCATATCTAGAGCTGGAATAACAAGCAGCTGACATGGTCGAGCTATATCCCCTGCAAATTGCCCAATATGTATAGGTTTTCCTTATCATATTGCCGATTAACTTTTGTCCCACAACATTTCCAGGATATGAAGGAAACTGTTCTAATAAAAAAACTAAATGATATTAACTTTATGTTCACTGTTAGGCATGATTCGAGTAAACTGTCAAAATCAAAATCAAACGAATGAATTTATGTTTCACGTATTTGGATCTCCAAGATCAATTTGATCATATGAAAACAAACATATTTTAAAAATTGTTCTTCATGACACACCTTCATATGATTACTGGTATATATCTCCATATCAAATTTGATCCAATTGAATTATTAGTTAAGAAGTAGTGAGCAGGACAGGACTTGTAATAGTTTTCGAAAAGAGTCCTCATTTTTGGCCAAAAAAGGCAAGTTTTATGAAAATATTGTCAAAATTGTTCTTCATGACACACCTTCATATGATTCTGTATCTCCATATTAAATTTGATCAATTTGTGATGATTAATTTAGAAGTTGTAAGCCGGACAGGACTTGTAACAGTTTTCAAACAAAGTCCTAATTTTTTGCCAAAAAAGGAAAAAATGTATAAAAATATTTTGAAAATTGTTCTTCATGACGCACCTTCATATGATTATATATCTCCATATCAAATTTGATCAATATGCGATGATTAGTTTAGAAGTTATGAACCGGACAGGACTTGTAACAGTTTTCCAACAGAGTCTTCATTTTTTTCCAAAATAGGCCAAATTTTATAAAAATATTTTCAAAATTGTTCTTCATGACACACCTTCAGATGATTATGTATCTTCATATCAAATTTGATCAATATGTGATGATTAGTTTAGAAGTTGTGAGCCGGACGGGACTTGTAACAGATTTCTTACAAAATTTACCACTTTTTCTCCTAAATCCTAATATTTTACGTAGATTTTCAGAAAATTGTTTCTCATGACACATTATTACATGTTTCTTCATGTCCATGACGAATTTAAAATTGAAATGGTTGATTAGATAGAAAGTTATGAGCCGGACACAAAGTGTAACAGACGGACGGTACCCATTTTAATACCCCCCGCAACTTCGTTGCGTAATAATTGGTACCAGAGTAGGAAATGATATATCATAAATGAAGCAAAAACATTCCAAAGATTTTGAGGACTTGTGGCAGAAGTTCTGCAGTACATACATTGCATTACTGAAATATCTTAGAGCACAGAGAACATATAAGCAATAAATCATCTTCGGGCAACAGAACCAACTTTAAAGCCAAGGATCATTTCTTAGCACATAGACCGATTGTTAAGCAAGATATTATCTTAAATATTTTGAAAAACATATAAGCCAGAGATAAACTTTGAGCATATGGACCCACCTTTAAGCCAGAGATCACCTTTGTGCATATGGACCCACCTTTAAGCCAAAGATCAACTTTGTGCATGTGGACTCACCTTTAAGCCAGAGATCAACTTTGAGCATATGGACCCACCTTTAAGCCAGAGATCAACTTTGAGCATATGGACTCACCTTTAAGCCAGAGATCAACTTTGAGCATATGGACCCACCTTTAAGCCAGAGATCAACTTTGAGCATATGGACTCACCTTTAAGCCAGAGATCAACTTTGTGCATATGGACTCACCTTTAAGCTAGAGATCAACTTTGTGCATATGGACTCACCTTTAAGCCAGAGATCACCTTTGTGCATGTGGACTCACCTTTAAGCGAGAGATCAACTTTGTGCATATGGACCCACCTTTAAGCCAGAGATCAACTTTGTGCATATGGACTCACCTTTAAGCCAGAGATCAACTTTGAGCATGTGGACCCACCTTTAAGCCAGAGATCACCTTAGAGCATATAAATCCACTTTGAAGTCAGATGCATGTGGACCCACCTTTAAGCCAGAGATCACCTTTGAGCATATAAATCCATCTTGAAGTCAGATGCATGTGGACCCACCTTTAAGCCAGAGATCATCCTTGAGGGCCTCAGCCAGGACGGTGGCCCCGTGGTCCCCCAGCATGGGGTTGCTGTTGATGGTGATGCGTCTGATCCCGGGCATCCTGTCCAGGTCCGGTCTCCGATACCTCAAACTGTCTCTCCACGCCTCGCTGTGTCTCTTCATTGCTTGGTGCTGCAAACACAAAAATAAGTTGGTCAAATATTTTATTTGAAAATTCCTTAAGGGCATACTATGCTGTTTTATGTCCGTCTCTCAATTCTCAAAGTTAAGAGTCTATGATGATTTTCACTAATTAATTCAGCACTGCAGATATCCAACAAGAAATATTCTATTCTCACTTAAAGGGGCAGTAGCACGTTTTTATGGGGAATATAAGGTGATGTCAGGAAAATGAAAATAAATGGTTCCAATTGAAAGACAATGTATTTAAACTAAATGAAGCAGTTATAATTTGAACATATAACTTAAAGTTCAGCCATGCGATTCTTTTTTCTTACAAAAATGAATTAAAGGTGTTCACACAAAAATGGCCGCCAATGGATTTTATGTGAATCCTCATACTTTGTCCTCTTACTATGGGTGATCGGCTTGTGTAATGAGATTGTTGACACTGTCAATATAATACATTTTACATTTACTTAAAATTACAAGTGAAATATTTAAAATATAAAATTACCAAAAAACGTGCTACTGCCCCTTTAATGCGTCTTTCATGATGTTCACTGGTTCACTTATTAATTCAGCACTGTATACATCCCACAATCTAATAATCTTGTGACAACATGATACATGTGAATTTAAGTGTTTAGCTCACTCCATTGTCGCAGTAATGGGTCTTTCATGATGTTCACTATATCAGCACTGCAGATATCGTATCTTACAATTACATGCTATTCGTATTTGTGAAACTTAGCGATGGAAAAGGTTCATTTCATCAACTATGTCAGAATTGTGTGTGCGGCTATACTTCATTATTATCACAGGTTTCAACTCAAAAAGCTTAAGTAAGGTTAAATTCAAGTTTAAACTTAAAATCATTTGAAGCAAAGGCATTCTTTAACAAGCATGTCGCAGTGGTATTGATATTTCAATCTCCTTCTCCTACATTGATTTATTTTAAGCTGACAGTGCAAAAAATTCAAATCTGCTTTTCTCAAAATATAATTTAATTCCATTAGGAACGATTGCCTTCTTAAAATGTCAAATTCAATTTTTTATCTTAACAATTTTTAAACAAGTGGGTTGGTCACAAGACATGCTGTGAAGCTGGATCTTATCAAGATGATTATAACAAGAACTGTTGTTGAAAATTTGCATCAAGCAATGAAATAAATCTTAACACTATAAATTGTGACAGAACCTCTACAAAACCTAAATGATGATATGACATGTTTAGCCAGCAAGGTGGATATTGATTGGAGTGAATGGATGGAGTGACCAGTACAAACTTGACAAGACTGTGAATAACATTCAAGGGTGGGAAAGGAACTTTATTGCACGTTAAGGAATTAAAATGTGTGGAGCACAGTGGTGTAGTGGTTAGCATGCTTGCCTCTCACGCCAGAGACCCGGGTTCGAATCCCGGTGGAGACACAAAAAATTTGTGACTTGGATCTCATTCTGTGTTGTGTCCCTGGGCAAGACACTTCATCCACATTGCACTCAGTTCACCCAGCTGTACAAATGGGTACCTGAACAAGGGGGAAGTATGGACCTATAAGGTCGCGCGGAGCGCTGTTTGATCGGCGGCACCGAAAATACTATCCCTCCAGGGTAATAATACTCATGGCGCTTTGAGCATGCTTTGTCATGGATATATGCGCGGTATAAGAAAGCTATTATTATTATTATTATAACATTTAAGTGAGCATGAAATTCAAAATTTCATAAACAATATTCTAAATGAACAGAGCACTCAATTGGGTGGATGTGGCGCATTATCAAATGCAATATATTATTACACAAACATATACAAATGAAAGATACAAATATTTACAAATGAATAATGATAATCATAGATGTTTGAAGTGAATGTATTTCTGCCGTTTGTCTTCATCTAAGCTTATATTTTCAGTTTTTGTTGATATTTATGAGTGCAGTTACTTGCATGCAAACTTAGAAGACCTCTTTGCAGCCATGTTTTGTATCAATGAAACTCTTATCTTTATGAGATTAGAATGAGTTATTCTCCAATCAAAGATAAAATGTTACAAAAATTACTGGTCAATACTTGATGGAGTGAGTACGCACATTAGAATAAGTAGATGCCAAACATCGCACAACAAAACAGTCTTCTGTCCCTTTTCAAATGTAACCTAATTTGTCTCGCATCAGATCCAATAAAGGCAGTCTAAATCTAAATAAGACAAGAATAACACATCGCCATAAGGAGTTAGCAATCTTCATATCAAAAAGCATGTTTCCATAATGATAGCTGGTCACTCGACAAAGACCAAAGTTATTTCTGTTTCAAATGGATATTCATCAATGAGGTTATTTTTCTTTTATCTTTTTACAGAATGTTTAAGGAAAAAACTGTGGGAAGCCATCTGTCGAATGAGTGGGTGTTTATGTTGAGATCAATTGTTTAATAAAAACACTGTAGGAAATCATAACCACGATATTTGTTGAAAGAAGATTTGTCTGTAGGAGTGGAAAGAGTTGTCATGGCGATGGTTAAAGTCAGGAAATTGATAAGGTTTATGAAGAAATATTGAGGGTCTAAAAATCTAAAATTGATATTGATAAGCCAAACTCTTTCATCTTGATCCAGATGTTTAGCTTTAAACATAAAAACATATAAACTATTAATTTAATATAGCGCTAATTTTGATAACAATCTTCAATAGCGCTGTACATGACAGTTGCTCAAGGCGCTTACATTTCCCCCCTGGTCAATGGCATCCCAATACAAGGTGTGTTGACGTAACTAACTTCATCAACCATTAACTTAATTATTGATAACAATTGAGAATGCTATTGATATCAAATCAAATAAATTATTAAATAAAATTATTAAATAAATTTATTAAATAAAATTACTCAATAAAATTACTAAATAAATCAATTAAATAAAATTATCAAATAAATTCATGCAGGGTTCATCTCATATTATCTTAAAACAATAGAACAATGAACATAACTAATAACGTTTTGATAATATAGTCAGTGACACAATGTCAGTTAATTTGCCTCCCCTAATCAATATTAATCCCTAATCACTTGCATGATTAAATAAACAAGCAGGTAACTCATACTCCAATCCACAGGTCATTAACACCTGTCTTTGACAAATTGAATGGTAATGATCGCATTTAGAGACTGCTTATCCCTGGCTAACAACTGGAATTACTGTAATTAACAACTGTAAGCTGCAACTTTAAGAGTTGATGTCGGTTTAGACAGCATATTCTGCCTGCTGGGACCAAGATATAGTGTCGGTATTCAGAATAGACAGATGTCGGATAGGTCAATGTTTATTATATGAAAATATATAGAAGCTCTACCGGGACCAAAACATTATGTCGGATATTAGACAGATTGTCGGATTAGACAGATGTCAATGTAGACAGATTCCACTGTAATGTGAACCGAAACATAAGCCAAATCTATAAACTTCAATATTCAGAACATAAGTACAAGTTGATTTATCATATCTTACTTCATCAACGCCTTGTCTTTGTAAAATCCAAAATCATGGACCCGACTTTTAATCCTTACTCAAAGCATCAATCCAACATCAAACTCTGATAGAATGGTAATAATAGGACTGATAATTCAGTTCAACAATTACCACCAGCTATTACCTAATTACTCTTACGTAAGAATCTTGTAAATTAGTGATTTCTCAATCCTTCACCAACTCTGATAGTACACTGTAGAAACATCATAACCTCTCCTAGACTGATTATAAGAGACAGTAACAGACTGACAAGCCAGTGAGTCCAACAATAAACACAAGCTCTCTCTCTTATCTCTCACATTGGACACTTACGTTGTTATTGGTCTCTCAATCCTTCACCAACTCTGATAGTACACTGTAGAAACATCCTATCATAACCTCTCCTAGACTGATTATAAGAGACAGTAACAGACTGACAAGCCAGTGAGTCCAACAATAAACACAAGCTCTCTCTCTTATCTCTCACATTGGACACTGACGTTGATATTGGTCTCTCAATCCTTCACCAACTCTGATAGTACACTGTAGAAACATCCTATCATAACCTCTCCTAGACTGATTATAAGAGACAGTAACAGACTGACAAGCCAGTGAGTCCAACAATAAACACAAGCTCTCTCTCTTATCTCTCACATTGGACACTGACGTTGATATTGGTCTCTCAATCCTTCACCAACTCTGATAGTACACTGTAGAAACATCCTATCATAACCTCTCCTAGACTGATTATAAGAGACAGTAACAGACTGACAAGCCAGTGAGTCCAACAATAAACACAAGCTCTCTCTCTTATCTCTCACATTGGACACTTACGTTGTTATTGGTCTCTCAATCCTTCACCAACTCTGAGGGTACACTGTAGAAACATCCTATCATAACCTCTCCTAGACTGATTATAAGAGACAGTAACAGACTGACAAGCCAGTGAGTCCAACAATAAACACAAGCTCTCTCTCTTATCTCTCACATTGGACACTGACGTTGTTATTGGTCTCTCAATCCTTCACCAACTCTGATAGTACACTGTAGAAACATCCTATCATAACCTCTCCTAGACTGATTATAAGAGACAGTAACAGACTGACAAGCCAGTGAGTCCAACAATAAACACAAGCTCTCTCTCTTATCTCTCACATTGGACACTGACGTTGTTATTGGTCTCTCAATCCTTCACCAACTCTGATAGTACACTGTAGAAACATCCTATCATAACCTCTCCTAGACTGATTATAAGAGACAGTAACAGACTGACAAGCCAGTGAGTCCAACAATAAACACAAGCAGTTCTCTCTTATCTCTCACATTGGACACTTACGTTGTTATTGGTCTCTCAATCCTTCACCAACTCTGTTAGTACACTGTAGAAACATCCTATCATAACCTCTCCTAGACTGATTATAAGAGACAGTAACAGACTGACAAGCCAGTGAGTCCAACAATAAACACAAGCTCTCTCTCTTATCTCTCACATTGGACACTTACGTTGTTATTGGTCTCTCAATCCTTCACCAACTCTGTTAGTACACTGTAGAAACATCCTATCATAACCTCTCCTAGACTGATTATAAGAGACAGTAACAGACTGACAAGCCAGTGAGTCCAACAATAAACACAAGCTCTCTCTCTTATCTCTCACATTGGACACTGACGTTGATATTGGTCTCTCAATCCTTCACCAAACCCTGATAGTACACTGTAGAAACATCCTACCATAACCTCTCCTAGACTGATTATAAGAGACAGTAACAGACTGACAAGCCAGTGAGTCCAACAATAAACACAAGCTCTCTCTCTTATCTCTCACATTGGACACTGACGTTGATATTGGTCTCTCAATCCTTCACCAAACCCTGATAGTACACTGTAGAAACATCCTATCATAACCTCTCCTAGACTGATTATAAGAGACAGTAACAGACTGACAAGCCAGTGAGTCCAACAATAAACACAAGCAGTTCTCTCTTATCTCTCACATTGGACACTGACGTTGTTATTGGTCTCTCAATCCTTCACCAACTCTGATAGTACACTGTAGAAACATCCTATCATAACCTCTCCTAGACTGATTATAAGAGACAGTAACAGACTGACAAGCCAGTGAGTCCAACAATAAACACAAGCTCTCTCTCTTATCTCTCACATTGGACACTGACGTTGTTATTGGTCTCTCAATCCTTCACCAACTCTGTTAGTACACTGTAGAAACATCCTATCATAACCTCTCCTAGACTGATTATAAGAGACAGTAACAGACTGACAAGCCAGTGAGTCCAACAATAAACACAAGCTCTCTCTCTTATCTCTCACATTGGACACTGACGTTGTTATTGGTCTCTCAATCCTTCACCAACTCTGATAGTACACTGTAGAAACATCCTATCATAACCTCTCCTAGACTGATTATAAGAGACAGTAACAGACTGACAAGCCAGTGAGTCCAACAATAAACACAAGCTCTCTCTCTTATCTCTCACATTGGACACTGACGTTGATATTGGTCTCTCAATCCTTCACCAACTCTGATAGTACACTGTAGAAACATCCTATCATAACCTCTCCTAGACTGATTATAAGAGACAGTAATAGACTGACAAGCCAGTGAGTCCAACAATAAACACAAGCTCTCTCTCTTATCTCTCACATTGGACACTGACGTTGATATTGGTCTCTCAATCCTTCACCAAACCCTGATAGTACACTGTAGAAACATCCTATCATAACCTCTCCTAGACTGATTATAAGAGACAGTAACAGACTGACAAGACAGTGAGTCCAACAATAAACACAAGCTCTCTCTCTTATCTCTCACAATGGACACTGACGTTGTTATTGGTCTCTCAATCCTTCACCAACTCTGATAGTACACTGTAGAAACATCCTATCATAACCTCTCCTAGACTGATTATAAGAGACAGTAACAGACTGACAAGCCAGTGAGTCCAACGATAAACACAAGCTCTCTCTCTTATCTCTCACATTGGACACTGACGTTGATATTGGTCTCTCAATCCTTCACCAACTCTGATAGTACACTGTAGAAACATCCTATCATAACCTCTCCTAGACTGATTATAAGAGACAGTAACAGACTGACAAGCCAGTGAGTCCAACAATAAACACAAGCTCTCTCTCTTATCTCTCACATTGGACACTGACGTTGATATTGGTCTCTCAATCCTTCACCAACTCTGATAGTACACTGTAGAAACATCCTATCATAACCTCTCCTAGACTGATTATAAGAGACAGTAACAGACTGACAAGCCAGTGAGTCCAACAATAAACACAAGCTCTCTCTCTTATCTCTCACATTGGACACTGACGTTGATATTGGTCTCTCAATCCTTCACCAACTCTGATAGTACACTGTAGAAACATCCTATCATAACCTCTCCTAGACTGATTATAAGAGACAGTAACAGACTGACAAGCCAGTGAGTCCAACAATAAACACAAGCTCTCTCTCTTATCTCTCACATTGGACACTGACGTTGTTATTGGTCTCTCAATCCTTCACCAACTCTGATAGTACACTGTAGAAACATCCTATCATAACCTCTCCTAGACTGATTATAAGAGACAGTAACAGACTGACAAGCCAGTGAGTCCAACAATAAACACAAGCTCTCTCTCTTATCTCTCACATTGGACACTGACGTTGTTATTGGTCTCTCAATTCTTCACCAACTCTGAGGGTACACTGTAGAAACATCCTATCATAACCTCTCCTAGACTGATTATAAGAGATTGTAACAGACTGACAAGCCAGTGAGTCCAACAATAAACACAAGCTCTCTCTCTTATCTCTCACATTGGACACTTACGTTGTTATTGGTCTCTCAATCCTTCACCAACTCTGTTAGTACACTGTAGAAACATCCTATCATAACCTCTCCTAGACTGATTATAAGAGACAGTAATAGACTGACAAGCCAGTGAGTCCAACAATAAACACAAGCAGTTCTCTCTTATCTCTCACATTGGACACTGACGTTGATATTGGTCTCTCAATCCTTCACCAACTCTGTTAGTACACTGTAGAAACATCCTATCATAACCTCTCCTAGACTGATTATAAGAGACAGTAACAGACTGACAAGCCAGTGAGTCCAACAATAAACACAAGCTCTCTCTCTTATCTCTCACATTGGACACTTACGTTGTTATTGGTCTCTCAATCCTTCACCAACTCTGTTAGTACACTGTAGAAACCTCCTATCATAACCTCTCCTAGACTGATTATAAGAGACAGTAACAGACTGACAAGCCAGTGAGTCCAACAATAAACACAAGCTCTCTCTCTTATCTCTCACATTGGACACTTACGTTGTTATTGGTCTCTCAATCCTTCACCAACTCTGTTAGTACACTGTAGAAACATCCTATCATAACCTCTCCTAGACTGATTATAAGAGACAGTAACAGACTGACAAGCCAGTGAGTCCAACAATAAACACAAGCTCTCTTTCTTATCTCTCACATTGGACACTGACGTTGTTATTGGTCTCTCAATCCTTCACCAACTCTGATAGTACACTGTAGAAACATCCTACCATAACCTCTCCTAGACTGATTATAAGAGACAGTAACAGACTGACAAGCCAGTGAGTCCAACAATAAACACAAGCAGTTCTCTCTTATCTCTCACATTGGACACTGACGTTGATATTGGTCTCTCAATCCTTCACCAACTCTGTTAGTACACTGTAGAAACATCCTATCATAACCTCTCCTAGACTGATTATAAGAGACAGTAACAGACTGACAAGCCAGTGAGTCCAACAATAAACACAAGCTCTCTCTCTTATCTCTCACATTGGACACTGACGTTGTTATTGGTCTCTCAATCCTTCACCAACTCTGATAGTACACTGTAGAAACATCCTATCATAACCTCTCCTAGACTGATTATAAGAGACAGTAACAGACTGACAAGCCAGTGAGTCCAACAATAAACACAAGCTCTCTCTCTTATCTCTCACATTGGACACTGACGTTGTTATTGGTCTCTCAATCCTTCACCAACTCTGATAGTACACTGTAGAAACATCCTATCATAACCTCTCCTAGACTGATTATAAGAGACAGTAACAGACTGACAAGCCAGTGAGTCCAACAATAAACACAAGCTCTCTCTCTTATCTCTCACATTGGACACTGACGTTGATATTGGTCTCTCAATCCTTCACCAAACCCTGATAGTACACTGTAGAAACATCCTATCATAACCTCTCCTAGACTGATTATGAGAGAAGTTAACAGACTGACAAGCCAGTGAGTCCAACAATAAACACAAGCTCTCTCTCTTATCTCTCACATTGGACACTGACGTTGATATTGGTCTCTCAATCCTTCACCAACTCTGATAGTACACTGTAGAAACATCCTATCATAACCTCTCCTAGACTGATTATAAGAGACAGTAACAGACTGACAAGCCAGTGAGTCCAACAATAAACACAAGCTCTCTCTCTTATCTCTCACATTGGACACTGACGTTGTTATTGGTCTCTCAATCCTTCACCAACTCTGATAGTACACTGTAGAAACATCCTATCATAACCTCTCCTAGACTGATTATAAGAGACAGTAACAGACTGACAAGCCAGTGAGTCCAACAATAAACACAAGCAGTTCTCTCTTATCTCTCACATTGGACACTTACGTTGTTATTGGTCTCTCAATCCTTCACCAAACCCTGATAGTACACTGTAGAAACATCCTATCATAACCTCTCCTAGACTGATTATAAGAGACAGTAACAGACTGACAAGCCAGTGAGTCCAACAATAAACACAAGCTCTCTCTCTTATCTCTCACATTGGACACTTACGTTGTTATTGGTCTCTCAATTCTTCACCAACTCTGAGGGTACACTGTAGAAACATCCTATCATAACCTCTCCTAGACTGATTATAAGAGACAGTAACAGACTGACAAGCCAGTGAGTCCAACAATAAACACAAGCTCTCTCTCTTATCTCTCACATTGGACACTGACGTTGTTATTGGTCTCTCAATTCTTCACCAACTCTGAGGGTACACTGTAGAAACATCCTATCATAACCTCTCCTAGACTGATTATAAGAGATTGTAACAGACTGACAAGCCAGTGAGTCCAACAATAAACACAAGCTCTCTCTCTTATCTCTCACATTGGACACTTACGTTGTTATTGGTCTCTCAATCCTTCACCAACTCTGATAGTACACTGTAGAAACATCCTATCATAACCTCTCCTAGACTGATTATAAGAGACAGTAACAGACTGACAAGCCAGTGAGTCCAACAATAAACACAAGCTCTCTCTCTTATCTCTCACATTGGACACTTACGTTGTTATTGGTCTCTCAATCCTTCACCAACTCTGTTAGTACACTGTAGAAACATCCTATCATAACCTCTCCTAGACTGATTATAAGAGACAGTAACAGACTGACAAGCCAGTGAGTCCAACAATAAACACAAGCAGTTCTCTCTTATCTCTCACATTGGACACTGACGTTGATATTGGTCTCTCAATCCTTCACCAACTCTGTTAGTACACTGTAGAAACATCCTATCATAACCTCTCCTAGACTGATTATAAGAGACAGTAACAGACTGACAAGCCAGTGAGTCCAACAATAAACACAAGCTCTCTCTCTTATCTCTCACATTGGACACTTACGTTGTTATTGGTCTCTCAATCCTTCACCAACTCTGATAGTACACTGTAGAAACATCCTATCATAACCTCTCCTAGACTGATTATAAGAGACAGTAACAGACTGACAAGCCAGTGAGTCCAACAATAAACACAAGCTCTCTCTCTTATCTCTCACATTGGACACTTACGTTGTTATTGGTCTCTCAATCCTTCACCAACTCTGATAGTACACTGTAGAAACATCCTATCATAACCTCTCCTAGACTGATTATAAGAGACAGTAACAGACTGACAAGCCAGTGAGTCCAACAATAAACACAAGCAGTTCTCTCCTATCTCTCACATTGGACACTTACGTTGTTATTGGTCTCTCAATCCTTCACCAAACTCTGATAGTACACTGTAGAAACATCCTATCATAACCTCTCCTAGACTGATTATAAGAGACAGTAACAGACTGACAAGCCAGTGAGTCCAACAATAAACACAAGCTCTCTCTCTTATCTCTCACATTGGACACTGACGTTGTTATTGGTCTCTCAATCCTTCACCAACTCTGTTAGTACACTGTAGAAACATCCTATCATAACCTCTCCTAGACTGATTATAAGAGACAGTAACAGACTGACAAGCCAGTGAGTCCAACAATAAACACAAGCTCTCTCTCTTATCTCTCACATTGGACACTTACGTTGTTATTGGTCTCTCAATCCTTCACCAACTCTGTTAGTACACTGTAGAAACATCCTATCATAACCTCTCCTAGACTGATTATAAGAGACAGTAACAGACTGACAAGCCAGTGAGTCCAACAATAAACACAAGCTCTCTTTCTTATCTCTCACATTGGACACTGACGTTGTTATTGGTCTCTCAATCCTTCACCAACTCTGATAGTACACTGTAGAAACATCCTATCATAACCTCTCCTAGACTGATTATAAGAGACAGTAACAGACTGACAAGCCAGTGAGTCCAACAATAAACACAAGCTCTCTCTCTTATCTCTCACATTGGACACTGACGTTGTTATTGGTCTCTCAATCCTTCACCAACTCTGATAGTACACTGTAGAAACATCCTATCATAACCTCTCCTAGACTGATTATAAGAGACAGTAACAGACTGACAAGCCAGTGAGTCCAACAATAAACACAAGCTCTCTCTCTTATCTCTCACATTGGACACTGACGTTGATATTGGTCTCTCAATCCTTCACCAAACCCTGATAGTACACTGTAGAAACATCCTATCATAACCTCTCCTAGACTGATTATGAGAGAAGTTAACAGACTGACAAGCCAGTGAGTCCAACAATAAACACAAGCTCTCTCTCTTATCTCTCACATTGGACACTTACGTTGTTATTGGTCTCTCAATCCTTCACCAACTCTGAGGGTACACTGTAGAAACATCCTATCATAACCTCTCCTAGACTGATTATAAGAGACAGTAACAGACTGACAAGCCAGTGAGTCCAACAATAAACACAAGCTCTCTCTCTTATCTCTCACATTGGACACTGACGTTGATATTGGTCTCTCAATCCTTCACCAACTCTGATAGTACACTGTAGAAACATCCTACCATAACCTCTCCTAGACTGATTATAAGAGACAGTAACAGACTGACAAGCCAGTGAGTCCAACAATAAACACAAGCTCTCTCTCTTATCTCTCACATTGGACACTGACGTTGTTATTGGTCTCTCAATCCTTCACCAACTCTGATAGTACACTGTAGAAACATCCTATCATAACCTCTCCTAGACTGATTATAAGAGACAGTAACAGACTGACAAGCCAGTGAGTCCAACAATAAACACAAGCTCTCTCTCTTATCTCTCACATTGGACACTGACGTTGATATTGGTCTCTCAATCCTTCACCAACTCTGATAGTACACTGTAGAAACATCCTACCATAACCTCTCCTAGACTGATTATAAGAGACAGTAACAGACTGACAAGCCAGTGAGTCCAACAATAAACACAAGCTCTCTCTCTTATCTCTCACATTGGACACTGACGTTGTTATTGGTCTCTCAATCCTTCACCAACTCTGATAGTACACTGTAGAAACATCCTATCATAACCTCTCCTAGACTGATTATAAGAGACAGTAACAGACTGACAAGCCAGTGAGTCCAACAATAAACACAAGCTCTCTCTCTTATCTCTCACATTGGACACTGACGTTGTTATTGGTCTCTCAATCCTTCACCAACTCTGATAGTACACTGTAGAAACATCCTATCATAACCTCTCCTAGACTGATTATAAGAGACAGTAACAGACTGACAAGCCAGTGAGTCCAACAATAAACACAAGCTCTCTCTCTTATCTCTCACATTGGACACTGACGTTGTTATTGGTCTCTCAATCCTTCACCAACTCTGATAGTACACTGTAGAAACATCCTACCATAACCTCTCCTAGACTGATTATAAGAGACAGTAACAGACTGACAAGCCAGTGAGTCCAACAATAAACACAAGCAGTTCTCTCTCACATTGGACACTTACGTTGTTATTGGTCTCTCAATCCTTCACCAACTCTGATAGTACACTGTAGAAACATCCTATCATAACCTCTCCTAGACTGATTATAAGAGAAGTTAACAGACTGACAAGACAGTGAGTCCAACAATAAACACAAGCTCTCTCTCACATTGGACACTTACGTTGTTATTGGTCTCTCAATCCTTCACCAACTCTGATAGTACACTGTAGAAACATCCTATCATAACCTCTCCTAGACTGATTATAAGAGACAGTAACAGACTGACAAGCCAGTGAGTCCAACAATAAACACAAGCTCTCTCTCTTATCTCTCACATTGGACACTGACGTTGTTATTGGTCTCTCAATCCTTCACCAACTCTGATAGTACACTGTAGAAACATCCTATCATAACCTCTCCTAGACTGATTATAAGAGAAGTTAACAGACTGACAAGCCAGTGAGTCCAACAATAAACACAAGCTCTCTCTCTTATCTCTCACATTGGACACTGACGTTGATATTGGTCTCTCAATCCTTCACCAACTCTGATAGTACACTGTAGAAACATCCTATCATAACCTCTCCTAGACTGATTATAAGAGAAGTTAACAGACTGACAAGACAGTGAGTCCAACAATAAACACAAGCTCTCTCTCTTATCTCTCACAATGGACACTGACGTTGTTATTGGTCTCTCAATCCTTCACCAACTCTGATAGTACACTGTAGAAACATCCTATCATAACCTCTCCTAGACTGATTATAAGAGACAGTAACAGACTGACAAGCCAGTGAGTCCAACAATAAACACAAGCTCTCTCTCTTATCTCTCACATTGGACACTGACGTTGTTATTGGTCTCTCAATTCTTCACCAACTCTGATAGTACACTGTAGAAACATCCTATCATAACCTCTCCTAGACTGATTATAAGAGACAGTAACAGACTGACAAGCCAGTGAGTCCAACAATAAACACAAGCTCTCTCTCTTATCTCTCACATTGGACACTTACGTTGTTATTGGTCTCTCAATCCTTCACCAACTCTGTTAGTACACTGTAGAAACATCCTATCATAACCTCTCCTAGACTGATTATAAGAGACTGTAACAGACTGACATTTAGCCAGTGAGTCCAACAATAAACACAAGCAGATCTCTCCTATCTCTCACATTGGACACTGACGTTGTTATTGGTCTCTCAATTCTTCACCAACTCTGATAGTACACTGTAGAAACATCCTATCATAACCTCTCCTAGACTGATTATAAGAGAAGTTAACAGACTGACAAGACAGTGAGTCCAACAATAAACACAAGCTCTCTCTCTTATCTCTCACAATGGACACTGACGTTGTTATTGGTCTCTCAATCCTTCACCAACTCTGATAGTACACTGTAGAAACATCCTATCATAACCTCTCCTAGACTGATTATAAGAGACAGTAACAGACTGACAAGCCAGTGAGTCCAACAATAAACACAAGCTCTCTCTCTTATCTCTCACATTGGACACTGACGTTGTTATTGGTCTCTCAATTCTTCACCAACTCTGATAGTACACTGTAGAAACATCCTATCATAACCTCTCCTAGACTGATTATAAGAGACAGTAACAGACTGACAAGCCAGTGAGTCCAACAATAAACACAAGCTCTCTCTCTTATCTCTCACATTGGACACTGACGTTGATATTGGTCTCTCAATCCTTCACCAACTCTGATAGTACACTGTAGAAACATCCTATCATAACCTCTCCTAGACTGATTATAAGAGAAGTTAACAGACTGACAAGCCAGTGAGTCCAACAATAAACACAAGCTCTCTCTCTTATCTCTCACATTGGACACTTACGTTGTTATTGGTCTCTCAATCCTTCACCAACTCTGAGGGTACAACTATGTAGATGATAGAGACAGACTGGTGCAGTGAAGCTTGCTAAGGGGAAGGTCCTGTCGGGGCATTTTTTTTAGGAATACTTCTGTTCATATGTGATTATTACATGACCATTTTACACTTATTTTCATATATGTTAGTGAGGGTAACAATAAGTTGTTGAAGATTTAACAATTTGAAAAAGAACAGAATGAATCACTGCATCTTAAATTTTGTTTCCACAAAAAATAACCCCATAGGACTGTCCCTTTAACTGCTTAATTGACATAGTTATCTAATGAGCAAACATGTGAGTAATCGTTTGTATAACTGCTTAGAATATTGTCTCTTTCAAGTATCTATTGGTGAATAGCAATTAGTAAAATAGGCCCTGTTAGATGTCTCTTTAATCACAGATGAGAACCATGTAACATTGTGCGGAGCACTCAATCCCTCATTAAACCCTGATGGTCCATCACTGAGGATGAATCCAATATCAAACTCTTTTAGATCAATAATAAGAATGTAAACCAGATGGACCTGCTACAGCCCAACCCAAACATGGATAATCAAGACCGGCATCTCTCTTTACTCCCACATTAGAACCAGGGAACACTGCGATGACCACTCTATCCCTCATGAAACCCTGCCACTACAACACTGTAGTTGATGAAGACAGTGGTAGCTCGCCTAACCTCCACCAGTCTGTGTGTGGGTCAATAAAGAGTGAACTCCCAGTGAAAGCTCCCATTCAGTACCAGCTGCAGTTCAGTCAGTTGGCGGGAAGCAGTCGTGCTTGAAGGGTCTGTGGTGCCTGCTCTGTGTAGGACATTGGAAACATTTCTCTGTAAGCTTAAAAAATGTCTGCTAACATGGTTTGAGAGAAAGGGTGCTCTGTTACGTCACAGTGTTTGGTGAATCTGGTCTGACTGACTAGTCGTGCTTGTGTATGATAACAGCATATTGTCCTGGACTCAAACTCTCTTGATTTGTATTTTGAGTTGAGTGAATCAGACAGAGTGGAAGCAGATGGAGTGTTGTGGTTGCCTTGTACGAGAAGACTTTCTGATCAAAACTGGCCTGTGTGCCAATTGAAGACTTTGTGATCAAAACTGTGCACCAGAGATTCGTCGGAACTTCTCTTGGTGTTTGCAAGTAAGCAGGAGCGATTTAACGATTAACCTGTTTATAGGCTCCATCAAAGGTTCTTTGAATGACAGAGTTGCATAAGATGTATGTTTCTCAAGTTAACAGCTTGGATCATGTTAACAGTTCGAAAGCGCTTAACTAAACCAGTGTTGAAAGACAAGCTGACCAGTGTGAAATTTGTGAAAATGCAAAAAATCAGCACAGTATTCAGTGAAATCTAACAAAGGAAGCTAAAGTGGGATCTTGTGGAAACTAAACAGTCCATGCAATCCAGACAGAGCAGCATATTGAATGGTTGACAAGAAACTTGTGAATACTGAAACAGTCCAAACTACTTCAATCTTCATTGGACCACAGCTAAAAACTAGTTTAAACTACCATTCTTTTATTGGCTGTGTTCAGCTTTGGCTGAAATTTTTGAATATTGAAAGAGCCTCATAATAAGCAGCTCTCTGGAACAGCTGATTCAGTTTAGAACTTGTGCATAATTGACAGTCTAAAGCAGTTCATATCAGTGAAGCTTATAGACCAGGTCCACAGACTCAGATAATTTTGAGAATATCATTCAACCATTGGATTTTAATGATCTTCTGTAATACAAGGTAACCTGAGTTCATGATTGGATCTTCTGAATATGAAATGGTCTCCAGTAATCAATAGCAGTCCTGGATCAGGCATATTTAGGAAGGATCCATATGTGAGTGTTTTGGAACCATATGCAGCTAAGAAAGATTACCAAAGTTGCTTCTGCACGTGGTAGGGTCTTGAAGTGGTGTAATCAATACAAGAGGGAATATTCAATGAGAGCAGCAAGCTGCAATCTGTAGCAGGACTGAAGGGTCCTCGGTCGGTGTCTCAATAACAAAAAGCTGATAATAAGAAGTGCACTTCAGTCTTCCTCTGAACTCATACTGTATGGGAACAGCACATGAGTTCACTATCTCAATAGCAAGAAGTTGTGAAGAAAGTGCACTTCGGTCTAACTCTCAAGTTGGAATATTGTAGGAGCGCACTTTCTCAATGGCTATAATCTGAGTAGGAATCAACATTTTTACCAACTATGCCAGGAAATAAGTGGGGCAACTTGTCACAGTTGTCCTGGTTTTTGATTACTACATAGGATATTCCGAAAGTGTGGATGTTTCAAAGGTTTGCAACTGACCATCTGGTAAGTATAGAAAGGGCCTGAAGTAACATAATCTGACATGTAACTTGCCCAAAACCTTAATCAGTCCTGATCGGACCAAGTAATTCAATACAGTATCCAAGACAAGGACCACAAGTTGCTATAATTTGATTGGTCAGTTTGCTGGCTGTCTGTAGAAAGTAAAGTTTTGGTCAATTGTCACTTGATCTTGTATGATGAAAACAAGCTAGGCTAACAATTTGTCATCAAAAGCTTTTTTGTGTTTTGAAGAATCTATGGTTGCACTACAGTTCACAAGGGGAATGATTGAAGACGTCTTAAAGGTTTGCATGGGACAGTAACTAGATAAAATGACAGGATTAACAGATTAGTCGATGCTTGACTCATTGGTCCCATGTATTGTTCCACAATAACTGGTTTGATTGTCAACAGTTCTAAAGTAACTCTAGTTACCATTGTCTAACGGCGTGGTCTGACACTTGATTAATACAATAGAGGATTTTCATTGCTAAAACAATTTACTGTAAAATGCTTTGAAACCTTCGGTTTTCTTTATTACCTTAGGTTCCTTAATGAATTCCTAGAAAATAGTCAATAGAGCTTTGAGTACCCTTGGGGTTGATAACCCCTTGATAACCTCTGAGGTTTATTGATTGCCTTTATCTACATGGACATCGTGTTGATACTGGCAGGACTCTGTATTGATATAAACACGCTGGATTAACATCAAGCCAAATCCTTTTGAATTCTTTGATCTTTACAATCATCTCAGGTTGCTTAGTTCTTCTGGTCACGTGTCTCCAGGGCTGACCGGCATTGTGTTGATTCCCCGGAGGTATTTATGTTGATGGAACTCACAATGTACTATTGGCCATTGGTCACTCTAGATACCTTTGTCTACAAGAGCAGTAGGGCCATTGTAAGTGACAATACCAAGTATTGATAGAAATGTCAGATTCTCGGGTCTGATGAGATTTTAGCTCTGACATTTTAGGCAACAAAAAGGCCGCATGGTAACATTATGTCCCCACAGTCGCTAAGTAGTACTAGCTAGACACAGTGAAACAGGCCTGCCATAGTGATAATACAAAAGAGACTTCCTTATTCATAAAAATTTGGATTTGGAAGTCTAAAGATATCAGGATCGAGGTTTAATCACGGAGGCAACAAAAAGGCCGCATGGTAACATTATGTCCATACAGTTGCTAAAGAACTAGCAGGACACAGGAAAACAGGCCTGCCATAGTGACAATACAAGGGAGACTTCCTTATTGATAGAAAGTTTGATTCGGAAGTCTAAAGATATTAAGGTCGTAGTTCTGACATTGTGTGAGGCAACCAAAACATGATGTATGGTGACATTATAATAGTCAACTAGCTGGACACAGTCAGTACCCAGGAGATTTCGGTATTGATAGAAATTGGCTTCGGAAGTCTGATGATAATAGGGTTGTAATTATAATAGGATGCAACAAAAAAGGCAGCATATGAAACAGGCCAGGGACAGTGACGGTACTCAGGAGAGTTCAATATTGACGGAAGTGTCAGATTCTGAGGTCTGATGAGATTAGGTCGAGATTGTCAATTCCAACTTCTAACTAAACACATGAATGTTACTGGAACAGGCTAGACAGACTGAGACTACCCAGTAGACGTTGATAGAATGATGGATGATTAGATCAGATGGTTCCTTAGTAATATTATCCAGGATAAGTTGATACTTGACATTAGTTTATACCTGGTGAGGATTTCATCTGATATCATTGTGGACCCAAAGTTAATCATAATCTCAGTTACCTTTGTCTGGTAAAACTAGGAGGACATAGAGACAATTCCCAGTAGACTTCTGTATTGTAGATTGATGCATGCTGAAGTTTGGTTAGGTCAGATGGAGGTGGTCAAACAAATAGTTCTAATGCGGAGAATACAATAATTCTAGACACTATAATGTCAGTTCATTGTATAAGATGAGGTTGGAGTTGACAAGACAGACACTAGATCTAACTTTCTGGACAGGTGAGTGAGTTAATGCTTATCGCCACTTGGGCAATATTTCAGCCATTAGTGGCAGTTTCTGGATAGGATCTTACATTAGGCCAAGAAAAAATTTGATTCTGGTTTTCGCCTACGTCACTCTCAAACCCCCACACCAAGCCTTTTTGCCAGATGTTGACAAGGGGAAAAATAGAGCCATTGGCTCTGTAGCTCATCAGGCTTCATCATCAATTATGCTGTAGAGTGTGGCCAATGTGATTCCCCCTTTGTAGAGGCCACAAGGGCACCAATCATAAAATTAAGTATATAGGCGACAAGTTTCAGTTTTCTAGGCGTTATACTTCAGGAGAAGAAGATGAAAATAGATTTGAAGGACGTTCCTGTTGCCTTTATTAGGGGTACCAGGGCTACCGAAGCTACAATGTATAATCCTCACTAGCCAAGGAGTCTGTACACAAAGTTTCAGCTTTCTAGGAAGAAGTCGAAATTCCACAAAGTAGACGGACGGACGGACGCCGGACACCATGCCATGCCATAAGCCCATCGTGCCTTACAGGTCAGATGAGCTAAAAATTGAAATATAGTCCCCTGGCCTAGAAAAAAACATTGAACTTTTAAAATATAACTGTTTTTTTCTGTTTGTGTAGGCCTTCAAACATGCAGTGATAAAGTGATATTAAGTTTATGTATTCTTAGGTTTTTTTTCAAATTCTGTTGATTTTTTCTCATATTCAATAATAAACAACAAAATTTCAAAGAAAAAAATCCATGTCTTCGCATCGTTTTTGCCTATATGAAAAGATCATAAACATTATATTATTTTTTGGGGGGCCTTTATACCCTAACGTACACGTACACGATGCATTTTGGTCATGACACACCATACAGCAGTGTCAAGCAACAAGTAACCTGTTTCCTGAATGTATCTGCTCTGAGCATTTCATGGTTTCATTTGTCTCCTCTCTAACATAAGCTACAAGTGGAAATATGAAAAGTCAGATATATGTCAACACATTTATTTCTTCTATATTCGCAATGCACATTCATAGTCACATATATAGTCAGGTCGGTATTGACAGCTATCAAGTGAGCACATGCTCTTGTCAGTAAAATCGGAAATAACATCTCCTGTCATGCGCAAAGCCCCTGCAGTGGAAATTACGACTTATTACATATTTAGATAGTTAACAAATAAAACATTGTTTTCAATATCATAATATTTGAAAAAAACTACTAAACAAGCCAGCACAAATGGCAAATGATCAGTCCGAAGAAAAACTCCACATCCCGTGATACAGACTTGTAAATGAGTGCAAGTGGTGTAATTCTTCTCTGTGAGAAGTCTAATTCTTCATGAATTGTCACGCAAGCTCCAGAGGCAAACATGACACAGTCCAATAAAGCAGTTGAATAGAGGGAGGGGGAGGGAGTCGTGTTGACACTGTCTGGTTATCAATCTTCTCCCATGGTGGGTTGTTCAACTGCATATCCTGTGATTACATAGAACCAACTAGTAATTGATAACAAGTGGTCTAATTCTTCTCTGAAGTCTGAAGGAGTTACTGTCTGATAACCAATCTTTCCCATGGTGGGTTGTTCAGGGTAGAATATTTGAGATAGAATCAACCTCATACCTCATCACATGTCACCCATACGTGACCAGATGAGAAAAAGCATTCGTACTGGCTTTGTCGAGAGAGATATCTTTTTAGCCGAGTCGGTAGAGTGTCTGGCTGTCAACCCGGGGGTCCAAGGTTTGACTCTCGTTGGAGGTGATCTCACAATCAGTTCATTAAATATACTCAAGGGGCAAACACAACAACGTGTTATGAAGCAATTGAGTGGAATGAGGAGAGAGTCCGGGAGACACTGTGAGTTGCTGAGGGAAGTAAAATCATGATACAATCAGCCTCGTCCCTCGTGACCTATCATCTATACTCAAGGGGCAAACACAACAACGTGTAATGAAGCAATTGAGTGGACTGAGATGTGACTGATAATGTCTGGTCATCAATAATCACAATAAGCATAAATTTTAGCATAAATATATACATATATATGTATATGTGTCACTCAAATTCAGGTGTTTTTTGATTGATACATGATAAATGATTCTACAACAACAGATGATCAGTTTTAGGAATGGGATGTTTGACCCTCTAAAGATAACTTAAGATAATATTTTTGGCATGAACAATGTCTATTGGGTGGTATTGCAAAATCAATTTCTTGCTCAACACTGTATGTATGAAGAGTGTCAGATTTTTGAGTGATTGAATTGAAACTAAGACTGGTTTTCAAGATGACTTCCCTCCATTCCATTTGACTGACCAAGCAATGAGACTGCTGAAATCAGGAAATAGTCTGTTAAGTGTGTGCCTCTTCCCTTCTGATTGAGTGAAGGAGAGCAAATGAAATATTGAGAGCTCTTGTCACGATGCTGGCCTGAGGCCCATGTTAGATTGAATTGTTGATTGACAAAGAGGGGAGAGAAGCATTCTTCCAGCTGGGTGATTTGTGAGTGAGCATTTTGATTAATAATCAACCTATGAATACTTATATAAAAAATATAAGATGTACGAAGCATGTGTGGTTTTCAAGAGAGTAAAAATATACTAATCTACTTATTCCATTTGACTGACCAAGCAATGAGAGAGGTGGAATCAGGAAATAGTCTCTAAAGTGTCTGTCGCTTCTTTTCTGATTGGGAAAAAGGAGAATAAATGTAATATTGAGAGTTCTTGACACGTTGCTGGCCTGAGGCCGATGTAAGAAGTCTGTGGTTAGATTGAATTGTTGAAAGAAGTCCGCGGTTAGATTGAGTTGTTGAAAGAAGTCCGTGGTTAGATTGAGTTGTTGAAAGAAGTCCGCGGTTAGATTGAGTTGTTGAAAGAAGTCCGCGGTTAGATTGAGTTGTTGACTCACACCCCAGAGAGGTCCGTGGTTAGATTGAGTTGTTGAAAGAAGTCCGCGGTTAGATTGAGTTGTTGAAAGAAGTCCGCGGTTAGATTGAGTTGTTGAAAGAAGTCCGCGGTTAGATTGAGTTGTTGAAAGAAGTCCGCGGTTAGATTGAGTTGTTGAAAGAAGTCCGCGGTTAGATTGAGTTGTTGAAAGAAGTCCGCGGTTAGATTGAATTGTTGAAAGAAGTCCGCGGTTAGATTGAATTGTTGAAAGAAGTCCGCGGTTAGATTGAATTGTTGAAAGAAGTCCGTGGTTAGATTGAGTTGTTGAAAGAAGTCCGCGGTTAGATTGAGTTGTTGAAAGAAGTCCGTGGTTAGATTGAATTGTTGAAAGAAGTCCGTGGTTAGATTGAATTGTTGAAAGAAGTCCGTGGTTAGATTGAGTTGTTGAAAGAAGTCCGCGGTTAGATTGAGTTGTTGAAAGAAGTCCGTGGTTAGATTGAGTTGTTGAAAGAAGTCCGTGGTTAGATTGAGTTGTTGAAAGAAGTCCGCGGTTAGATTGAGTTGTTGAAAGAAGTCCGCGGTTAGATTGAATTGTTGAAAGAAGTCCGTGGTTAGATTGAGTTGTTGAAAGAAGTCCGTGGTTAGATTGAATTGTTGAAAGAAGTCCGCGGTTAGATTGAATTGTTGAAAGAAGTCCGTGGTTAGATTGAGTTGTTGAAAGAAGTCCGCGGTTAGATTGAATTGTTGAAAGAAGTCCGTGGTTAGATTGAGTTGTTGACTCACACCCCAGAGAGGTCCGTGGTTAGATTGAATTGTTGAAAGAAGTCCGCGGTTAGATTGAATTGTTGAAAGAAGTCCGTGGTTAGATTGAGTTGTTGAAAGAAGTCCGCGGTTAGATTGAATTGTTGAAAGAAGTCCGTGGTTAGATTGAGTTGTTGAAAGAAGTCCGTGGTTAGATTGAATTGTTGAAAGAAGTCCGTGGTTAGATTGAATTATTGAAAGAAGTCCGCGGTTAGATTGAGTTGTTGAAAGAAGTCCGTGGTTAGATTGAATTGTTGAAAGAAGTCCGCGGTTAGATTGAATTGTTGAAAGAAGTCCGCGGTTAGATTGAATTGTTGACTCACACCCCAGAGAGGTCCGTGGTTAGATTGAATTGTTGAAAGAAGTCCGCGGTTAGATTGAGTTGTTGAAAGAAGTCCGCGGTTAGATTGAATTGTTGAAAGAAGTCCGCGGTTAGATTGAGTTGTTGACTCACACCCCAGAGAGGTCCGTGGTTAGATTGAATTGTTGAAAGAAGTCCGCGGTTAGATTGAGTTGTTGAAAGAAGTCCGCGGTTAGATTGAATTGTTGAAAGAAGTCCGTGGTTAGATTGAGTTGTTGACTCACACCCCAGAGAGGTCCGTGGTTAGATTGAGTTGTTGAAAGAAGTCCGCGGTTAGATTGAATTGTTGAAAGAAGTCCGTGGTTAGATTGAATTGTTGAAAGAAGTCCGCGGTTAGATTGAATTGTTGAAAGAAGTCCGTGGTTAGATTGAGTTGTTGAAAGAAGTCCGCGGTTAGATTGAATTGTTGAAAGAAGTCCGTGGTTAGATTGAGTTGTTGAAAGAAGTCCGCGGTTAGATTGAATTGTTGAAAGAAGTCCGTGGTTAGATTGAGTTGTTGAAAGAAGTCCGTGGTTAGATTGAATTGTTGAAAGAAGTCCGTGGTTAGATTGAGTTGTTGAAAGAAGTCCGCGGTTAGATTGAATTGTTGAAAGAAGTCCGTGGTTAGATTGAATTGTTGAAAGAAGTCCGTGGTTAGATTGAATTGTTGAAAGAAGTCCGCGGTTAGATTGAGTTGTTGAAAGAAGTCCGCGGTTAGATTGAATTGTTGAAAGAAGTCCGCGGTTAGATTGAATTGTTGACTCACACCCCAGAGAGGTCTGTGGTTAGATTGAATTGTTGAAAGAAGTCCGCGGTTAGATTGAATTGTTGAAAGAAGTCCGCGGTTAGATTGAGTTGTTGAAAGAAGTCCGCGGTTAGATTGAATTGTTGACTCACACCCCAGAGAGGTCTGTGGTTATATTGAATTGTTGAAAGAAGTCCGCGGTTAGATTGAATTGTTGAAAGAAGTCCGCGGTTAGATTGAGTTGTTGAAAGAAGTCCGCGGTTAGATTGAATTGTTGACTCACACCCCAGAGAGGTCTGTGGTTAGATTGAGTTGTTGAAAGAAGTCCGTGGTTAGATTGAGTTGTTGAAAGAAGTCCGTGGTTAGATTGAATTGTTGAAAGAAGTCCGCGGTTAGATTGAATTGTTGAAAGAAGTCCGCGGTTAGATTGAATTGTTGAAAGAAGTCCGCGGTTAGATTGAATTGTTGAAAGAAGTCCGTGGTTAGATTGAATTGTTGAAAGAAGTCCGCGGTTAGATTGAATTGTTGAAAGAAGTCCGTGGTTAGATTGAATTGTTGAAAGAAGTCCGCGGTTAGATTGAATTGTTGAAAGAAGTCCGCGGTTAGATTGAGTTGTTGAAAGAAGTCCGCGGTTAGATTGAATTGTTGACTCACACCCCAGAGAGGTCTGTGGTTAGATTGAGTTGTTGAAAGAAGTCCGTGGTTAGATTGAATTGTTGAAAGAAGTCCGTGGTTAGATTGAGTTGTTGAAAGAAGTCCGTGGTTAGATTGAATTGTTGAAAGAAGTCCGCGGTTAGATTGAATTGTTGACTCACACCCCAGAGAGGTCTGTGGTTAGATTGAGTTGTTGAAAGAAGTCCGTGGTTAGATTGAATTGTTGAAAGAAGTCCGCGGTTAGATTGAATTGTTGACTCACACCCCAGAGAGGTCTGTGGTTAGATTGAGTTGTTGAAAGAAGTCCGCGGTTAGATTGAATTGTTGAAAGAAGTCCGCGGTTAGATTGAATTGTTGAAAGAAGTCCGCGGTTAGATTGAATTGTTGAAAGAAGTCCGCGGTTAGATTGAATTGTTGAAAGAAGTCCGCGGTTAGATTGAATTGTTGACTCACACCCCAGAGAGGTCTGTGGTTAGATTGAATTGTTGAAAGAAGTCCGTGGTTAGATTGAATTGTTGAAAGAAGTCCGCGGTTAGATTGAATTGTTGAAAGAAGTCCGTGGTTAGATTGAATTGTTGAAAGAAGTCCGCGGTTAGATTGAATTGTTGAAAGAAGTCCGTGGTTAGATTGAATTGTTGACTCACACCCCAGAGAGGTCTGTGGTTAGATTGAGTTGTTGAAAGAAGTCCGCGGTTAGATTGAATTGTTGAAAGAAGTCCGTGGTTAGATTGAATTGTTGAAAGAAGTCCGCGGTTAGATTGAATTGTTGAAAGAAGTCCGTGGTTAGATTGAATTGTTGAAAGAAGTCCGCGGTTAGATTGAATTGTTGAAAGAAGTCCGCGGTTAGATTGAGTTGTTGAAAGAAGTCCGCGGTTAGATTGAATTGTTGACTCACACCCCAGAGAGGTCTGTGGTTAGATTGAGTTGTTGAAAGAAGTCCGTGGTTAGATTGAATTGTTGAAAGAAGTCCGCGGTTAGATTGAATTGTTGACTCACACCCCAGAGAGGTCTGTGGTTAGATTGAGTTGTTGAAAGAAGTCCGCGGTTAGATTGAATTGTTGAAAGAAGTCCGCGGTTAGATTGAATTGTTGAAAGAAGTCCGCGGTTAGATTGAATTGTTGAAAGAAGTCCGCGGTTAGATTGAATTGTTGAAAGAAGTCCGCGGTTAGATTGAATTGTTGACTCACACCCCAGAGAGGTCTGTGGTTAGATTGAATTGTTGAAAGAAGTCCGTGGTTAGATTGAATTGTTGAAAGAAGTCCGCGGTTAGATTGAATTGTTGAAAGAAGTCCGTGGTTAGATTGAATTGTTGAAAGAAGTCCGCGGTTAGATTGAATTGTTGAAAGAAGTCCGTGGTTAGATTGAATTGTTGAAAGAAGTCCGCGGTTAGATTGAGTTGTTGAAAGAAGTCCGCGGTTAGATTGAATTGTTGAAAGAAGTCCGCGGTTAGATTGAGTTGTTGAAAGAAGTCCGCGGTTAGATTGAATTGTTGACTCACACCCCAGAGAGGTCTGTGGTTAGATTGAGTTGTTGAAAGAAGTCCGTGGTTAGATTGAATTGTTGAAAGAAGTCCGTGGTTAGATTGAGTTGTTGAAAGAAGTCCGTGGTTAGATTGAATTGTTGAAAGAAGTCCGCGGTTAGATTGAATTGTTGACTCACACCCCAGAGAGGTCTGTGGTTAGATTGAGTTGTTGAAAGAAGTCCGTGGTTAGATTGAATTGTTGAAAGAAGTCCGCGGTTAGATTGAGTTGTTGAAAGAAGTCCGTGGTTAGATTGAATTGTTGAAGAAGTCCGCGGTTAGATTGAGTTGTTGAAAGAAGTCCGTGGTTAGATTGAATTGTTGAAAGAAGTCCGCGGTTAGATTGAATTGTTGACTCACACCCCAGAGAGGTCTGTGGTTAGATTGAATTGTTGAAAGAAGTCCGTGGTTAGATTGAATTGTTGAAAGAAGTCCGCGGTTAGATTGAATTGTTGACTCACACCCCAGAGAGGTCTGTGGTTAGATTGAATTGTTGATTAACAAATACGGAGAGGAGAAAAGTCAGCTTGGGGCCAGCATGTATTGTGTGCTTAGATTTGATCATGGAGTACATCAGTCGATGAATATTCCCAACATCAATAGTGTCAGAACATCAATAGTGGCACATCCAGCAGTTCAATACTGGTCTGAAGTCATTGAGCAGTGTTGAATGCTACTAAGGTCTACTAAACTGTTCAGGTCAGACAAGGCCAATTGCAGTAAATAGTAATACCAGGACTAGTGGAGAAAGTGTTGGAGATTCCGACATCAATACTGGCATAGTTTTTATTTTCAAATGAAGTCATCAATAAACTAATTAAGTGGTGTCCTCAAACATGTTTAGGTCGACTCGTGTTAACTGGAGGGACAGGGGTTACACAAAATCTTGATGAGTGGTGTGGAAGTTTGGTAAACAATCTGACAACAATAAAGGCTAAACTGAGTTACTTTCTAAAATTAAGTCATCAATAAACTAATTAAGTGGTGTCCTCAAACATGTTTAGGTCGACTTAGGGTCAAGGATTACATACAATGTGGTAGTCTGGTGGAGCAGTGAGGTAGATGTGGGTAAAGAATCTTACATCAATACAGACAAATTGATTTTTTTTCTAAGATTTTGTAGCTGGTGGAGTAGTGGTGTAGTTGTGTAGATGTGAATAAAGAATCTGATATCAGGGAAAACTGAGGTCTTTCAGCTGCAATAGTCAAAATAAAAGTGAATGAGTGGTGTCTACAATAAAGTTATTGAGTTGAAGTGAGTGATTAATGATAAGGTTTTCTATCATGTTCAGGTCAGACACTGGGGTAAATTAAGTCAACGAGCCTTCAGAACTAATGATGTAGATGTTTGGTTATGACTCTGACATTGACAAAGGAGGACCTTAGAATTCTATACTGCAATAAAGTGCTCATAAATTGATTGATCTCACGATAAAGTCAGGGTGTTGATTAGATCAGCTATCATGTAGGTCTTTGATTATTGATTATTGATTATTGATTATAACAAACATTACAAGATCTTCCATCTCTGAGGGCAGTTTGTGAAGATAGGTTAACCCTTTCACACCTATACATGCCAGAAATCAGGATAAAAAAGTATGTTTTTTCAGGGGTGAGTAACTTTAAATAACCAAAAACAAACAAATAATATTGTCAAACCTTTTAAATTTAGGCTTATACAGTTTTCAAATACCTATTTCCTGTGATCATAAAACACTTTGATAACATTCTGACTGTACAAAATCAAAGTAGATTATCACACATGTCTCTGTGATGTAGCCAATTACATAAACGTTTAACCTTGTTACTATATTTATAGAAATAAAATGCCTTTTGACAATATTACTAGGTAATTTTAGAAATGTCCTTGTATTGGTCATATTGTCTGCCTTTAAGGGGCTGTAGCACGTTTTATGGGGAATATAAGGTGATGTCAGGAAAATGAAAATTTATGGTTCCAATTGAAAGACAATGTATTTAAACTTAATGGAGCAGTAATAATTCAAATATATTACATAGTGTTTAGCCATGCAATTCCTTTTTCTTACACAAATTGAATTGAAGGTGTTCACACAAAATGGCCGCCAGTGAATTTATGTGAAACTTCATACTTTGTCCTCTAACTATGGATGATTGGTTTGTGTAATGAGATTTTTGTCACCGTCAAAATAATACATTTAGCATTTACTTACGATTTTCAGTAAAAACAAAAAAAATATAAAATTGTCAAAAAACGTGCTACTGCCCCTTTAAGGTGTGAAAGACTTGATATCATATATGACTGATGAAAGAGTCAAATTAGAGCAGATTCTATATACATTCAAGAAATAGCTTGATATCATTAAAACATTTAACTAATGGTCTTTAACAAAGGCAACCTTTACACATGTCTTTCAGTGATGTCATCATTGGCTATAAGCTATGATACTGAGTGACATAGCAAGGGTATTATCATAGTGTTTGTCTTGATATCAGATATAATTTATTTAACAGGCCAGGCATTGGTTAACACAGGGGTCATGGGCCATTTTTGTCACATCTTTTTGTTGGATCATGGTCACAAGGATGGGTATCGTTCCTCATTTCTGTATTGCGATACCGGAAAGCATATTTCAATATATTGGTACTTTTAAATTCTTGAATTTGTAAATCAATCGTGTGTTAAATTGGTAATCATTGCTCAGCTATAAATCGTTTTGGAAATGGAGGTTTTTGTTAAACACTGTTTATGACCTGTATGTACATATTCCAATTAATTTAACAAAACTATTATTTTACGTAAAATCACTTTTCATTAGGTACTTGCTGATTGGTTGACCTACTTTTCTGGGCCAATGAAAAGGCTTGTAACAAATATCTCTCTACCCGTAAACACATGCAGCAAAAGCTGTCAACTGATTATTCACGTTCATTTTTCATGAGAATAAAATAAAAAATATTAGCTTGTGTATTTTTGCAATTTTAGACTGAAATTTCTTATCATAAAAAGTTCTATATATTGGATATTTTCAGAGATGCATGCCAATTCATATCACGTTTTTCTTGTATTGCAATAATATCAAAGATATATCAATAATACGGCACCTCCTTAGATTATGGAAAAATGGTGTTGAATTGACACATCAAAGGAGAAAGCTTCAGAGAGTACAATAAAGAAAGCCCAACTGTCAATCGAGGCCCATTATCAACTTTGAAGTTTTTCATCCTCAGGGAAAATTCAATATAGTTTTGTTACAAGCAGCCTTAAACCCTTCACAAGACACTTTGAAGCTCTCGCTGTCAGAAAAAGGGTATTTCAGTTCCTGTGGTTTGTAGTTCTAACTGAATGAAGGATAGCATCTTATACCTGTCATTAAGAACGTCATGATTTATGAAAGCAAAATGTGTAGCATAAAATATATGAATCAAACTTGATGTAAAGGATATTTATTTCCTTAGGCAGCGATTGGGAAAGGCAGGGGCCATGAGCCAAATTGCACATTGGATGTAAACAAATTGTTTAAAAGTTTACATTTGATTTTATGGGCAATGGCACATTTGAAATTCAGAACAATTCTGAAAATAGCCAATTGTCAAAAATGTCTTTCTCAGTCATTGCTTTGATGAAAAACATGTAGAGATGAAATGAATCTTAGCCATATATGTCTATAAAGTTAGATCCTGATAGTGTCTGTATTATCTTTGTGATGTTTTCTCATTTCAGAGGGAGAGGAAGCAAGGCAAGAGATCCGGCTACAAACTGAGGAACTGATCCCGAGTGCAGGTACATTTTGAGTGAACCTGTTTCTAAACATTAACTCAAGTACAAGTGTTATTATCTGGAACTGTGAACCAGGAAATTGTGGCATGTGGCAAAGAACACATTGTGTATTCAAAAGTGACAGGCATTACTGAAAACAGTTTCTGTGTATATTGCTGAGTGTGATACTTCATCAATCTGGTAGTATCTGATTGGAGGAGTGCAAGAACTACATTCAATATCTCAACACAGTGACAGATGTGCAACCTCAGGATGTTTTCAATGCAGTATAAGTAGGATAAGGAAGGGATACAGTAATAACAGTGATGTCCATGGTTGCTTCTTCTCCGACTCTGTCAACAAACTCCTCACTGCTCTCTGCTCCATCAGAGGATATGAAAGCTCGATGAGAGGAATGTCCATGGTTGCTCCATCTTCCACTCTCTCCACAAACTCCTCACTGCTCTCTGCTCCATCAGAGGATATGAAAGCTCGATGAGAGGAATGTCCATGGTTGCTCCATCTTCCACTCTCTCCACAAACTCCTCACTGCTCACTGCTCCATCAGACCTGCAGAGCCGGACTGTGTCGGCCATCTCCCGGCATTCCTCCCTAGTGGGAGTGCTCATCATCATGAGTGTGTTCCTCGTACTCACCGTGTCCACCACGGGCTGGATGCTGGCCTTCTGTAAGAAGAAGAACACAGTGTTTGCTCTCCAGAAGTGTGAGCAGGACTCCCAGTATGAGCTGGATGATATGGACCAGACAGACACAGAACTCTGTGACGATTCAGAGATTTCACCCAAGATGAAGAGAGTTCGCTCTCAGACTTGTCCCAGCTTCAGTAACGTCTTTGATTCAGACTGGAGTGTAGAGAGTCCATCAAGAGAACCTCTTGTCAGACACAGCTCCAGAAATCAATCTAGCAATTCAGCAGCAGTCAATATGCTGCCACGGTCTTACTCAATAAATGTTCTTCAAAATGGGAGCTGTGAAAGTCTGGAGTTGGAGAATATTGACCATTTTTCCACCAAAGCAGACGTTAATCTACTGCTGGGTCTAACATCTAGTTTAGAGAGTGAACAGACTTCAATAGAGATGACATCTAGTGAACAGACTTCCATAGAGGCTTTAGTGCAATAAAGGACTATGTATCTAGTGTTTATGAATGTTGGGCTCTTTGTGTTCCTGATATAGAAAGTTTGTGTGAAAATATTCTTACTTCCATCCTGTCTCAGGGTACGAACGTTACGTTAACTCCTTATCTGTACCCTGGTCTCAGAAGCTAGATTCACTGACACCATGTATAGCCAATCATATCACGTTCTCGATAAAATTTCAACGAGAAACTTATTTGATTGGCTATATCCTAAGTCAGGTTGCGCGAGCAAATCTTAGCTTCTGAGCCCGGGGTACATATTAGTGGAGTTAGCATAACGTTCATACCTGGAGACATGTTGTCTTACTTCATGCACAACATATGGTGGGGAAACAGTAACAAAACATCACATCTTGAAAAAATTCTCATTACTCCAATATTTGGTCAGTTCTTCATCTAACCAAAAAAATAACCATTTGCTTTGTTCAAATGACTAAGAATATTTAATGATGTGGCCCTTGTGGCCTTCATTTGGGGTCACAGAGTCATAATGTCTATGAATTGTTATCCCCATCAGGTAATGAGTCTGTAAACAAGGTTTCAGTTCTTTAAACTCTTAGTTTTTGAGAATAACGTGAAAACATGTTTTAAGGGTGTGACCCCTAATAAGGGATCACTGTTCACTATCTAAATGATATAAATGAAGAACATTGAACTGTTTGAAGAAATACAAATATATAGATTTACAACTTCTTTATTGCAAAGAGATGTGACAATTGGTGTTGATACTAACACCGTTTTCAAGCAAAACCTGATTAAAAATTCCATATATTTGTATTTCTTCAGGTTTTTTTTTTAATCCTTTATACAAATAACCTGCCACAGGATTCTTTTTCCCCACATGACAAAAGATTTCCCATGTCATCTGAAAGTAATCATTATATACCTTCTTCAGTGTTGTTCCTAGAGGGGACCCTGGGGAAATTTGCCCACCTCTTTGACTTGGTGTCCCTTAGAATTTGGAGAAGTAGGATACCTCTATCATTACAAGTATATAATCATTATAAGAGCAGGGCAATTGTGAAGCTCTCGTGAGGCAATTCTCAGGAATTGATCTAAAGTAACGGTGGAGTCTAATTGGATTATCAGATTGTGACCAGCTGATTGGTTGTTAAGAAAGTGCTGAATGACAGGGACACATTGTTACTGGCTACATCCTCACATATAACACCAGACATCTCGTCACTTTCAATTTGTCAATTTTAGCTTACTCAAACATCCAGAGTCAATGAAACTCTCACATATAACACCAGACATCTCGTCACTTTCAATTTGTCAATTTTAGCTTACTCAAACATCCAGAGTCAATGAAACTCTCATATATAACACCAGACATCGTGTCACTTTCAATCAACACAACATCTAGAATCAAGTAAAAGTCTTACATAGCATCAAACAATGTGTCACTTTCAATCAGCACAAATATCTAGAATCAATGAAAACTCTCACATATAGCATCAAACATCGTGTCACTTTCATTGTGCCACTTTCAATCAGTACAAATATCTAGAATCAATGAAAACTCATAATACAGCATCAAACATTGTCCCTTTCAATTTCTCAACCTCAGTCACAACAAACATCTAGAATCAATGAAGATTGTTTCAGTTTCAATTTGTCACTCTCAATCAGCACAAACACAGGCCTAGAATCAATGAACTCTCAATTAAAGCACACTACATAGTATCACTTTCAATTGTCAATATTAGCCAACACAAACTTCTAGAATCAATGAAAATGCAGAGTAGCTAGAATTTGATAAAAACTGCTTGTTTCAGATACAGAGTACATGTGCTTACTGTATTTCAAGGAGCTATTTCAGCGACATTTAGGAAAAAATTAGCCATTAACTAAAACCTTTTTGTTGGCAACATCTGGGATTTAGTGAACCAACATCGTCAAAAAGATTTTCCTAAATGTCAGTTGAAAAGAACAAAATCAATGAAAAATATGAATCACTGCACACGAAGAGAGTACTTGCACAGGTTGTCATGTCACCCGGGAGGTGCAATGAATGAATGAATGAATGAAGGAACGAATCTTTATTGCCCCTTTGCTTTTTTTTTTCAGTTATGGCGCCATTTCATTTGTGTAATATCATAAGGCTTCTTGTAATCTGAACAACTTTCAGACTAATGAAGCGGATGTGTAAGTAAAGTGTGACGCTTACTGCATTGATTTCGCCAATATAAATGTCACATATATTTATCACGGGTCAAAAGTGAAATCACTTTGAAAATTTCAAAAGATTAAAGTTGAGAGAGACCAAAAAACAACAACATTGCAGTGACATGTTAAATTGGTCATGGGAAATATTAAATGCCAAAATGTTGTGAAGGTCACGAGGTACAAAATTATGACCTCATCTGAAAGTACTTTTCATGATAGTTGCTCATGTGAAATATCAATGGTCTATCTCTATTAATTCACAAGTTATGAGCAAGGTTTAATTTTTTTGTTACAAACAGAAAGACAGACAGACAGACAGACAGACAGACAGACAGACAGACAGACAGACAGACAGACAGACAGACAGACAGACAGACAGACAGACAGACAGACATGGCAAAAACAATATAACCCAGAATCACAGGGGAATAAACAGAATGTGAATCATTTTCACCGAGGTCATTGTACCAGCTGCAGGCCTCAAGGGACTCTCCAGGTCTGGCAGTTCTACAAGAAGGATCCTTTCAGTTGAACGTCAGCTGAACCAAAAACTGCCAACTAAGGCTTCCATAGTCAATGTATTGACATTCACAGTCCAGTCTGTGGTTTGAATAAGCTCACAAGCCTCTAGTAGGTTAATTGGTCAGCTGTCGGAGCGAAATCACGTCAGTTCAAATGTTTCATCAGTGTTCTGTGAACCAGCAGAACTTTCGCTGATGTTAACCTTTATCGTCACTTGTATGTTGTCTAAATGACAGCCACACATTCCCCTTTGAAATCACATCATTTCTACAAAGAAAGGATAGCTAGAAAACATTTTCCCTAAAACTAACAATAAGCATGTTTGTGAAGAGAACAGTTTAAATTGCCAGCAGTGTTTGTAATAACCTCACTTATGTTATACTTAAGAGCATAGAAAGACAAGTTTACAGCAATCGTAATTGGTTGAATAATAGGATGAATGGCAACCATTTATTTTGGAATTTTTCAGTTTCATTATTTCTTATGAAAATAAATTTTACGACAAGATATATCTGTTTTGTAAGTCGCTGTAAGTTGTAGCTTAACGCTAGCAAACAGTATGCAGCCAATTGTACCAGCCTTCTTCAAAGCTGGATCATGAACACTAGTCTATCATCCATCAAACCTTTCCCTCGTTAAACTAGTTCATGACCTTTATTGGCATCAAAGCATTCTATTGCCGTGATCTGTCTTCTCTCTTTTGGATGGTAACATCCACGTGTTAAAAAGCTAAAACATTTCTGACAATTCGTTAAAACTCACTCACTTGCATTCTATTGGTGACAACAAAATCAATCACCTTTAAAACTACCTGGTCTTCCATATATAATGTACCTAGCATGCGATATAATCTTCCCAGTATTCCATATAATCGATTTCGCACACATGACTCGATCAAGTTTCTTCAGTGCTGTTGTCTCTATCACAGCTTCCTGGACACCTATAACCTGTCTATTGCGCTAAGAAATGGTCAACTACGACTAACATCATATCTATTTGACTGACCACATTCATATCAACAAGCTAAGTGATAACTCATCAATCCAATTATTTACGTTACAACTGACTCTCCCATCAACAAGAACCAGGGCTAACTATATCACACGCCACAATATCGCCTGTCCTTTGAGCTGAAGCCAATCAATTGGGATCAATATCAAACAGAACGTCATGCTGGATCACAGAACTTGGGGCACCAAGAACAAAATATCAACTTGGTGACAAGACAGTGACCAATGGTCTTATAACATCACAGACATAAAAATATTGGAGGTCGCCCTTCAGCAAGCAAGTGATATGTGTACATGTGCTCATATTGGAAATACGACACTGCCTATTTTCACCTCTATGGGTAATGAAACACAAATTATACATTTTCATTCTGTGATAACTGCTTGTTTAATAGTAATCATGTTCTGTGAGACCACAGACTCCACAGTTCAGCGATCTGTCAACCAACATTCACCACCTAGACCATCCCACAACTCAGTGCTAGTGTTAATAGAACCACAGTTAAACTGATCAGCAGCTAGAGTATAGGCTGTCCATTCACCTGAATGGTCAACTAGAATCAATACCAATCAGGATCTCTTGTCTGACCAGCGTCCAGCAGCCGTCCCAACGAGCTCAAAGATACCTCATCGGTCAGGTTCTCTCTGTTACAAATGATCCTACCATCAATACAACCAGGGGTGATAACTAGATCACACACACCACAATATTGCTTGTCCTTTGGGCTGAAACTGGTCAACTAGAATCAATATCAATCAGGATATGTTGTCTGACTGACCATTGTCCAGCAGCCTATCAACATTCATTTGTCTCACTACATCCTATCCACAAGCTCACAAATTACTCATCAATCCAATTCTCTCTGTTACACTACAGGACCTGGGGTAATAACTAGATCAGTGACACCACAATATTGCCTGCCCTTCGAGCTGAAACTGGTCAACTAGAATCAATATCAATCATTGTTGTGTGACTGACCACAGTCCAGTCCCAATCACCACTCACTCATCAATCAGGCTCTCTTGTGCTACAGCTGACCCTCCCATCAGATAGATGACCAACAATCAATACTCTTTACAGTCAGACCAAGTGAAATCTAATATTTGACCACATTTTCCCCGTATTGATCACAGTGATGTTATCCCCTGACATCCAAACCCAAAATTGGATTCCAATTGGAGACAACAGAACCTCAGTAACCCCTTACCATGTAGTTACAATCAGATATCTTTTACTGATAGCTTATAACCTAAAACTTTACCCCACAATAGCTGGTCAAGTGATATCCAGTGAGTGACCAGTGAGTGACCACTATGAAATGGAGACCAACCAGCCTCTCTTGTCTGACCACTGTCCAGCATCCATAAGCAGGTGCCCTTTCAGGAAGCACAAATTGGTTCTCAGCTTTCATTGGTTCAGACCCCTTGAGAAGACAATATATCAACATTAGTTCATCTATTTGTAAGATCCAATGTAGATAAAGTGGTGCCGTCTCAGTGGGGACAAATTGATACGCAGCTTTCATTGGTTAAATGTAGTAAAGATCCTTTTAGAAGACAATATATCAACAATTAGTACATGCCTTTGTAAGATAGCCATAAATCCAATGTAGATATAGTAGATGATTGTAGATTGTGAGGCCACATTGATCCCATTCACTGGCTATTATCACTTGGACAACCACTTGGAATCTAATCCTAGACCCTTTAATCAAATACCAAGACCGCAATTAAAGTTACCTTGTTCAAGCAGTGTCTCATAAATCTCTTACTTCAGTTAATGGCTTCTTTCTTTTAGCCAACGTTTTTGTTGATGGATGGTTATGACCCGAAAACCACATTATACTAACATTTACAACATTTACAACTCCTTGTAACAAATACAAAGAGAGTAATTAAAGTGACTTTTCTTACTGGCTGCTACAGGGTCTTATTTAGCATTTACACCTTGCACCTTTGCCTGTTAAATTTCAGCAAGCACAAATAAAATTTACAAGCAGGTTGCACCTAGTGCAAGTATTAGTAAATGTGATGGTTTAAAAACTAATGATTAATCAACCATACAAGATAGCACTGATGTTTCCCAGGCATAATTTGCATGAAAATCTCATTAATCAATGCTTAACAAAAATAATTATTGCATTTTTTTAATATTGTTATTTCACTTTAGCAATTTCAATTTGACAGCCTTAAAGACATCTAACAAAAGGTGAAATTATCAAAATAAAACAAGTATAGTTGGTGCAACACACTCTTGAAAAGTGCAACCAAAATAACGTATCTAGTGCAATCTCTATAAGAAAAACTAAATCAAACTGTTATACATTAAATTGCATTCCAGTCGTTTGGATCCTTATAGCTTTTATATTAAACCCTCATCAACAGACAGAAAATATAAAGTATTCAGCGTCACGAGGGTTAAATTGTACTCCAGTCGTTTGGATCCTTCTTGACTCCTTATAGCTTTTATTGAATCTCTCATCAACAGACGGATGAACACTTGTAATCTAAGCTTGAATCTAATCCAGATAAATCAATGCCAAATCAAGTTCCGATCCTTCCACTTCAGATGATGCTACAGATATATGCTCCTTCCCTTTCAGCGACATCGACAGGTTCATTAAACTCTTGACCTCGCATAGTCAATCATTTGAAAACTGATCATATATCTGATGAAGAAATCAATAAACATTAGGGTCTCTATCAACTGGCTGACACTATAGATATATGGCTTATTGCTTTCATTTTCCAACTCATTAATTTCCTAGTAATAAATATATGGCCTCCTACTACTAGCAAAGCTTTCACTGACAGACATATATATGCTTTGATCCTATTTTTTATTTATTTTTTTTTGGTTCAATTGATTGTATACACACATATACAGTTGTCATTGTTTTACAACAAGAATAACAGACAGAGGCATGGACAGTTGTGATAAAAAATAGGTACATCTGTGCAGGGATGCAGATTCAAATTTTTGCCAATCGGACATTCCACGTATAAGTCGACTAAATTTCAGTCTAAAATTATTACTCAGTAATTTACTTATTACTATGATGTTTAGGCCTAGGTATATGCATATGTTTATAATTTAAATTAATAATCAAGTTTCAATAGTGTCATTTATTCAGTAAATAAATGCCAGGTGCTTAGAATCTAATATTAACTGGAAAGCAGACGATGTACAGATCTATTTATAGCAACGCATGCAATGCAGTGCTAAAGTAAAACACTGAAAATACATTACATTGAGTAAAATAAAATTACTTTGGCTGTTTTAAAAATAATTCTATTAAGTTATGATGCATATCAACTACTTGACACACACTGCATAAGTTTTTTTAGCTTGTCAAACTTGCCAACAGATCAGCCCGTTTTCGTTTCCTTATCACTGCAATCCTGCTGTTCCTTTCTCCTCCCTGCAATAATGCAAGCTCCAAACACTGTAATGAAGTCTTGTTTGCAAAGTCGATGCATGGAGCTTGTGAAGTTAGTGGAGGGAGGATATAGTAACAGCATGTAAAATAACGATGTGAAGTTGTTTGATGTCTTTTTGAAAAAAGTTTGGCCTTATTGACTTGTTTTACTCAATACATGACACTGAGATGATCCAATAATTAAAGATAACAAGGTAATTATGTCGTTTGAATGGATTAGTTGTTTCATTGATGACCGGTTCATGTTTTCATTACAATTATGATCGACACAAGCGGGGCATTTCATCGGCCTTTATTGATTGCTTGTTAGTCAACTCAGGCTTGTTTATCTGTTTGTTTAGTAATTCTTTGATTATCTTCAATCGGTCAACTGACTCCTTGAATGTCCGACAGGTCACTTTTCCAATCGGTCAAACTGGATTCCCAATCGGACATGTCCGGCAAATAGACCGATTTCTGCATCCCTGCATCTGTGTATATGTATAAATTGATAGGCTTAATACCGAGAACTGGAATACTTAGTTCCACCTGCCGGAGCAGTGATCTACAACTGTCAGTGAGTCCACAGCTAATCTGATTACAGTCTCAGCAGTTGGATTAATATCTGTCTATCTGTCTGTCTGTCTGTCTGTCTGTCGATCTGTCTGTCTGTCTGTCTGATTGTCTGTCTGTCTGTCTTAGCATTTTCATAAACCCTAACAGGATTACAGAATCAACAGATATCTTAAACCCTTTACCACTAGGAAACAAGTAACAAATATATTCTCTTGACTTGATTTTGGAAATAAAAATAGAGCCATTGGCTGTGTAGCTCATTAGGCTTCATCATCAATTATGCTGTAGAGTGTGGCCAATGTGATTCCCCCTTTGTAGAGGCCACAGGGGCACCAATCATAAAATTAAGTATATAGGCGACAAGTTTCAGTTTTCTAGGCCTTATACTTCAGGAGAAGAAGATGAAAATAGATTTGAAGGACGTTCCTGTTGCCTTTATTAGGGGCAACAGGGTCACCAAAGCTATAATTCACAGGACGCAATGACCTTAAACAATAGTGGTGAAGTAATTGGATGTTTCAAAGCTTAAATAATTCAAAATATGAAAATAAAGAAGTTCTAACATAATTTGGAACTTAAAGATCAATAAACTCATTGAAAATGATAAAAGACTCAAGTGTATCCATTATTAAAAAAATAGAGCCATCAGACTTTTGATGGAAATAGGTTTTTGAGGTTTTGACCCTGTTGACCTCATTTTGGGTCAAGGGGTCACCAAACCTAAAATTTAGAATCCTCATTGGCTAAGGAGTTTACACACAACTTTTCAGCTCTCTAGACCTTTTGGAACTGGAGAAGAAGATGAAAATACGTTTTAAGGTTTTGACCCCTGTGACCCCATTTGGGGTCATGGGGTCACGAAATCTACAATTTAGAATCCCCATTGGCTAAGGAGTTTACACACAACTTTTCAGCTCTCTAGACCTTTTGGAACTTGAGAAGAAGATGAAAATAGGTTTTTAAGGTTTTGACCCCTGTGACCCCAATTTAGAATCCCCATTTGCCAAGGAGTCTGCACATCAAATTTCAGCTCTCTAGAGTCATTGGTTCTGGAGAAGAAGTCGAAAGTGTGAAAAGTTTACGGACGGACTGACGGACGGACGGACAGGACGGCCGGACGCCGGACGCCATGCCATGCCATAAGCCCATCGGGTCTTTCAGACCTGATGAGCTAAAAAGTTACCCCACATCACACAGTACAATATCTTGCTTGTCCTTACTATTTCATCAAGGTTTGATCATGAACACACGTCTATCCTAACATCAAAGAAGCTAAGAGCTAGTAAGGGTCTATACCGAAACTTCTTAAACAAAATGTCTTCAACAGTAAACAAGAGAGAAGAGAGAACAGTGTAAGCAATGATGTGTACTTGGAAACATAAGTCATTCAAAAGGACAAAGAAACAAATTTCAAGACTGCAATTTTGAAAGATAGCGGACATATGTAAATTTGCATTTATGTTGGAAAAATTGTCAATTTCAATTTTATTAGTTTGATATTACAATGAAGTCAAATGCCAATTTAAATGAGAAAAAATACCCCAAAAGGCTGAAAAATGGTCCATTGTGATATAACGTTTCTAATCCGAATCTAATCCCTCTGCATAATTGAGAAATAAAAGGATACAGCCAATAGATCCAATCAAAGATAAGGTCAGTTCCTGCAGGATGTACTTCAATAAGAAACCAACATGATGCACCTGGCAGTACAACCATTATCATAAAAAATCTCCAACAATTTCCATTCTCTTTAGAACGATTCAATGAGCGAGTTTAACAGTGCTTGCTGTCCAATCTGAACTAACACAGGAAAGAGGAATCTCCTTGTAATTAGCAAGAACATCCTCATGGCCTCTCATCAGCTGCATGATTACAGTAGCCAAATCAATACTCAGTGATGGGAACATGGCAGAAATCAGCTGCTGTCAAATTGGCAGGATTCTCATTTGAGCATGAAACACAGTTGTGTAGTAGTTAGCATGCTGGCCTCTTCGGCCTGAGACCTGGGTTCAAATCAAAGTGGAGACATACAAAATTTGCGACCTTAGGTCTAGTCTTGTGTAATGTCCCTTGGCAAGGCACTTCATCCAAATTGCACTCAGTCAACCGAGCGGTTGATATGGGTACCTGAAAACAGGATGTACTGACCTACGTGGTTAACTAAGTCGCAGCTTCGAAAGTACAATCCTAAAGGGGACTACCTATCTGAGTATTTTTGTGGAAACGAAATTCGTGTGTGTGGTCTTCTTCATCAAGTTTTCAAATATGAATTAACAAAACTGTTGCTGAAAGTTACATGTTTCAACTTGGTTGTTCTTGTAGCATGATATGCCCATTTAATTTTGTTTCAACAATAAATAACCCGATAGAACTGTCCCTTTAAGGGCAATGATGTGTGAAGCCCTTTGAGCATGTCTAAGGACGTGGAAAAGGTGCCATATGAACATCAACATTATTATTGTAAAAATTACTAAATTTAATTATCAAGATGTTGTGTGATTCAAAAGACAAGATACTGAATCTTTGCTGTATGAAGATGTTCCAAGATCTTTGAAAGACTCTTTGAAGATGACAGCAGCAATCAGTTAATAATAATGTACATACTTTTATTGCACCTTTTTCAAGTCCTTAGACATGCTCAAAGCGCTACATTATTACCCCAATAGAGTTTACTTTAACAGCTCACGACCACAAAGGTGAATACATCCTGTTTTCAGGTACCCATTTTAAGAGAATGAGGAGATGGTAACTTTCAGCTGCTGTGAGCTGGTTATTACCGTTGAATAGTTTGTGATAAATCAAGGTTAATGTCTACAGTAAAAGTTCTGAACACAATGTTCAAACAGAATTTCAAGACTCAGAATAAAGGCTTTATTAAGGCCTTTTCAAGGCTTTTATGTGAAAAATTAGGGCCATTAAAATACGAAAACATGATGACAAGGAAACAATGAAGACTTCCAAAGCCTTAACCAAATTCTTCCATACATACTGGCCCTGTTGCTACGGACCTGACCCAACAGGAGTGTTTCCAGCTGCTGAGTCGAGCTACCCAGGTGTTTAGAGAACAGTACATCCAGAAACAGGACCTCGCCCGACAGGAGATCGAAACTAGGTGGGTGCATTAACTTCAATGTCAAGCGGCAATCTAGTTTCTTGGCTTCGTTCCGCGTGCTCACCTCGTGTTTCAAATTAACCAATAGGAGTGCTATTAGATAATAAATCTGATTCTCGTTGCAGTCTCCCGCTAAGCTCCAAATCACACGCTCTTAGATTTCCACGTGCGACATCACTAGATAACAGTGTATGGAGTTCGGAATAGTTTGACTGAAAACAGACAGGCTATAAATAGCGCCGAGCAACCACCCGTCAGCGATACGACAGAAGACCATAGGAGGATATCAGGGGATAGGTTGTAGCATTAGCGGAGACATATACGCTGATGTAGCAGGATGATCAGGTACATTCAAAATCAACAAAATACAAAACCATATTTTGAAAGCAACAGCAAACTCAAAAGACTAATAGTTGAAACAGCAGAATCACACAAATATTTCTGAATGTACAGTAGAACACGGATATAACGAACTCCAAGGGACCAAAGAATTTAGTTCGCTATATCCGGTGTTCGCTATACCCATGGCATCTAATTTTAATTATATTATATAGGGACGAGACTTGAAAATTTGTTCACTATATCCGATTGTTCGCTATATCCATGTTCTACTGTACTTGTATGTAAGGGAATTTCTTTTAAAGGTGTGTTGCATCAGCCACACCAAAATAGATTAATTCATTTATTTAGTTTGAGGCTTTTTAGGTCTTTTTTCTCAACATTTTAAAGCTTTTAATTGGTTTTTAGGTCTTTTAAGGCCAAGTGCCCAGTTTCGAGGCTTGTACAAACCCTGATATATCAAAATATTTGAGATCCTCAAAGAGCAAACTGATGCATTTGAACACAGTTTCTTACAATCCTACATCTTTTGTAAAAAGGAATATGCTGAAAGCAAAGGATCTATCAAGAGACAAATTACAATGTGGGGCCATTTTTAACCACAACATTAACTTAGTATCATACCATGAGAAAACTAGATTAGGGTTTTCGGGACAAAAATTAGTGAGTTATTTTCCCATTCAACATGTAAAAAGTAGCAACAAATTCCTGTATGCAACATGTACAATAGCCTTATGATAAGCATCCAAGACAGGACAACAGTAAGCTTATTCTCACTGACTCCTTCCCCTTGTCAAGGAGTTCCTGATTCTGGCAAGCTTGATACCGCTCCTTCAATGGTTGTAGAGCTAGTCTATAAATCATTGATGCTTCTGTTAATCAGCTTCACGACCCTGGTACATCAAAAGGCAATATCACAATGGAGCGTCATTTCCTGACACTTGTAGCCGAGGAAGAAAGAGCTCATATAACATAACCAATGATGCCTGCAACACGAGAAAAGAATTAGTTGATCCCACAGATCAATTCCCGACCGTGTCATACTAAAAGATGTAAAGAAAGTGCTTCCTTGCTTGGTCCTCATCAATATAAGTCAATACTTTGAGAGGTATTTTAGAAGCAGGTTTGATGAAGAAGAACAAGTTCTAATGGATAGCCAACTTCTTTATTGCATGAAATGCAACATTTCGGTGTAGACGCTAACATCATTATCAAGTGATAACGGTGTTAGCATCTACACCAAAACTTGTTATCCATTTAAAATGCTTAAATGGCATATTTCCAAACTTATTTATCATATTTAAAAGAAATCTTTGTCAAATATTACATTCTCGAAAGCACATTGTTTTACTGTACTTGGAATCTCAATCGTAATTTCTTGAAAACAAATAACATTATTAATATTCTTGTGTGCTCATTATCATAATTTTTGCAAGTATTTCTTCGAATTTTATTTAAGTAAATATTTCAATTTAACTGCATATTGTTTTTGAAAATGTAATATATAAAAAATGATCAACGCTAGACAATACATAGAAATGATGTGATTGGTTTGCTAATGAGTTAGTTTTGTCTGCACTTAATTACTCAATTCTTATGTTTCTGTCACCATTTATTCCATCTTTAATAGAAAGGTCTTTAAAGTATTTTTCAAAAAGTGAGAAATGGCCTTATAATGGCTGATGCTATTTCAATTTCCTAAACTGAAGCTTTCAGTGGAATTACATGGAAGCTGTCTAAGAATTGAAGACAAATTAAGAAACATTACATTCATAAACAGCATGTGAGAAGAATTATGGACAAAGGTTCCTTCTTTCTTCATTAAAGCCTTGCAATATTTTGACAAAGATATACTCATGTCGTTCTCAAACAAGCCTTAAAGGGGCAGTAGCACGTTTTTAGGGGGAATATAAGGTGATGTCAGGAAAATAAAAATAAATGGTTCCAGTTGAAAGACAATGTATTGAAACTAAACTGAGCAGTAATAATTCAAACATATAACATTAAGTTCAGCCATGCAATTCATTTTTCTTACACAAAATGAATTAAAGGTGTTCACGTTTATAATCTCCTCCAACCAGCAAAAGACAACAAATCAGCAGACGAGGAGTCCCTGCCTTCCAAGAAGCAGAAGACAACAAATCAGCAGACGAGGAGTCCCTGCCTTCCAAGAAGCAGAAGACAACAAATCAGCAGACGAGGAGTCCCTGCCTTCCAAGAAGCAGAAGACAACAAATCAGCAGACGAGGAGTCCCTGCCTTCCAAGAAGCAGAAGACAACAAATCAGCAGACGAGGAGTCCCTGCCTTCCAAGAAGCAGAAGACAACAAATCAGCAGACGAGGAGTCCCTGCCTTCCAAGAAGCAGAAGACAACAAATCAGCAGACGAGGAGTCCCTGCCTTCCAAGAAGCAGAAGACAACAAATCAGCAGACGAGGAGTCGCTGCCTTCCAAGAAGCAGAGACTTGAAACTGAGACTCAACAGTGTGAGAAGGGTGTTGTTGTTTGGCGCCGCCTGGCAATATTTCAACCATTAACGGCATTCAAGAGTGTTTCGGTCAATGTCAAGAACAGGGAGAAATCTTAAATACAACTGTCACTTGTCACTTGCAGACTTATCTCGAACAACAGAACAAGCACATCTTTTTGAAAAAGGAAAAAATCCTCAATGAATATTCACAGAAGATAAACGATGATCTTCAATATCTCAAAAAAGAAATATCCATTATTCTGCTTAAACTATCTTAACTTGCATATATTTGTGTGAAATCTGTATTCATTTAAGGTTTGGAAATAGATTCGCATAAATTCAACTTGCTTCGCTTATTCAACTGCAATATATGATTCTAAAACATTGTCTTGCAATTGAAACATTTTTTGTTTTTTTTTGTGTGATATCTCTCTATATACCTAAGAAAGATGCTACTTCCCCTTATTTCTTTTATAAAATTATGAGAGTAAAAAAATTCTTAAGTCAACCATTGCATTCAATGATTGAATAGATTTATTGTTTGAAGTGAATACACAAACTGACAGAAAACCATAAAGAAATTAAAAAATTTCTTGGACTTCATTTAATTCCATATTCATATTCATATTGTAAAAAGGAAACAAAATATTGTTCAGAAAACATGACCACTTTCCCCGTGGGCAAGAATCTAATTAGCTTCTGCACACATCACAACATTGATTTTAGTTCCAGTTCAAATTGGATGGATCATGTTTGTTGTACTTCATGTCAAAATGAAAGCTGATATGGAACTCAATTACTGCCGAGTTTGGCCTGCAAGGAACTCATGAGGAATGAAGATGAAGAACGACAGCTCGCAGCATTATAGAGTGCGGAGGGATTTCTAAAGTATCATAAAATGGCTGCCAGGTAATGAATGCAGTACACACATTTGATAAAAGAGAGACGTACTGTGAAGATATTGAATGAAAGAAGCTAAGTGACCCTTCACCCGAGTGTTCAGATCGGTAAACCATGTGGCTCTGTTACAGAGCTCTTCCCTTGTAAAAAGATACATAGATCAAAAAACATTTCAGCTTTTAACAAATTTGATTTCTGAAATCGGCTTGGAAAATAGCTTCTTAGGACATTGCTTAAGTGAGACATTACATAAACATGAGCAGACATTAGTTATGGCCCTGGAGGAGAGAATGAGAACACCAGTTGAAACTTCAACAGCATTTTTACGCAAAATATATATCAAAAGCTCTTCTTCACTTTCTGCAATATATCCAGCACACAGATAGAGAAAAGCCAAATTTATACAAGTAAACAGTAATGAGAGAAGCTTCAGCAGCTTATATTCCATGAAATCAATCAAAAGCTCTTCAGTTCCTGCAGTATGACCCATCACTCAGACAGAACAAAGCCAAAGTGAGACAATCTCTCCTTTATATAAAACAAATGGAGGTCTGAAGCATTGCCTGATGATTTCAACAAGCTATCTATCCATCAAAGCAATCAAACACTACTCAATGGAAAGCGAACTGATCTAGCGTACTTTGCCTATCAGACAGAACAGAGCCGATCAGATCTGGAATGATACCTCCAGTGTTTCTTTTCACTGGTTTCACATCATATCAAAACTGATCTGGACAGACGTGTGACTCCTTCAGTCAGACCGATGATTTCAGGTGACATCACCATCGTCCATGTCAGACTTGTACATCATTTACCTCAGCAATAGAACCCTTTTTGGATCATCTTCCACCTGCAGATTTAAGCGCTTCAAACCTATTTATCATCTCAATACAATATGAAGAAAAACTGATCTGGAGTAAGTCTGAAACCCTGAGAACTGATCTGGACAGGCGTTGGATTCCTTCAGTCACGGTACAGGCAGAGTTTCATGAGCTCGTCAGCAACAAGACAACCCTTTTTGTATAATCAGTCACTTCACTCACTCACTGTATGCAATATGACATCACCCACTTCCACACTCAGACAGAACCCGACCAAACTGATGGTTGAGGTGATTTGGGGTTTAACACGGCTTTCAAGAGTACTTCACTTATATCACTGCTGCCAGTTTTGTATCAGGGACTGGTGTAGCTTTGTATTGCTGTGAAACCTGCGAGCATCGGCTGGAACTTGTGAACCATATGTGGTACTGCACTGAAATTCAGTGTGGCATTGCATCCAAAACAGAAAACTGATCCCCAAAACTAATTTAAACACTTACAATCGAGTGTCAGACTACAAAAGATTGTAATAAATCAATGGCCTTCAGTCAATGTTAACTCTAAAACTGTTTTGTAGAATGATTTCCAGGCCACTACCAAACACTGCACTCAAAAACTCATCAGTCTGATGAAATATGAAGCAAAATAATCTGCAATAGGTTTTATAAAGTGTTGTGGAAATCTAACTTAATTCTTTCAGTCATGGGAAAGGCAGTGTTTCATCTCATTGATTTCAGATTAGGGGAGATCAACATCCAATGCGTCCGACTTTAATATCAAAAGAAGAATTACCCGAGTGATAGGACGGACCCTTACTTTCAAAAGCTCCGGTGTCAAACGTAAGCAAACAATAGAGTTTTAACATTCATGTTTCTGATACAATAACTCAGGAAAATTGATTTTCTATTAGGCAAGATTACTATCTTTCATTTCTGCCTCGAATATCAAATGAGGAATTACCCAAGAAACACAAGCAGACAGAGTCGTCTATATCCCCCGCCATTTGGAATATTTTGACGAAAAAAAACATGACTTTGAATTTTAAGTATCTCTGATTTCTGGTGTTGTAAATTGTCACAACTTACAATTTCAAAGAAAGTGCAAAAAATTATAATCCAAACAAGTTCAAACCCCAAAAAGGCACATCTACACATAATGATTGATCCATACACCAAGTTTGGTTGAGCTAGGTCTCAAGGTTTTCAAGTTCTGCTCCAGAAACAAAATCTTAAGTATAGTTTCCATGTAAACAGCTAAAAATAAAAATAGAGCCATTGGCTCTATAACTCATCAGGCTTCATATCATTTGTGCTTATTGGTGTGGCAAATGTGGTTCCCCCCTTACTCTTTATCCTCTTTATCTAACTTAGGAGACTGCACAGAAAGTTTTAGCTTTCTACTAAGGCCTGATGCTCCTTGAGAAAAAGAGGAAATAAAAATGCAAAGAAGTTGAAAACCCCAAAAGGCACATCTCCACAGGATGCCCGTTGCACATACCAAGTTTCGTCGAGCTAGGTCTCACTGTTTTGGAGTTGTGCTCCGGAAACGAAATCCTATGTTACGTTTCCATGGAAACGGGTAAAAATAAAAATGCAAAGAAGTTGAAAACCTCAAAAGGCACATCTCCACATGATGCCCATTGCACATACCAAGTTTCGTCGAGCTAGGTCTAAAAGTTTTGGAGTTGTGCTCCGGAAACGAAATCCTATGTTATGTTTCCATGGAAACGGGTAAAAATAAAAATGCAAAGAAGTTAAAAACCTCAAAAGGCACATCTCCACATGATGCCCGTTGCACATACCAAGTTTCGTCGAGCTAGGTCCAACCGTTTTGGAGTTGTGCTCCGGAAACAAAATCCTATGTTACGTTTCCATGGAAACGGGTAAAAATAAAAATGCAAAGAAGTTGAAAACCCCAAAAGGCACATCTCCACATGATGCCCATTGCACATACCAAGTTTTGTCGAGCTAGGTCTCACCGTTTTGGAGATGTGCTCTGGAAACATTATCGGGACGGACGGACGGACGAACGGACGGACGGAGACCATTTCAATATCCCCCCCCAACTACGTTTGGCGGGGGATAAAAAGGAATACTTGAAGTCACAAGCTCCAGCGTAATCATCAACAGAGCATGAAAGTATAACAGATCAGACGAAAACAACAGACTTTGACAATAAATCTGCCATCTTATATAATGCAATGGAATTCCTATATGGTGAGATAAACAAAGGAGAGTTAGTCAGGGAGAAACAGAATATAAAGAGAATATTCCCGGAGAGATGTGTCATTCGACTCGTTGCGTTTTAAAGAGACTGATCTATCGGCTCCTGGTCTGCCATCTTGAATTTGGGGGGGGAGGGGGGATGTCATGAAAAAGTGCTGTACTGTTACTTATTTTACTGCTCGACATACATACTTATTGATAAAGTAACCATCAAATTCTGTCTAATGTTGCATCATGTTTTTCATGTATCCTAGTCTATGCTAATTGTTTTTGATATGAATTGTTTTGAATATTATGTAATTAGTTGTCATCACATTTCTGGAGAACTGTAATAATACAAAATTTATTTCCCTTATTGGACAATAAAGATAATCTTATCTTATCTTATCTAATACTTTATGTACTTTTTTGATACAACATGCACACATTTATAACTGATTAAATAGACTATTTGATAAGTTCATGTAATTCTGTAAGTAAATGTTTACACTCAAAGACTGATGAATGACTTCCAACTCATCCCTCTCATGTCACTATTGACCGAGAGTGAATTCCTCTATATCAACATGTCAAATCTGTATCAACATCACTGTTACTCTTCTAACTTGGTTGTATCAAATGGGATTGGAATCTCCTTAACTTTCGACAAAACATGTACCCAGTCAAGACCCTCCTTTTAGGTGACTGTGAAATTACTTGGCTCAATTATTGTGTAAAAAATTTTGCACCTTCATAAAAATTTTCAAGTCTGCAAGCCAAGATCATTGATGGTGATGTGAGGTGATATGGGGTTTATTGCCGATTTCAAGAGTATTTCACTTATATCGCGGCTGCTAGTATTATTGCAGGGAGAAAGCCCGCAACACTAATGTGGCTATGTATTGCGATGAAACCTGTCAAATCTGAAATTAACATCACTGTTACCCTTCTAACTTGGCTGTATTAACTGGGATTGGAATATCATTGACTTTCTACAAAAAATACCCAGATCTGTATCAACAACACCCGAACAAGATCCTCCTTTTAGGTGACAGACTGTGAAATAACTTGGCTCAATTATTGTATAAAAAGTTTTGCACCTTCATAACAATTTTCAAGCCTACAAGCCAGGATCATTGATGGTTCCGCTAATAAATATACAAATCTTGACCGAATAATTTCTCCCTCTGAAAGCATGTTCACCTCCTGCAGTGGAATAGTCGAAGAAGATTGACAAATCAGCAGTGCATTCAACTCAAGGAAATCAACTGGAAGCTAATTCAAATGGGAGATTAAGTGCAATGAAAAAAGATTAGGCACACGTTCTCAGGCAGACAGAGTAGAGCTAACTGAGGATAGTTCCACACTAAATCACTAAATTTGTCTGATACCTTCACTCTTCCTATTGATTTTTTATTAGGTGAGATTACGTCCGTCGTTTCTGACACGAATATCAAATGAGGAATTGCTTGAGTAACATTTATAGTCGCATGTTTCAGTCTCGTGCAATAATTGGAGATATTGAGTCATGTACAACAGTTGCAAGTTCCGTTCTTGTGCAATAATTGTGGATATTAAGTCATTTATCTCAGAGCTTCAAGGAACACATTTGGAATAAATTACACGAGACATGGAAGGAATAAAGTTACATTGTTATTACAATCCAGGTAATAGCTTATACTGTAGGGAAGAAAACTCGAGTTTTATTGGCATATCATCATGGAAGTCGGGACAGGAACATTACTATAACCAAACTAGTGATAGGTTTACAACATCACGGTCGATAAGACACATAGACAGAACCATTAGAGGTTAGATGGAAAACTCTACTCACTCTTTGGTGCCCATGAAACAAGTACAGGTTGCACATTGATGCTGTGGAGTCGTTGATTCATTTGATTTACCAACAAGAGATGGAACATAAGAGGTGTGATTAATAACATAAAGCCTAGGAGTTATTGATGGCATGAGGAGAATATTCAAATATCTAATGTTGAATGTCTAAATACTGTATAATAAGTCTGGACTATTTTATCACCATGACATGAAGGGACCAAACTCACAGACCAGGTTGAAAACAAAACTCAACAAGATGTGTTTGTGAAACACGAATGCCCCTGGATGCATATGTCAAGTATCAAAGACCTAGTTCCGACCAATCAAAAGTTATGACCAAGGTTAAAGTTTTTGTGGACAAACGGACAAACGGACAGACGGACGGACAGACGGACAGGTGAAAAACAATATACCCCCGGAATCTCTGATTCGGGGGCATAAAATCTCTACAGTTCACATGAACCACTGACTTAGTAAGGTACTACATTTCGGGATCAGATTGAGAAGGCACTGGGACCATTACAGATCAGATAGAAATATTCCATTCTCAAGCAGCACATGTAGCGACAGATTTTAGAACATTTATAAATGCTCTAAAGATTGTTTGACTTATTTGGGTTGATAACAGGAACCATGTAATTAAATCTTAAAAAGGCATCTGATTTAAGCAACAAAGACATGAACAGTTATAAATAACAGGTCTGAGGGAAACCATTGAAATCTTAAAAGCATGTGGGACATGGATTCAGTGAGTGAGTTATCCTTTTCCACCACTTGGGCAGTATTTCAACCATTAGCGGCATCACACAGACAAGGGGAGAATGAAGAACATTAATGCTGTATTGAGTCATTGTCTCATCACCGATACATCAACAAGTCAATACACCCTTATCTGAGTCTACACAGAATATGAAACATAACAGATAGGAGAAAACATAATTTACAGCTAACCATCACACTGGACATATTTCTAGCAAGAAAAGTCTAATATTACCACTAATGTTGATAAACTCTTCTCATGGAGCCTACAACCACTGTAGTTAAAGAGAGCAGTTTCCACAGATCACCTCCACTCTTTATGGGAAACATCACAACATTCTCAATCTATACATTGCATTTGGGAGTCATCAAGAAGACCTTATAATCCACTGACAGAAAATATGTGAAAATCAGTTGTAGACAAGAAACACTCTACAACTGGGCTTGATAAACAACCCTAGATGAGAAACTTGATATCACAGTTCCTACATCAATTTATCTGCAAGAGCAAGAGATTTGATCATACAGTGAAACAATAAAAAAATCAACGATTAGCAACTGTGAGCATTATGTAACTAAGCAAAATGAACATCTGTCATTTCTTTGTTTTTTTGTTTGTTTATTTTGTTGAGTTCTTGTGTACTTTGTTTATTTGGCTTTGCACTGGTGAGCTACACATTAAAGCAAAGCTTTGTTACCAAACCAGATTCTTTAATGAAAAAATATGTTTAAACCATTCACAAAGGACACATTAACTTCTAAAGGCAACCATCACAACAGTCTTGAAACTCTACAACTCACTTGGGAGTCACAAGGATTTTAATCATTCACTGACTTAAAAACTTGAAAGACAAGATTTTGGGAACATCGATTTTCAGAGAAAAGTGTTGTGGGAAAGAAGTGTAATGATTCTTTTATTGATTCTAAAGACATCTTCTTGCAGCAGTATAATTAGTTTAGCCGATTGTACCTGGAGTAATTAGCAGAGCTTTGAATATTCATAATCATATTCTTCTTAATTAAACAACTCACCAGCTTTATATAATAATATTGATAATTATCATTGCACAATTAAATCAACTAGTGCATGCTCAAGGTGCTAGTGACAATAACTCCCTGGTCTATATATATATCATAGGTGACCATCTTAACCATGTAATGTATTTGCTGCTTTTGATTAAACTCAACTTGTGTCTCAGTGTAGGTCAGGAAATCAACCCTTCATAGGCCAAGATTTGTCAACAATGAGCAGGTAACCCATTCATCCGGCAAGCTGCATTGGGTGTTGCTGAACTACATTGACAGCTGTAAACCGAGCATTGCCAGGGATAGGGAAAGGCAGGGGCCACTGAAGGAAAGGTTTTCCATTAAAATGTTTAAGTTTACTACAGATAGAAGGGAATGAGCAATTTGTATTATGGGGGTGTGGGTTCAAATCCTCCATGGGACTCGACACAAAAAAGTACAAGAATCTGTACTATGGAAGATGGTGATCCCAAATATAACGTGCTACATATTAATAAAAAGCTTAAAATATTGTATTTCCTCTCCAATAAGCGCGGGGGGTCATAGGTAGTTTAGAAAATAAGTGCCGGGCCTCTTATAAGAGCAGGGTCCAAACCATCAAATTTATGTCCCTTAGTAAAAAAATTACATATATCATTGTAAAATACTGTTTAACACAAACTTCAATTTTCTATCAAAGAAATAAGCGCCGGACCTCCAATAAGGAGTGCTGAAAAAATAAGCGCCCGGGCGCTTATTGGAGGAAATACGGTAGCCCATTGTAAAAGATATCTTTCTCAATTCCTGACTGCAGATGACTGAGTACAGGTATTGGATGAACAGCTGCACTAGATGTCTGATCAGGTTTGCTAATTTTATCCAGACTAATTAGTGAGGTCTAAAATATTCACAATATTGATATTAGTTACTTTGATTGCGCTAAGCGGTGCTCGTACTTGTTCAACTTCGTACTGAACGTTACACAAGAGTTCATTGACAACCAACAGGGCAGTCCTGATATCAAGTTTTATTATGTGATGAGCGGTGAGAGACTGAGTTTTCTCAATTCTAGAAAAGTGTTCTCGCCACTGAGTGTAATATCACTTTTTCAAGTCAGTGAATATATCACAGAGGTGGTTGACATCATGTGTACAATGGTTTGCTGTCACTTCTACAATCAATGCGACATCATCGCCGATCAACAATGGTATGACATTACCAGAAAACTCTTGAGTCAAGACCTTTTGAACATAAATCACCACATTTTCGACCACAGAGATATAATAAACATAATATCCATGGTTTTGATTGTGATATCACTTATAAATCACATTATGAGTAGGTAATTGATTTGTTTAGTTGATAATTATATTTTAATTTTGTTTTTAAGGCTGCTAGAGTCATAGAATGTTTGCTACATTTCTAGCATAGATGTATTCCATTGTTAAGATAACAAGCATCTGACATGGTCGAGCTATATCCCCTGCAAATTGCACATTATGTATAGGTTTCACTAATCATATTGCTGATAAATTTTTGTCGCACAAAATAACACAAGTTTTTTAGGATATGAAAGAAACTGTTCTAATAAAAAAAACTAAATGATACCAACTTTAAGTTCACTGTTGGGCATAATTCAAGTAAACTGACAAAATTAAAATCAAACAAATGAATTTATGTATTTAGATCTCCAAGATCAATTTGATCATATGTAAACAAACATATTTTCAAAATTATTCTTCAAGACACACCTACAGATGATTATGTCTCTTCATATCAAATTTGATCCAAATGTGATGATTACTTTAGAAGTTGTGAGCCGGAAAGGACTTGTAACAGTTTTCCAACAGAGTCCTCATTTTTGGCCAAAAAAGGCAAAATGTTATAACAAATATTTTCAAAATTGTTCTTCATGACACATCTTTATATGATTATGTATCTCCATATCAAATTTGATCAATATGTGATGATTAGTGTAGAAGTTGTGAGCCGGACAGGATTTGTAACAGATTTCTTACAAATTTACCACTTTTTCTCCAAAATCCTAATATTTTATGTAGAATTTCATAATTTTTTTTACTTATGACACATTATAACACGTTTCTTCATTTCCATGATGAATTTGAAGTGAAATGGTTGATTAGTTACAAAGTTATGAACCGGACACAAAGTGTAACGGACGGACGGTACCCATTTTAATACCCCCCGCAACTTTGTTGGGGATAAAAAGGAAATTTAGAACATCATTCTTCTTTTGAATCCAATTTTTATCCATTTTCGTAGATCTTGCCAGAGTTTTTACAAACTTACATTCATAAAAAAGATTGACAATCGATTCTGCTTGTTGCAGAATGTACACTGTGGTGATTCTATGATGTCATATCTATGTAAATCTTTATTTGTTGTGAGGATTCTATGGAGAAATTGATAAATTTATATCTTAGTTTTGCACATCTTCTTTGAGAATTTACTAATATTTCATGTATCGTGATAGGCATCCTTCAGAACAATACAATATCAAGGATAGTGTTTCCCCCAGGTTGAAAAAAGGGCAGGGTAAATGCCTTTTGAAAAGGGCACAACTTCATGTAAAAGGTAAATTGTAAAATGAAAATGGTAAAGCATTAAACATAAGTATCTGCAAATATAAACATTGAAATATACTTGTAATTGTATTTTAGTTTTGAATTTAGTAATAAATGCGATGTTTAACCTAATATAGAAGGACAAAGGATTTAAAATACCTGAAATTAACTCATAATGCGATCATTAAGCTGTATCCCCCCCACTCTGTCAGTAATCCCCCTATTGTTCCTGTAAATAGCTAAACATGTGGTCAGCAGACCGTGTGTCCTGTTGAAACAATGGATTGATCTTACTGTGACTGAAAAAGGTAACTTGAATTTTTTCAGCTAGCAAAAATGGCATTACATTTTAGAAAAGGGGCAGGGCGCACTCTGAAAAGGGCAGGGCGCTGCGCCCTGCTAAATATGCCTAGGGGAAACACTAAAGGGCCATGTATCGTGAAAGGATACTGTATCATCGCATTGATACACCTCTGGATATGAATAGTGTCATGATGATATCATTGACTTTGAATAGGACTGGCTCTTAAAAACAAGATCATCTGCTAATGACCTGAGTAAGGAATCCTTGCACAATGTGACGTACTGCACAACAACAAATTGACTGATATATCTCAAGAGGTGATAGAAGCGACTCTTTTCATATCAAGACGATATGACATATAACAATAGTACTATCTATTCACAATACAGTGCCTATCTTTATGATCTGTGTTGATTATTACACAACCAAAAATGGCCGATCAAACAAAATTGCTGATAGGGGGATAATTTCACACAATGCACATAAGAAAATGATACAAAGCAATGTTATGGATGACAACTTCTTTATTTATATCCTGGACACTTCTTGTCCGTTCTTGAGGAGGATAACAAACATTGATATCATTATCTTTTATCATATATACTAATGTTATCTTATGATAGTAATACAAGGGTGCAATACGGAATATGTTTTCCAATTCTGTATTGCACTCTAGAATCCGTATTGCACGCCTGCCGGTTCTACCTTTTTTAAGCTTCTAAAGCTTCTCAATTCTCGCTTTCGCTCGTTTTATACAAAATCATTAACTCGTTTAATAAAAATAGTATTAAATGGAGGGTCGTTTAGTATCCTCTATGTATCTAACTTTTGTGAATGAGTAATTTCATTTTAATGGTGCGCCAACCTCGCCCACAGGGCAAGGGTATAGTAGGTCATTTTTTATTTGCATGCGTCAATGGCGCTAGGGCGCGGTCTAAAATGGACTCTGGTAATGCCATCGAAGAATTTCAACAAAATATTGCTGACCCATCAAAAAAGTTGATAGAAGCGTCCCTTTAATTTGAAAGAAACAATAATCTTTCAAAATGATCTTAATCATTACACAACTTAATCAATTCACAACAAAATGGCCGAACCACTTCCAAAGGTAAAGCGCAACTTTAAGTAACAAAAGAACACAACAACAATCCACTTCAAGAGCTGATAGAAGCAGCCCTTTAAACGGCCTGTTCGAGCACGTTTTCACCGATAAGCTTAGGCTGCTAACGAAGCTATTTTTAGATACAGCGAGTCAGCCCTTTAGCAGATCTATAAATAGAATGAGAAGAGTCCCTTCCCATAATGCATTGTAGTGTGCAAGGATAATTCTGGGCGAGACCTATGTTTTTAGTGCTCATCAAAATATGAAAATGCCCCTTCGTTTTTTAAAAACAAATACTCTGTTAATATCATGAAATTTACATGGTGATATGTGTAAAAGCGTCATTTCATCCATAGAAACATTATCATTGTCATATGAACAACAGTAAAATCAGTTGCACTTAGGTCTCTTGCAGTGACATGTCAACTCATGCTTGTAAAGCATTTTAAAAATATTTTGCAGTTGAAAATCCGTAAATTTAAGTGTACATTTCAGTACATTCCATTTTGGGGCAAGGCTTGGCATTTCTCTCGCAGGCAATTTCAATCTGAGTTCCGCAATCGACCTTGACTTCGCAAAACCTCATTCATTATAAAACAGTTTTTTCCAGAAAGATATCTTATTGACTTCACATAAAGTTTTATGGTCAGAAAAGTACAGCACTGTGTATAATTTGGAGTGTGGCAGCGCTGACGAATCTTTGAAAGCCTAAGCGAATCCACTTTTCTTCTCAGTTTGATATGGTCAGTGTCAGTGCCATTTGAGGTGTCATATATGCCTATAGACTCGAATAAACAATCTGTCTGTCATATTTACTTATGCAAACATTATTTCCAAATCCCATACAATCAAAACATCCAAGTAACTTCAACACGGACCATACACTCAGCTGGCAATAATCCTAGTGGCCGCCATGATCACAATACAAATTTGCTGTATAATGGTAATGCCTTAACAAAATTAAGAAATAAATAATTGAGTGATAGAAGAGGAACATGTTTATAAATAATTCATAATAAAACATATCAGTTACGACAATGTTTTGTGGCAGTAATGCATGCCACGCTCGTAGCTCTGATGATTGGCTTCATTTCACAAAGTTTTTCTTTTTTGAGCGATACACTTTATTCTTTGTCAAATTGTCTAAACATGAACAACTGAAATGTTATCCGCATGTACATGTTTGAAATTAAGTGTGAAATAGTCATTAAAATATCATATACATGTATATTTGTTTACAGGAAAGTCCTCCTGAATTTCATTTCCACAAAAACTACACCGCTCGAAGTGCATGCTTGTCAGTGGCTTTGATTATTTTCGCTATTTTTTTTATTTGAAGGACGGATTGGAACTGATTACCAAACATGACATAATTATTAACATAAAAAAATAGAAAATAAATTGAATATATAAAATGTGACGTGTCGTGTGCAAAATGGAATTCCCTCCCGAATATTTGTGGAACAAAAAATACCCGCTCGAACTGGCCTTTTAAGTATAAGACAAGAACGTACCTTGATGACCTGAGCGAGACACTCGGCGCCCTGACCGGAGAGACTGCAAGCTGTCAGGTTGAGGGAGCTGAGGTTGATGCAGTTCTTGATCCCGTGACACAGCGCTGCAGGGCAAGGGTTAAACTGAGATGGCGTCATTGACAGAGACAGTTGGGTAGAACTCCAGAGAGAGGAGAATTTCTACTTTCTTTTTTATCTTTTTATCTATCATTATTCATAGGGTTTCATAGTTATAAAAAACTAGATTAGCGTTTGCGGGATACCGCAAAAACAGAGCAGCCCCAGAACTTGGGGTTTCGCCTTACCCTGTTCCGCCTTTTACAGGCCTCACCAAATTGGGAATTTTCACGTGACCTTGACCTTTGACACTCAAGGTCACACAATCAATTAACACATTTCATTGAGTATAACATTATTGTAATGAAATAAAGTGTTAAAAATTAAATTAATCCATTTTCTCCATATATGTTGACCTTGCTGTAACCTTGACCTTCGACATTTCGTACCCAAAACTTTTTGAAAATTTTGTACTTCTCAAGAGATAATATATACAAAATCCAAACTTCATAGCACAAAAAAATTTCAAGTTATTGTGTTTACAAGGAATTGCAATAACTCATATCTCATGACCTTGACCTTTGACCTTCAAGGTCACACAATAATTGAACACTTTTTATGGAGTATAACAATCATGTATTGATTAAAAGTGATCATAGTTAAAATTAAGCATTTTCGCTAAACCATGCTTAAGTCATGACCTTGCTGTGACCTTGACCTTTGACGGATTGTAGCCGAAACCTTTTCAAATTTTTTTACTTTCCCAAGGATGATATATACCAAGTTAGAGCTTCATAGCACAAAAACTTTTCAAGTTACCGTGTTTACAAAGAATTTTGCTGTGATTTTATAACTCGTGACCTTGACCTTTGAACTTGAAAGTGAACATGTCATAATGATTCCCTGGAAGTATTAACATTTAGACATGTTCATGAGTTCTGAAAAGCTAAATGGGATAAAGTTATACCCAAATTTAGTGCATTTTGTAATAACTCGTATCTCATGACCTTGACCTTTGACCTTCAAGGTCACACAATCATTGAACACTTTTTATTGAGTATAACAATCATGTATTGATTAAAAGTGTTCATAGTTAAAATAAAGCATTTTCGCTAAAACATGCTTACGTCATGACCTTGCTGTGACCTTGACCTTTGACGGATTGTAGCCAAAACCTTTTCAAAGTTTTTTACTTTTCCAAGGATGATATATGGATGATATATACCAAGTTATAGCTTCATAGCACAAAAACTTTTCAAGTTATCGCGTTTACAAGGAATTCTTAGAGTGAATACATATCTCGTGACCTTGACCTTTAACTTTGAAAGTGAACGTGTCAAAATCGTTCCCCCCAGGTATGAGTAGTAAGGTATGAATAAGAGTTCTGGAAAGCTTAGTGGAAAAAAGTTATAGCTAGTAGTATGAGTGCGGCGGCGGCGGCGATGGAAACTTCACAAAAACTGATAGCAGCCCCGTCCTTAGACGGGGCTGCTAATGAGAGTCCAAGGGACTCTGAGTAACATTTTTGAGGGTACATTTTCTATGGAAGGAGTCCTTGATAAAACAAGATGTGTTTGTGAAACACGAATGCCCCCGGATGCATATGTCAAGTATCAAAGACCTAGCTCCGACCAATCAAAAGTTATGACCAAGGTTAAAGTTTTTGTGGACAAACGGACAGACAGACGGACAGACGGACAGACGGACAGACGGACAGACAGACAGACAGACGGACGGACAGACGGACAGGTGAAAAACAATATACCCCCGGAATCTCCGATTCGGGGGCATAAAAAGATGGAATCGTAATTGATGTTTCACACTTGATAAAGGTTGCTAAAGATTTGTCTTTTAATGGGTGGTTATTTTGATGTTTTCATGAATTCATAGTGAAATGGGTCTTCATAAAAAGATTTCATATTTGTATTTGCATCACCAAGGACCAATAAGATTTAGAGGTCATCTTCTGCATCAAAATACCCAGGAAGTTGAGTCACATACCCTGTATTCAACTTTCAAAATATATCAATTGTGTATTCTGTAGAATTGTAATCAGAGAACAGGCTTAACAGTAATATGGATGTAAGAAGAATAACAACATTATCTAAATGACTGTAAACAGATTGTCATTAGGTTGATGGAACTCTTTATGTACTCCTTAAATAGTGCTGCAAAACCCAGAGATTTTAATCTTCACGCAAATAAACAGTGAAGATTTTTTGTTAAGCTCATTTCAAATCTCTTTCTGGTTGTCATTATCAACTCCCCTTATAGAGATATTTTACAAGTGCTTCATGAAATAAATTCTGGGGAGTTGAGACATAAAATTTTACTTATCAATATTAGAGCAGTTGAAATTGGATGAATGAAGGGAAATTAAGGTGTTAAATGTTGCTTCTGATATCTTTTTATAGGGGATTAAATCATCATCATCATCATCATCAAAGCAGTCTGATAAGAATGGACACAGCTCCAAGGAATAAACATTTCAAATTTAATCAGACTGCATACAAGCAATGAAAGCCATTGTATTGTGTTATGTGGTTAGTAATAGGTGAGAACCTTCAGATATTCACTATTATTCACTTAACCCAAAACACAAGTCAATACAAAGAGGTGTTGGATGAATGAAACCATATATATCTTAAAAAGATCAACCACAGGTAAATATAGTATGTTTAATTATTTTATTCTGGACATGGTAAATGAATGATTAAAAAAGTGTCATTACATGTTAAAAATGATCATTGGGTGAAACTGCTACGTCATAGAAGGTAGACACGCTCGGGACAGGCTTCAGTGACCGCAGATTCTGTTCACCGAGGCTAATTAGGCCGTGTATTTTAAAAGCCGTATTAGGCAAGTTACCGTCCGATTTCGAAAATTCAAAGTTGAATCAAATTCAAATTGCAAGCCCCTTCTTATGAATCCCGAAAGTGGCCACAGACCATTTAAGTCCCCCTTTAAATGTATGACGGAATTGATACTGTGTTTGCTTTATATTGCCAGATTATTTTTACTATAGGTTTACGACATAATTTCTGACCTTCTTGTTGTATTTGTATATGAAATTTGGTGCAAAACTCAGCCCTACTTCTCAATGTTATTGTAAGATAGAGTAATGGGTAGACATTGACTCTTATGTCAATTTCCGAGTTGAAAGATTTGATTGCTCTGTGTTTAAAGTGTTGGACACAGTTGATTCTGATTGGCTACTTACTCTCGATGCCTGGTCCGCCAACTCGACAGTATTCCAGGGACAGATGGTTGAGAGACGTGTTCTTGGAGAGACCCTGCAGCAAATAGAGGATATATTATGAAGAGTGTATTTTGTATAATGTTCAAGGGAAAGGTCTTAACATAAGCGTTGTGAGCTTGTCCACCAAACCCTTTCATGAGCTAGAAATGTACATTCATAATGTGGAATAAATATGTTTCAAACAAATAGTGGAAATAGTCCATTTTGATTTCAGAAACAAAAATCCTTGATTACAAATTCAAAACAAGTGTAACAGGAGAAGATTCTAAGTAGCATTTTCCCCCCAAAAAATAATCAAAATCATATAAGTACCCATCTTTATACACTCTCTCACATTGCACCACTATCCTTTCTTTTCCTATTCTTACCCCTTCTCTTTTTCTTTTTTATTGTTACATCGATCCGTGCCAACTACTTGAATGTGGATGTAACACCCTCTTTTTTGTAATAAAATTTTAAAAAAAAAGACAAATCATATAAGGAGATTCAAAAATCAACTTTTAGAATCTTGTCCTTTTTTTCACCTTATAGATTATCCTTTTTCCAGTGTTTACCTCATCTTCACATAATCACTGGACCTCATGGCAGGAAACATTACATAACACTACCTTAAGCATATTTTGGTACAGAAAATTGTGTTTGTAATGTTCAATTTTGTCTATTTATTTCATTGTCACAAGTTACCAACTCCAAAATTTAAGATGAACGAAAGCTACTATTAGACGGCTTGTACAAAAATGTCAACATCCTAGCCATATGAGCTAGAGGAGATTGCTTATTTCATAGACAACTTCTACATGCAATAATACATAACAGCAAAGAAATAAATCATTTTAAGTTACATGGGCTGAGTTGGACAAGAACAATAAGTGATCAATCAGTTTTTCATTCGATAGTCCGAAAGAATAATTTATGACATGTTAGCTTGAGCTTATGTCAAAACATGGACCTACGGAGTTGTGGACCTCATGGAGCTGAAACTACAAGATGGCATAAGATTATCAAAATAGTTTATATTCTAAAACTTTGACGATTCTGCCTTGATGTGTTTACCTTGACGAGAGTCTCTATATCCCTCTCACGGAGAGGCAGCCCCTGTAGCTCTAGACATCGTAACACCGACGATGACGTCAGACACTCCTTCAGAGCACGACACAGACGGAATGTGATCTCCTTCGATCGGATGGCTGGCGTCTTTCTCTTCTGCATACATACTCGCTTGCCTGCCAAAACATGTCACATTTGAGATTTGGACTCAAAAAAACTAAAAGGGAGTATTCTACTTGGTAATTCATCTTTAAATTTGAGATGAAATATGGTAGAAAGATATCACAGTTGTGATTCAGAACTTTAAAATATGAGATAAGATAGAAAGATAAAATAGACAATAAAAATAGGGTTAGTAAAGTGGTTTTCTGATGAAAGATTGTTTACAAACGCTTATAGATAGGATAGCCTCTTCAGAAGGAAATAGCTTCTTTGGTTGGAATAACACTTACAAGGGGAATATATGGATGACAACTTGGTATATGATGTTTTGACACAGGTTCTTATTCTATTAGTGAAATTTGATTTCAATTATGAAATCACAACCAATTCCCAACTCTGTTATTATGAAGAGTGTTTATTTGGAGAGAGAAGAAGCTAAGAGTAGTCAGTAATAACTAGTAGTATGTAAAAGAGAGAGTCTACGTACTGTCCTCCTCAGTTGGGGGTGTGAAGTAACTCCGGACAGCTACAAACTCCAGACTCTTGTTGATTCTCAGCGTGTTCAGGATCGGCATCCAGTCATTGACTCTGCAATACACGGGACATGATCATCATTACCAGGCGGGCGTGCGAGTGAATCAAGCTTCTGAGCCAAGGGTACAGATGAGTGGAGTTAGCGTAACGTTTATACCCTGAGCCAGGATGAATCGCACTGAGAACTCTTGTATCACTTAACTTCTTACCTACTTGTCTTGGTAAAAATTATAATTTTGTTATTACCTGATACGGTCACCGTTGATATCCAGGACTCCCTGACAGAGATGAGATTTGACCGCCGGCAGCGGGACCGAGTCTTGAAGGGCACAAAGGTTGTCATAGTGACTCTCAAAGTCATAGGCGCCACTCTGACGTACTTGAACGCTCTCTATCATCTTGGTTGCAATTTATCAGATTACTGCTGAAAATATAACTTTGATGTCTAAATACAAAAATCAATAAAGTGGAACTCTGATATATAAGTTCATAATATTTCAAAACATTCCATCATTGGCTTTGATTAACTTACAGTTTATCATGAAAACAAAAGTCAGTCTTTCACTATAGTTCAATGGATGTGTAAAAGTAATGGAAACACTGATCTTGTCTTGACACTATTATCAAAATAATACGAAGAAAAAACTCCTACTGTGTTATGAGGGGGAAAGTGTCTTATATCAATCAATTCTACCTTACACTAATACCATGATGCCCCCTGATATCCCTACACTATAACAAACGGGAACCCTGTTTTCGTAGACACGGTTGGTTCATAAAACAGATAAAACGTTGGGTTCATAGACAGATTGAAATATTCATATTTTTTCCACACAATAAATTATGTTAACTACTTTTGATTTTAATGTTAAGATATGTTTTGTTTTACGTGAATAAAATTATCTTGTGAGTATGAGTATTTTAAATCCTAAACAATGCATGTTACCGGCAAATTAAAACGGTTTGAGATACTAGCAATTCCTTGTTAAAGAAATATTTTTGAAACATAATTTGCGCAAACAAATATCATATATATATAAAGTACAAATACTAAACATAAAATATTCTTCAATGAACCAAGTCCATTGTCGGTTTACCTTGATGTAAGACTGTAAGTATCAATCAGTTTAATATTATTGATCGTCATTAATCAAATAATTCATGGTATTTATCATTTCCTCATAGTAATTGGGCATTGTTGTCAAAGTAGTGTCATGGATTATTGTTGTCTAGCCATGGTTGATTGTTAATTGCAGCGTATGAAAGCTTTGAAACCTAAATAAACCCGATTATTAGCTATTAAATATTCAATTTATAACAGAATAAAAACAAGAAATATTAAGATTATAGTAAACAGCACAAATAATAAGCTTACTTTATGTAACATTGTATCAAAACAATCATCCAAATCCATCCAATTTAACTTTTTGGATATCTTTTTACATGGTATAGTTAAAAAATACAGACCTGCCTACCCCTTTTCAGTCCTAAGTGTATACTGAACATTTCAAAGTGTATTCTGAGGTTTCAAAGTGTACAAAGTATGTTTCAATTTGTATATTTCACATTCAAAGTATACAAACAATAAATTATATGAGACAACATTTTAATACAAACTTTTTCAAACAAGTACTATACATCACACTATACTGTACATCAAAGGCTAATGCTTAAAACATGTCAAATCAGTTACATTTATCAGACTTATCAGTGTCCTTTAAGACTCCTGTAGTAATTGGTGATTGGTGTATAATTTAGAAAGTGGGTGTATAGTCGTATTTTATTGCTCAAAATTGTACAAAAGACACCAAAAGTGTACAAGTAGGCAGGTCTGAAAATATGACATTTCATCATAAGTCATGACGTGTTGAAAGTTTTTAATTCTATTTGAAATGTATTTAATTTCACATTTTTGAGTGTCTACGAACCCATTGTCAATCTGTCAACGAAAACACCTACACTCTATTAAACCATTCCATGCAGAGGTTTCGTAAAATAAGGTCAACAAAAATACAGAAAATATTCTTTAATATGAGATAACTGCAATGGTGTTATTCTTTGAGTAAGTTTAAATATCAGAGGTTCACAAATGATTTATTTATCTAACTATGAACTATACAAAACGCATTCAAAAAGAAAATAAAAATGCATGTTTACATGATCGAAAACCGGACAATCGATACATTCAATTCTTAAATTTAGCCATAGTTTGTTGACATTGATTGAAAATATTTGTAAACAACGATGCTTTGATATAGGATATAATCATAAAATGAAAAGGACAAATCATTAACATTTAATCATTAACAAAGTCGCGATAAGAATATTTCGATAGCAATTTGTCATGTTTATGCTTGCCCGAGTTCTACTCGGACGCACTTGTCCGTTTCGTTTTGACAGTAAAAAGGTTTCTCCGCGTTTGGTACTTTGGTAGAACATACAAACTGTGAGGATGAATTGCAATAAAGTTTTCACCTATAATAGGATATTGCCTTTACGCGAAACTGGATAGGTAAAGTCACCGATTCTTATTTAAACTTCCTCACACTGGCGCCATGTCCGTGACGTCACTTCCTAAGTTTCCATATAAACTTCCGGTTGAATAGAAAACAAAATATTACAAGAAACGAAAAATGATCAATTTGGTGATATATCTCAGGAAATCACAATGAAGGTTGGGTTTTTTTTAAAATAGAAATCTAAATTGATAGAGTTGTGAAGTTTCCAATAATTTTTCGGTAAATTAAAAAAAGTTTCTTCAAACTTGATAATTGTCAATTATGTTTTTCAATTCAAAACTTCATCATATATATATATAATTAAGATAGTATCCTGGAAATTAACATTTGAAAATTGATATATTTTTTTAGGCTTTTTCCAAGCCGTCTTACAGAACATGACAAATTGAACATTTCATCCTTAAATTTACTTAAAAACAATTTATGTGGTATTTTTGCAATGAACTATTTCGGTTGTGTGTCATTCGTAAATAATACAAACAAAGCATTTACCTTGAACAAGTATAAAGTCATTTTAATCAAAAAACGACAAAACATTTAGGCCTAATTATTCTTCATTCTCACTTAGAAGTCACAAATAAGACATATTTATTATTGAAGAATACAAGCCACGGTGGGTTGACTTTGACCACGTTATGATAAAGTAAAATATCTAATTTTGGACCGTAATGGGTTCTGCAAAACAAATCTCTCGATGAAAAGCAAATGCTTATATCAATACCGCTCCGGAATGCAGCAAATATAAAACAAATAAAAATGATTAACGAATACACAGAATGTAAAGTGTACAAAAAAATATTTTAAGGTCTGAAATACTCAGGTATCAAGTAAAAACACTGTCGACCTTTTTTGTGTGAACCCCTTTTTCAGTGAAAGTAGGGGAAAAGGATTCGGTTCGCTTAATGAAACATTATACGTTAGTTTAAGAAAAGGCACCAATCTATCGGCATTCATCCGCCATCTTGAAATGTAGCCTAAGCATTGCGAGAAAACATTTTTATAAAATGAAGACTTTATGCAATAGTAAGCGGATAGGTACATTAAGAAAAATAACTATGTTTTGTAATGTTATCTCAAATGCCTTTGAAATGTGTCGGTAGGAATTTTTACATAATATATCACCTCTGTGTTATATATATATTTACATACATACATATCCATACTAGTATTTTTATAATATCTTCATTTGCATATAACTCTTTAAATTCATGATTGTACATTACCATTTGAACTAATTTATTATTTATTACAATATGTATCATGTGTATCCTCATATGCCGTTGCCTGCGGCCTGAGTGTAAATAAAGTTCAGTTCAGTTCAGTTAAGTTCAGTTGTGATGCTAATTCATGACCAAAATAAAGAAATGACTAAATGATTGATAAAAGAAGAGCATATTTACAACAAATTCATAATAAAATTTATCAGTTACGACAACGTTTTGTCATAGTATTGCATTGCACGCTGGTATTTCAGCCATTAGCGGCAACGAAGAACTCAGTCAGTTACATTAAATATACATTAAATTGGTAACGCCGTCGGCTTTCAACTAAATTTGCGAATGAATCCCGGAAATTTTACAAACGCAACTATTTATGGACAAAAGTTAAACATTCCATTGGTTATATTCTCCTGAAAGGAAGAAAAATGTATTGAGAGAAAGATTCATTACCTAACAGAATGAAAAGTAAAAATTCAATCAAATATGTTTTCTTTGCATTTAAACAAGTCTTCTATTGGGATCTGGAAGTACAGGTATGCTGTGGGATGAAAATGCTCCCGTAGTTGATTTTAAATAAAGTATTCTCCCTTTACACCATCTATAATATTTGTTTCCTACTAAAAAATAAATAGGGTCTCGAATACACGCCGGGGGTAAAAGGGTTCTGAAAAAATACAGGCCGGGGGCGTCTATTCGAGGAAATACGGTAGTCGCTCTGAGTGGCTAGAAATACGCACGCGCCAATTTTTGATTGACATATAGAGATTATTAACTGAGTGTGTTTCCGTATCATTAATATCATATAATAGGAATAAAATTTGTATTATGCGAGCCTTTCACAATAAACCAAGGTGAAGGTCATATTGTCGGCGATGTATAGTTGTGAACAGTCTAGAAATATTCCTTCATGAAATGTTTTTTTTTCCAAGTGTTAGAAACGTCTTCTACAATCTATCGACATTTTCAGTCTGATTCCGAGTGCACGAGTAAACATTGTATCTTTTTATAACACAAAATGTTTAAGAACCACTTGTCAACGTCGCTACAACAGGGGAAGTAACTCTAACTGCATTTTGAAAAACTGCATTGTCATTGTTGTTCCGCCAGTTCAGTTACGGTATCCTTAGACCAAACGCCGACTGTTTGCGAAGGTGAGGTTGTTGCGTTTGTTACTCCACTACTAGATAATCTGTACTACCACTAGAATATGATTTGTTTTTGCTGATAAGTTGGTAACCGACACGGTCAAAGCGATCTATGCCTATGTTATTCACGATAATAGAAGCACATTTTTTTTTCGATAGTCGATATTGTTAGCAGCATATCGTTATATTTTTTAAAACAACGATTAAAACAACTTGAACTGCTTGGATAACCAAGCTATGATTTCTAAAATACGAATGCGTGATAAGTTTACCCTGACGGATTTTGTACGATATTTTATTCGATAGAAACACAAAACCTGAAAACTCCCGACGACGTTATCAATGGTTAGTGACCGTTTTAGGACTCGCATGACATGCATGGAGTTTTGAGAAAATAGTTCGTGTTTTGACCTAATTTGCATCTTTATCAGATTTTAATGCAATCGGATACCAAGTTTATCAGATAGCTTTATTGCATCGATAACACCCTCCATTATATGATAAATTGCATTTATCCCATTTATACAAATGATTTTATATAAAAGAAACTGCCGAAAAATGTCATTTGAGTAATGAGTTTAAGTCATTGTTATATTTTGGTTCTGTCTTTACTGTTATGATATTTCCATGTCAGCTGATGTATACAGATGATGAATGTCTCTTAGACTAATATATCAACAAATATAACTACAATGCGTTTGTTGTTTGAATTGGCTATAATGAGATTGTAGCTAAGATGATTCCCCATAAATCTTTTAAATTTGAGTTAGATGTGACGAAGATAAAGCCATGAAAATTAATCATTTTACACTAAATTAACATGCAAGTCTATAGAGATATCGCTTACTTTCGAAAAATAATTCAACCGTTTGTAAATGTGAATCCAAAACCGGACTCACTCGAGAGAGGCTCATAGTAGATATTGATGGTATTGCACTGTTTATATCCTAATCTAGTGGCCATGCAACCCACCCGTTTAGAGCCTCATATCAGTCGTCACGACAGCCATGCACCCACAGTAAGGGGTGAACGTGTAGCTGTTTGTCTGAAGAAATAACAGGTTCTGGTAGGGGAAGGGAGAGATCCTCACCCAGGTTAGAACTTTTCTATGATCATATTGTTTAAAACTGGTCGTGTTTAAAAAAAAATATTATGTTTAAAATCACTAAACAAATGAAAGAAGATTCACTTCCTGGTCAGTGGTTGTATGACTGTGTTGTCGACTTACTTTCGGTTTGATGATAAGTATTTGATGAAGCTGTGAGTGCTTGAATTTATTTTAAAGGTTTCATTGATCATTATTTATTGAATGTGATAAATTCTGATCCCTGTCGTGCAACTTAAATTAGTCTGATACAGGGTTGTTGTGTAGATCTACTTGTATTGTGACAGTGAGGCTCTTTATGAGTGGGTTTACACAAGGCAATTACCAAACTTATTCTGCTTATTCTGCTCATGTATGATGACTTTTCTATACATAAATTTTTATACTTTAATTAAAACTGTGACAGAGATCTTTATGATATTAATCAATGCTAATAGTTGAATTGAATCATTGAATCAACAACCATTTTGCTAGGTTTTGGATTTTTAGATAAAAAGGGAATGTACAATGTATTTACATGAATAGTCAGTAGCGATGTTCTAGAGAAGAGAAATCAGTGATAAAAATTGATAGTAATTGGTGTATACAGATGAAATGACTTATAAACATTTCACAATTTGCAATTTTTAGTGATATTGTCATGATTATAAAAGAATCAAATAAATTACATAGAAATTTTTTTTTTCGAATAGTGAGGGTCTATATGGGTGGAATACTTTTTATACAATTTATATATTATGTTGCTGTCAAATCATTCAGAAAACTTAAATTGAATCATCATTGGTTCGCATCAATATCATGCATGTTTATATCCAGGAAATAGTGGAATTTAAAGCGAAAGGCTGAATTTAGATCAATAAGCTACCGCAACAGGTTTTGGTTTGAGCGATGTCAACCTTTGACGTCATAAGCGCAAGACATTGTAACGTCACAGTGTTGAAAAAGCACAACTGACGTTACGCGGTGGAAAAGAAATGACATTTAAAACACTAAAAAACTCGTCATAGTAGTTCGGCTCCGAATGACATCAACAGGTATCGAATCTACGTTAGACCACGAAAATTAAAAAACACAGTAAGTTTATCTCCTAAATTAAAGATGCCATAAAGTACTAAAACCCTTGAAAAAATCATAAACAATTATTCATTAAAGACAATTAAGAAAGAAGCCTCATTGTATAGCTCCGAGGGAAAAAAATAAGACAATTTTAAAAATTTGTTTTTCGGTTGCAACTCGAAAATTTCAGACATGAACATTTGGAAATTGTTAGCCGCTGTGACATTGTTATGATGTTCTGTGCATTATCTACCCTGTCGTTGGGCCACATGACGACGCTGTAGCAGACGATCCGCGACTTCCTATAGTGACCGCTGCGATGCAGAAAAACAAAGCAAAACAAAGACTTCGCGTTTTTTATCATGTAGGGTGGTAATGAGATAAGAGAATTTTGGAAATACAGTAGAACTCGGATATAACGAACTCCAAGGGACCAAAGAATTTAGTTCGCTATATCCGGTGTTCGCCATACGCATATAATTTTAATGATATTATATAGAGACGGGACTTGAAAATTTGTTCGCTATATCCGAGTGTTCGCTATATCCGTGTTCGCTATATCCGTGTTCTACTGTAAAGGGTATACCTTGTGGTATCTTTTAACCATTTTTGGCGATTTCGAGTTGCAGGGGGTTTACCGTGCAAGTCGGAGTCTAATTTCGCATTGTCCAAAATTGTGCCGGAAAAATTGAAAAAATCGATGTTCTTGTAAATCACTGGTTTTATTTATTCAAGTTAAGGCTCTTGGTTTTTATGTGATAGGTTACTGAACACAAATATTAGAGAAAGTGGAAATGTTTTTGTTATGCTACAGGCTGAAGGCCAAATTTACATATACATTCACATACATAAATTATGTATTTCTTGTAAGTTAAAAGATTAAGATACAACTAAAGTTATTAAGCTAATGATTAAGTGTAAATTTTAAACACTAGATTCAAAATTATTATGCAGGTTTGAAACAAAAGGTTCATTTAACTTTGCATAAGTTGTTTTCAGAACCAACAGAGGATTTGAAAAAAAAAATCTATGTTTAAGCAGATTTCACAGTGTATATCATGAAAAGTAGACTGATTGAGTTTCGGCTTATTCCATACAATTTGTATACGAATTATCTAAATCTGTTCCAAATATCATCAGTTTATGTCAACAATTTAATGAATACGGTTAATAAAAAATTGTCTCATTTTTTGGGCCCGGAGGTATATCAGTTATTTCAGTTGTAGTTCTCTACGGATCTAGACTTGCTCTTCAAGACGTTTTGTTATATCAAAATGTTATCCACTATAGTCTTTTTATTCTACGATCTCTCTCTCACATTTCTTATTAAAGCTTATCATCATCTCAAAGAAAAACTATAAAGGAATTTCTATTCTCCAATCTCTCTTTCTCTTCTCATTAACAGTAAGATGGCGACAGGCGGCAAGCTCCAGGACGACTTCCTGACTTGCAGTGTGTGTATGGAGGTGTTTGTGCAGCCTGTATCACTCAACTGTCAACACTCCTTCTGTCAGAACTGCTTGAGGAAATATCTGCAGACAAAAGAAGAAGCTGTGAGAAACAAGACCATCCCCTGTCCCACGTGTAGACAAGAGACCCCAGTGCCTCACCCTGACAGACCTGTAGAAGAGTGGGCGGGGCAGATGAAACCAGGACTGCTCCTCACTGGGCTCATGGACTCAATTCCACAAGGTATCAATATGACTCTCTGTCTTATATAGAACAACTTTTGTATATCTGAAACCAATCTAATGATTGATTATAGCTAGTAAAATAACATTAAACTATCTAACATTTATGATGATAAAGGACTCTGTTTTGTTCTGACAAATATATGACCGTTAACTTTCTGACATAAGATCACAATTAAGGTTATTGATAACCTGGTAGTTTGTGTTGTATCTGTAACCAATGTCATGATTACTGCACCAATGGATATTGGTTTTTGGTACTGGCACATGTATGTATGTCCAACAATTATCAACATTCATTAATTAAGTTGTTATATTAGAAAATTAGTTATCAAAATTAAAAGTATTAGCTCTGTATTTTCATTTAACTTTTATGTTTATGTACTTGACATACTTTCACTGACGACTGAACTCATGGTTGTTGGTACTTGTATGACTGTTCAACAGTTATCAACAAGATGTATTACTTAATTAAGTGTTTTAGTAGAACCTAAGATTACAAAACTATAGATTATGCCTCGACATTTAATATTGAATGTTGGTGTAAATATATCAAAAACACTTTAATAAAGAATGTTCAATTACAGAAACCAACTGTTGCTCTTGGTGCCAGAAAAAAGGGAAGACAACTCCTGCAGCAACTTGGTGTGCAGAATGTGAAGCCTGCTTGTGTTTCGATTGTCACAAGCTCCACAACACAGTTCCTGTCTTAGATCACCATGAAGTGTCAAGCCTTAAAGGAAACAAGCAATATGTAAAACGAAAACATTTTTGCAAGAAACACGATGAGAAGATAAAGTTGTTTTGCAAGGACTGCAAGAAAACAATTTGCACTGTTTGTTGCAGTATCAGTCACAGGAAATGTGAAGATGTCGTCACCATCCAGGATATGCTCCCAGAGGTCAAGGGTCAACTGAGGAAACACAAGGAGGAGTTTGATGAGAAAGCTGAAACAAACAAGGCACAAATCGTCGGATATGAAGATGAAATTAACGAATACCAGAGGAAATCAACATCATTGAAGACTGACATAACCACAACCATCCAAGCTGCTGTTGATCATCTTCGTGAAAAGGAGACTGAGCTGCTGGGGAAACTTGATGTCCAAACTGATCAACAGACAGAAGATCTGAGGTCCAAGATGAAAACAAAGGTGACAGAGACACAGATGTACCAGCAGCAGTCTCAGTCCATCCAACAGGCCCTGGAGTTGGAGGATGAGGCGCAGCTGTTTGAGATGTATCTGTCGTCTGGATCAGGAGCTGTATCTGACGTCACAAAAACACAGAGATGGGAGAGATCAGATGTTGCTGGTATCAGGTTTATACACAACCTTGATCAACTGAAGGAGGAAATTGAGAAGATGGATGTAAGGAGTGCTGATTACACAATGGATCTGACAGCGACACCTGTACTGCATGAAGTCATTGATACTAAACTAGATGGAGATGTGAGTTGTGTCGAGCGAGATGTTGTTATAGTGGAGAGTTCGGGTACAAAGGTCACTGTGTTTACTGACCGTATTGGTTATCGCCTGAAATCAGTCTACCAAAGAGGAGGGAAAACATGTTCTAGTGTACTAAAAGTGCTGAGTGAACCTTGGTCTATAACAGTTATCAGTGAAGGCAAGATAGTTGTGTCGTTTCATTTATGTCCACGTCTCATCATAGTAGCTGTGACCCCTGACCTGGAACTCCTATCAACAATACAGACAAGTAAGAACTACCTGGGTCTCTCTGCTCTGGATGAATCAACATTGGTGGCAGGTTCTAAGAATCCACCCTCTGTTGATCTGATTGATATGAAGGGAAACATCTTGAAGACCTTCTCAACACTTCCTGTCACGGGGAAGAGCTTTATTGAACCTAGATACATACATGTCACTGGTCAAGGCACTATCCTGGTGTCAGACTGGGGTCTGAAGTCTATCATCTGTTTGACACGGTCTGGAGATGTTGTGTTCACATACACACCTACTGGAGACAGAGCTCTTACATGTCCGTGGGGTATCACTTCCACCAGTAGTGGAGATATCCTTGTAGCTGATTTCGGGTCACACAAAGTGATTCACCTCAGTAAGACGGGAGACTACACCAGAGACATTCTGACATCAGATGATGAAGTACAGTCTCCAACAGGTCTGTGTGTCGATGGAGACAAACTGTGTGTGGCATTGGGCAAAAAGGGCTTACACAAATACAAGTTTAAGTAAAAGATTTTATTCAAAATAAACAAACTTTGGACATTTTAAGTTAGTTTACTTCGATTTTATTTGAAATAAACCAGAATTTTAAGACTGCACCAACAAACAATTGATAGTGGTTTACATTGACGAATTCTATTTCAATAGATTTTGAATGGATCTTGAGAAGATATGTATTTTTCATGTTTAAATATGGAAAAAGTGGACAAATGTGGTTGAAACAACAGAACAGTTTGCCATGCGTATTCTTCCATGTATCCATTTATCCTAAAGATGTATACTTATCTGTGAAAGAAATGACTGTGCTTAAAGGGGCAGTTGCACGTTTTTAGGGGGAATATAAGGTGATGTCAGGAAAATGAAAATTAATGGTTCCATTTGAAAGACAATGTATTTAAACTAAATGGAGCAGTAATAATTCAAATATATAACGTAAAGTTTAGCCATGCGATTCCTTTTTCTAACAAAAAAATTATTAAAGATGTTCACACAAAACAGCCGCCAATGGATTTTATGTGAATCTTCATACTTTGTCCTCTGACTGTGGATGATTGGCTTGAGATATGAGATTTTTGACACTGTCAAAATAACACATTTAGTGTTACCGTACAATTATCAGTGAAAATTTTGAAATATAAAATTATCAAAAAAACGTGCTGCTGCCCCTATAAAATAAGTGATTGTAAGTCATATGCTAAGAGGTGCGAACAGTGTATGCTGTATTGCATCTAGTGAGAGATTGCTGTTTGCTCACTTATTTAATATCAGAAATGGGTGAAACAATTTGTGTCTTCTTTTTTAGAATGTTACAAATACAATAAGAGTTGCACCATAATACGATGGTGATCCTTCAATAGGACCAATACAATAAGAGTTGCACCATAATACGATGTTACCGATACAATACGAGCTGCACCATAATACGATGTTACCAATACAATAAGAGCTGCACCATAATACGATGTTACCAATACAATAAGAGCTGCACCATAATACGATGTTACCGATACAATACGAGTTGCACCATAATACGATGTTACCAATACAATACGAGCTGCACCATAATACGATGTTACCGATACAATACGAGCTGCACCATAATACGATGTTACCGATACAATACGAGTTGCACCATAATACGATGTTACCAATACTATAAGAGCTGCACCATAATACGATGTTACCGATACAATACGAGTTGCACCATAATACGATGTTACCGATACAATACGAGTTGCACCATAATACGATGTTACCGATACAATACGAGTTGCACCATAATACGATGTTACCGATACAATAAGAGCTGCACCATAATACGATGTTACCGATACAATACGAGTTGCACCATAATACGATGTTACCAATACAATAAGAGCTGCACCATAATACGATGTTACCGATACAATACGAGTTGCACCATAATACGATGTTACCAATACAATAAGAGCTGCACCATAATACGATGTTACCGATACAATACGAGTTGCACCATAATACGATGGTGATCCTTCAATAGGACCAGTATAAGAACTATTTGATTTGTAATAATCCTGAATAAACACCAAAGTTAGAACCCTTTCATTAATTTTTTTTTGTCTTATGTGCTCTCAATGAAATCAATTTTAACTTCTGTCACACTGCATTTTCATATATATAGACATGGAGAAGGTATAAATTTAATTAAAAATGTTAAAACTGAATTTTAGAATTTTATAAAGAAATGCAAGGGTGTTATCTAAAAATTGAATTTCAACATATGTTTGTCCACAAGGTAATAACCTGTTTGAAACTTGTAACTTCAACTTGTATAACTGGCGAATATTATGAAATTTATTTCTTATTAATTTTGACTTTAAAATTTAAGTGAAAGTTTAATTTGAAATTGTTACTGAAGATTTATGTTAAATGCCAAATAAATTCAGATCAAAACAACTGTTTTCACTTTTATTACGATAAATAAATAAGTAGGGGAGACCAGGGCAAAGCGCGCCGTCGGGGCAAAGTGACCAAGCCATATTTCTCCTTAACGATCGACAAATGGCGTGGTTTGTCATTATCAACCAATGAAAGCAACCGTTGAGAAACTTTGTATTCCATGTTTGCATCGTTAGCGAGAGTTGGAGACTTACCATTGCAAAAAGTTGAAAAAACGGCATTTTTCTTTAAGGAAAGCATATGTCCAAATTGCAATATTTCATATAAACACTAAACGCAACATTTAATTCTAAAGCAAATGTTAGATAAAAAAATTTCACCTATTCATTGCATATGGAAATTTAAAGTTTATTGCTTTAATTATTTTCTGTGATGCACAAATCAAATGTTACCCTCAAAGGGGCAAATGAGCCGGGGGGAGCGCTTTGCCCCGGTTTATCTAAAATGTTTCTTTGTAGTCAACACATTATATTGTCCGAATTATCAATTAGTTTTCAAAAGCAAATATCGTAAAATAGAAATGTAATTCTAATTCTATAATTTGTCTGTATTTTCCAAAATTGATATTAAAAATGAAGTATAAAATAACATCATAGGAGTTTTGTTTCATTTAGAAACACTTATTTTCTTTGATTTTTTAACATTAGTTTGATATTCATCAATATATAATTTGTTTTATCCATAAACAATTAAGAAAATAGGCCGTATGGGCAAGCCCGACAGAGATAAGATGTTTGTAAAATGTTAAATTTGTCTTTCAAACCAATCATTTTCTTTATTTCTTTCATATATTTACTGGTTTCTGATAGTAAATGAGTTAAATTGTCAAAACTCCCTTAGTTCTTAGGAATTCGTATATAGTAATCATGTAAGTTTTTGGATAAGAACTTCGAAAATATAGGTCCATGTCATACACAAACATAGTATGTCCTTCTTTGCATACTGTGCCTAGGTTTTTCTTTTTAATTTAGTATTCATACGGGTGCATGTGAGATGCATAGCAATTTTTAAAACATTTTTGTATGGTAATGACTTATTATAGGTGTTTGACAAATCACATCTGTGTGTCCTTTTGCATGGGGCGCTTTGGCCCAAACTACGGGGCAAAGTGCACCGCCTTTATCGAAATACATTTCGGTTAATATCTCTTTAGGCAGGCATGGTATGTTAAAAAGCATTTGTCATAGGATAGTTTATGTGATGAGAATTAGAGACATGCTGCAAGTTGCATTCTAATCATGTTAATATGCCCAGAAAACTTGCTTATATGTTAGGGGGCGCGCTTTGCCCTGGTCTCCCCTAATATCAGTGTAGAGGAACAATTTTGGCTTGTATGTAAATTTTACTAAAACCCAAACCAGACTTGAAAATAAATTTCAGTAGCACGTATTCACTGTTTATACAATGATATCATGAAGAGGAAAAATATGATTTTCAAGAACATGTTTTTCAGTCATAAAAAACGTTTTTAAAACTCTTGTACAATGACTAGTTTCGATATGCGAATCAATTTCCGCAACACACACTGTAAGGTATGAACGTGTTGCTCTGTTTATATCCTAATCTAGTGACCGACCCACCCGTTTAGAGCCTCATATCGGTCAACACGCCAGCCACCCACTGTAAGGTGTGAACGTGTTACTCTGTTTATATCCTAATCTAGTGACCGACCCACCCGTTTAGAGCCTCATATCAGTCAACACGCCAGCCACCCACTGCAAGGTGTGAACGTGTTACTCTGTTTATATCCTAATCTAGTGACCGACCCACCCGTTTAGAGCCTCATATCAGTCTTCACTACAGCCACCCACTGTAAGGTATGAACGTGTTGCTCTGTTTATATCCTAATCTAGTGACCGACCCACCCGTTTAGAGCCTCATATCAGTCTTCACTACAGCCACACACTGAAAGGTATGGACGTAATGCTCTGTTTATATCCTAATCTAGTGACAGACCCACCCGTTTAGAGTCTCATATCAGTCGTCACAACAGCCACCCACTGTAAGGTGGGAACGTGTTGCTCTGTTTATATCCTAATCTAGTGACAAACCCACCCTTTTAGAGCCTCATACCAGTCTTCACTACAGACACTCAGTGTAAAGTGTGAACGTATTGCTCTGTTTATATCCTAATCTAGTGACCAACCCATCCGTTTAGATCCTCAGATCACTCATCACGATAGGCCGCTAGACTGTAGGCCTAAGGAATGAACGTGTTGCTCTGTTTATATGGATGAAATAATGACCTCTGACTGAGTGAATATCTGTGACTAACCATCGAGCGATCAGTGAGATGGTAATCACAGATATTCACGAAGTCAAGGTCATTATTTCTTACACCACTAGGGAAAGTTATGTCCATTGTTCTGACGAGTCGTTTTTCTGAATAACTAAACCTCACCTTGGTTATTTCCATGTGTTGAGGTCGGTTATTGTGGCAATGCGAACGACTGCGGTGGTTATTCAGAGGTTTTTTGTATTTGACCAGACATTTCTCTCACGGGCAGAATCCTTACATCCTCGGCTTCGCCTCGGAGTTGGTATCTTCCCTCGAAAATTAAACATTCGGAATTTTTGAATATTGTCTCTCGGCTTCGCCTCGAGTCAATATTCGAAAATTCCGAATGTAAGTTGGTTTTTCCGAATTCGATGAAACAACCTCTAAATACTACTTCATTCGTACGCATAACCAATATAACCACCCAACCAAAATAACTCATAAGAATACACAACAAACATTTTATGCATTTGATTGAATTGAAATTCTTTCAAAGTACATGTTTCAACAATTTCATCGGATTCGGTTGTTATCGTGTTCCATCCTACATGAGAGCAGCGCTATTGCACGTACTGGTATTCATCTCTCCATCACTGCTTCTCAATAGGCTGTCATACCTAAAATATAAACAAAATAGAATATAATGTCACCTTGTTTCATAGTTTCGAAAAGCATATTATTAGAGTGTGCATAGCTTCAAAGACTCATTTGCGACCAATATTCGAATGATTTAGAGATTTCTTCACCTTTTCTTATTTTAAACAATCTAGATAGGTTATCCGTTTCGAAGGGTGACTTGAACACCACTATCAAGAGAGCTACAAGTTTACCCTTAATATATAAATTATTGAAAATGAACTCGATACTGTATTTTAGCCATGAGGCGGTAAATTCCGTGTATATGACATCATAGTTCTCAATGTTTTGTTTAAAGTGACACGGCATGTTATACGTTAATCATATTTTGAATTAACAAATTTCATTATACTCTTTATGCAGATTGACCGAAAGAAAGGTTGTTTCATTTACATGTCTCTTAGTTATTTGACATATCAAATACACCGATAGTTTTCGTTTTTTGGTTAATCTACATTGCCCGGTTTTCTATCAATTCTTTATTAGCATAGGACCAGAAATTCACAACAATACTCACGGTCATTGTTGTTTTTCTGTCTTTGTAGACGTTGTCAAAAATATCTTCTTCGACATTCAGTTTTACAAGAGCATTAAAAAGATACCAGGATTGAAATCATATCACTAACTCCACTTCCATCAGCTCTTGTTCACCATTTCTTCACCTGAATCGAAAAGCTCGTAACAATTAAACAGTCCCAAATGAATTGCATCGAATGACAGTCGTCGTGTGACCACGTGTTGAGATACAATCTTGCACGGGAATCGCGTGCGCTGTTTCGTCACGTGAGCGGTAATTGGTACGTTTCGGCGAACTGTTAGTTTTGGCGCAAACAGTAATATAACCGACCTAGGGAGTTATTTAATAGAAAAATAGGAATAATTATGTTGTATATGATTTTTTATCATGCAAAATATGTTACACACTTAAAGGATGAGTATGTCCACGTGGTGTAAGTCGTTTAATCACCCTTACTACGGTAGTTAATTAAAAAAACTCATCTCGAGCACCGCCCTCGAAAAGTTTGTTAAATAACTATAATAATAATAATAATAATAATAATAATACTTTATTACCCATAAAGGGAATTTGTTTTACATGCTACAAACAACTGTGACAGAGATAAATTATATAAATATTAAAATACCATACATGTAGACAACATAACACGCACACATAATAGAAAAATAGGAATAATTATGTTGTATATGATTTTTTATCATGCAAAATATGTTACACACTTAAAGGATGAGTATGTCCACGTGGTGTAAGTCGTTTAATCACCCTTACTACGGTAGTTAATTAAAAAAACTCATCTCGAGCACCGCCCTCGAAAAGTTTGTTAAATAACTATAATAATAATAATAATAATAATAATAATACTTTATTACCCATAAAGGGAATTTGTTTTACATGCTACAAACAACTGTGACAGAGATAAATTATATAAATATTAAAATACCATACATGTAGACAACATAACACGCACACATTCACACACATATTCATAAATACACATCACTGACGCAGTTAAGATGGGTATAACAATAATGAAATAAAGTTACAAACGGTTAAATTTATTTGAAATAATAATGCTAAAAGGAACAAATGAGTTCGAAGCTCTCTTGGTTTTGAAGCGAGGAGTTTGATAGCGGCGACCTGAAGGTAAAAGTTTATATTCTTTATGCAGAAAATGATCGGGATTGGAAATAATTTTTCCAGATAAAATTTCTATATGCCGCGTGCCTAAAGTTGTGATATCTTCAAGAGATATTCCGCAAATTTTGCTGGCAAAATTTATCATTTTGGATAGTTTGTTTTTGTTTTTAACCGAGAGAGCCCCAAACCACGTCTGAATAGAAAAACAGAGAGCACTTTGAATAAAAGTTTTGTAAAAGAGAACAAGTGTAAATGGGCTTAAATTAAAAGATTTAAGACGTCTGAGGAAAAACAATCTTTGCTGGCATTTAGCGTAAACTTTAGCAGTGTTTGAGTTCCAGTTGAGCTTTTCATCAATCACAGTTCCAAGATATTTGTATTCAGTCACAATTTCGATATCACAATTATCAATGCACACTGGTGATTTAACTTGCTTCTTAATCCGAAAGACTATAATCATTTCTTTAGTCTTATTAGTATTCAATACCAGGAAATTGTCATTACACCATTCACGGAACTCGGCTATTTCTCTGCGGTAGGATGTTTCATCACAGTTCGTTATTAATCCTGCAACAGCAGCATCATCAGCGAATTTTACAAGAATTTTACAAAAAAGAGTTACCCGCCCTTGCAGCCAGCAAGACGTGCTTGGAAGAGATGCCGGGTGATCCGCTGTTTCGGGACATTTTCCCCTATACCTAAGTGCCTAACTTTACACCTGAGGTCCAAACAGGTATCAAATCTCTTAAAGCAGCAACCTCAGCGTTATGGGGGTATCAGTGGCGCAATGGAGAATGAAAATTGGCCTGTTCCGTCAACCACGAGGTACGAAGCAAGTCGGCCATGTTGCCGGGTACAACCTGTTCTCAAGATGGACACCCGGTGTGTATGTAGGCTATCGGCTCTTCTCTACAATATTCATCCTAAGCAGTGAAATGATTTTGTCGAGGAACATTATATGTGTTCATGCCCTCTTATTATCTGGAGATATAGAGTCTAATCCAGGCCCACCCCCTAAACACAGTGATATTAATAATGTGACTGTCAGTGACTTTGCCACTATGAAGGAGGACCTTTTACGAGAGATTCGCTCAATGAAAAGTATACTGGCCCGTGATATAAGAGACGTAAAATCTGATACCAGAAAGTTGAACGCGTCGGTGAGTGAAATACAGGTTGACTTTGAGAGCATAAAGGCACAACAGAACATTTTACATTAAGACTTAGACGCCGTGAACGACAGACTAGATATTGAGATGCAAGACAATATGGAACGTATGGACCAGTATAATCGACGTAATAATGTTCTGATGCATGAAGTTAGTGAAATGCCAGATGAGCCGATGTGTGACTACAAAGTCCGCGTGTGTGATATCCTGAATAAACACAGTACGGGGGTGAATTTTTGCAATGACATTATTTTGGACTCACATAGAATTCAATAGGAAATCCATCAACGAGATCGAAACGCCCAAGACCCCTTATTGTGAAGTTCAAAACTACTAATGATAAAATACTAGCTCTGAAATGTCGGGACAATATGAAATCGAACGGTTACGGAATCTCGAGTGACTTAACCGCCAATCAGCGAAAGACCATCGCCGAATTGAAACAGAAAAACAAACACGGTTACTACAGGAAGGGAAAACTAGTTGTGGAGGACCGTCTTCCCTACAGGACACCTGATTTACCAGCAAGTGAATCTACAACTGACGAGGATAGCACCGCCAGACTGTCGCCTCACCATTCTAACAACGATGACAACAATTCTACCTATAGTCCACCAGCCAAACTCATAAAGAGCTCTAATTAAGGAGTTTGCTCACCCCATTGGCTAGAAAAACTATGAATGCATTTTTAGCTTCTGCAACACCTCTATATTAAAATCCAGGGGGATGTCAACTTTTGTAGTGGTGCAATTTTCTGGTAAACGCATTTTTATGCAAAAAGACCTAAAAAATCAAAGAAAATTGTATTTTTTTTATAAATTGGTTATTATTTGCAAAATTGAATTTTTAAGCACATAGGACTTTTTAGTATGAGGGAATTGATGTTTCATAAATTGTTTACATCATCTATAACCAGAAAAGTGAAACAAAAATTATGAAAAACCCTGAAAAATTTAAAGAAAATTTTATTTTTGGTGATTTTTTTTGTAAACCCTTTCAGATAATTTATTTCTTCTAAAGTAATATACATGTAACAAATTTAGCTTTTCATCTGTGTTTTGTTTTTATTATTTGCATGATTTGTTAATATTTACTTACATAGCAATTGAAATTTACCTATAGATATTCCACACTAGGTCATTCAGTGTTCAAGGATTTCGGTATATATTTATATATATTGTATGGACAGCCTTGATGATAATTAGTTCCCTTATGGTGACTAGCTTCAATAATGAACTAAATGTTGATATGCTTCACAGTAAGACTGTCTAGCTACTTACATGCTTCAAGTTTCCCATTTACATTTATCATTAAAGACTGAATAATTACCTGAAATGCTGATCCGAATAAGTGAAGGGTCACTGATAAAGATTCACTAGTTGAGAGTTCATAGTCATTGCTGATTCATAAGTTATTATATGCATTATAAGAGTTCACAGTCATTGCAGATTCAAATTTTAGGGTTCACTGTCATTGAAGAGTCACATTTTAGAGTTCAATGTTATTGAAGATTCACATTTTAGAGTTCACAGTCATTGAAGAGTCACATTTTAGGGTTCACAGTCATTGAAGAGTCACATTTTAGGGTTCACAGTCATTGAAGAGTCACATTTCAGAGTTCACAGTCATTGAAGATTCACCCTTTTGAGTTCACAGTCATTGAAGAGTCACATTTTAGAGTTCAATGTTATTGAAGAGTCACATTTTAGAGTTCAATGTTATTGAAGATTCACATTTTAGAGTTCAATGTTATTGAAGATTTACATTTTAGAGTTCACAGTCATTGAAGAGTCACATTTAAGAGTTCACAGTCATTGAAGATTCACATTTAAGAGTTCATTGTTGTTGAAGATTCACATTTTAGAGTTCACAGTCATTGAAGATTCACATTTAAGAGTTCACAGTCATTAAAGATTCACATTTAAGAGTTCACAGTCATTAAAGATTCACATTTAAGAGTTCACAGTCATTGAAGATTCCCATTTAAGAGTTCATTGTTATTGAAGATTCACATTTTAGAGTTCATTGTTATTGCAGAGTCACATTTCAGAGTTTACAGTCATTGAAGAGTCACATTTAAGAGTTCACAGTCATTGAAGATTCACATTTAAGAGTTCACAGTCATTGAAGATTAACACTTTACAGTTCATTGTTATTGAAGATTCACATTTAAGAGTACACAGTCATTGAGAGCATGTCATAGTCTTGGTCAGTACATGCTTATGGTTTACTCATTTACTCCATATCATCCTCCGAATCTTCCCCTTTCTCAGCTACTCTGTTTGTACATTCCACATTGCTACATGCACATAGGTCACTACATGTCATTTCCTCCTTTCTGCATCTGCATCTTCTGCTGTCACAAATGCCCTTACAACCACAGTCAATGAAAATAAGCAGAGCATCTGGGGCAGGATTCTTGGACATCATGTGTGGAACTAACTGTCCTGTTGTACTTGTTGTCCAGACACATTGAAGGGGGTTTGGCAGGTTCAGCATTGCTTCTTCTGCATGAATCCAAATGAAGGCTTGGTAGTTTACACGTTTCAGGTGTAACATGAATGCATCCATTGTGGGTGGAAGCTTTTCACTGTTGATTCTCTTGTTGCAGAAGAGTTCATATCTAAGTGAGTTGAGATTATTCCACTTCTTTTGACTGTATGCAAGAGTGGTGAGTGACACACATGCCTTGGGAGCCTCATCAGTGATTGTAGAGGCATTGACTCCTAGCTCCATCAACCATTTCATCAAGTCAGGATTACTGGTTATGCATTTCACCCATTTTCCTTTTCCTATGCCACAGAAAGCACTTGTGGAGTCACATCCAGTGAGAGCATGTACAGCTGGCAATATTAATGACATATCATGTCCAATTGTATTTGCTACAGTGTGCATAGGGATGAAACGTTTTCGCTGACCAACACCAGTTTTGAAGAAAAAATCTTTGATTTTCAGCTTGACACAAATTCTTGGACATATGGCAGCAACATCTGAATCTATGCTCCAGATGACAACTCTTTTGACATTGAGGTTTTCGATACCATGGCTCACATGCAGAAACATACGTGAATCAGCTTCCTCTTGATCAGATTCTAACTCGGGAACATTCATCATTCTTCCTTTTCTTACTTCAACTGCCTTACGAGAGTCCGAAAAACCGCCCGCCAAGTAGACAAGGTTTTCTTCTGGTAGAATCTCTTGACACTGTCTGATCCAGTCATTCATTATGAAGTCAGCTGTGGATGACTTATTCTTTGGGTTGGAGAGCATTTTGTTCCGTTGTTTTGGAAGAGGTGTGTTTCTGGAAGGATTGTAGATTTCTTGCATTTGAATATGACCTCTTCTTGATCTCTCACAAGCTTTGATAGAGTACTTTGCACTATAGCTATCCCCAACAACAGCAATGAACTTGAATCCATGGCTGAGAATAACAGAGAGAATTGTGTCAGAGAGTTCTCCAAATGTTTTACAGGAACTTGTATCGGTACAAACCATTCTCAGTATCATCATGAAGTCTACAACAAGTAGTGCTGTTTCATCGGAAGGGGGAATGTTGTCAATAGCAAAATCTCTTTCCATCCAGGATAAGGTCATATTTTTGGCAGTTTTACGCATTGTTCCATCTATGTTAAACAATGAGAGCGGCACAGGAGCCAATTCATGTTGTAGAACATCTTGCATGTTGATATCTCGTGATTGGGCTAAGACCGCTAGTCTGCTGAATACTTGTCTGTCAATGTAGAGCTGTTGTGAGTTCTTCTTCACCTGTGATACTGACTGTTTGTTCAAACTTGAGAATTTTTTTATACCAGATCGCTTCATGGGAGCAAAGAAATCTACCTCATCTGAATTCAGCCTTGAAGTTATAAAGTTCTTCATTTCCATCACACCTTCATGCTTGACTTGGCACAAACGAGAGGCGATATCCTCGGGTACAACTGTTGATGAAGCAATGTTAATGAGTGGTTGCTTGTTGTCTGAAGACGAGCCTGTTTCAATAATTAAAGGATTCACCATTCTCTCTGAAACTGTACATGCAATGTTCTGTATGTCATTTTCATCCTTGGTCATCCTCGAAGGAGTGCTTTCCTTGTGCAGAGTCATGTAGCTTTCCTGGAATCCTGACAGTTGCTTCATTGCTGCTCTTACTTCCGCCTTAAGATGTGCTGTGAGATAATACTTGTTGAAAGCTGTCTCTGTCGTGTACAGTTGGTGATGTTTTCCACAGTCTTTATTAAGGGACTGTTCAATACCCATGTCATGCCAAATACCACTGAATGGTCTGACAGTGTGATGTAGAGACCAGTTTCCATTTGACAAAGCTTCATAGATGTGAGGTTTCCTGTCCTTCATCAGGTGTCCTTCAGCAACGTTGACTGATCCCCATCTGCCATAGTTCAAATGTCCACACATGAAATCATATGGTAACATTTCTGCAAATGATTCTAGTTCCAAGGACCTGTTGTCATCTCTTTTTGCTGCGATATAGTCCAGAAGTAGTTAAAACATATCAATGTAGTGGTTCCAGAAAGTGAAGGTGTAGGAAGCGCTTTTGCCAGTTTCAATAAATACTTTCCTGATGTCCATTAGTGGTCTAGCCTTCTGTATTACATCTTGTACAGACTGCGACAGGTCCTGTGTTGTTTCCTTGTTGCCATACTCTGCATCATTCATTGCTGTGAAACACTGCTGCACTGAGGTTTGGATGGCATGTGTAGCATCTTCTGACAAGCAATGCTCCGAAGTGAGAAACCAATCACAGCATGCATCCCATCTAAGACGATTTAAAGCTTCATTCATCATTTTGTGAACTCGAACACCCCGGTTATAGGCTTTTCCTTTCATGATTTGATTGACAACTGCAGGCCCATACAGGTTGGACTCCACAAGAATATCTTCAAAGCCACTGTCCTGCATGATATGTCCAATGTCACCGATGAAATTCATTGCTCTATGAAAACCTCCCATCTCTAATTCATCATCTTGAAATTCCTTCGGAGATTTCCACTTTATCATCTGTGCTTTGCTGTAATAATCCATGTCAACTTGATCCAAAGCTGAAGCTGCCAGGAGTCTGTAAAAGAATGTATAGAGTTCATGGGGAACCATTTCTTCACAGTTTTTTTCTCTAATGTCACATGGGTTAAGAGGCTGATGAGAGATACCATCACAATGCCTTGAAAGCTGTCGAAGGTAGTTTGCAGCGTGGAGAAGTACTGAGCTAGGATTAAAAGTTTTATTATCATTTTGCGTTTCCTTGAGGTTTTCCAATGGTGATTCATGCGTACTGGCATATTTGTTGATGATATCTTGCACCTGTACTGTATGGCTTATGACAAGCTCGGGTCTTGTGGTGGAAGTCTGTATAAAAACAACTGAGTCACCATACTGTGCTTGAATCTTTGCCTTCAGTTTATGCTTAGAAAATGATGATGTTGTGTCCTCTGGAAGATGTCTGTTCAGATTGGTTTGGTATCTTTCTAGAATTTTGTTCATGTCGAAGGCTCTCCCTTGTGCAAGATCTGGTAGCAGTGTTTCCATTAATTGTTTAAATGTAAGTTGATGACAGGTATTGGATGATGATTTCTGCTTTTCACAAACAATGTATCGGCTGTGACATGCCTTGTGATATCTTGCCTCTAAACTCATCAATTTTGAAAAGTCTCCTACCTGACACATGAGGTCATGATCTTTTTTGGCCATAGCTCTTTGCTCCAGTGTCTTGCAAAAATCAAAAGTGGAGACATTGATAAGTTTTTTGTCTTTGTTGACCGATTTCTGACCACAAAACATACAAAGTGTTTTCCATTCGAAAGAATGTCTTCTTTTTCTGGAGGGGGTGGATAATTCATCACAACCAGTTCTATTAGATATGATACGAGAAATGTTTGTTGAACTTGAAAACGTTGAAAAACAACTCTTATGCCAGAATACATCAATGTCAGGCTTCAGTGAAAATGATGGCTGGTTGTTCACAACCTGAAGAGCAGATGTTATCCGATTGTAGACAGTTGTATCCCCTGCATCATATCTCTCCTTCAGTGCTCTATTAAATGAAAGTTTGCCTTCAACATAGGGACTTCTTAGATTTTCTTGTTTTTCTGTTTGACATAGAAGACAGTTTTTCAAATTCAGTGCTGGATAATCCATCTTGAGTTCAGTAGGGGAGCCTGGATTCATCTGAAATATAAATAATTGATATCTATAAAAAGTTAATGTGGATGAATAGAAATTCAATATTTTGGCTTATTATTATTACTATAAAAAGTATATATACAAAGGTATTAAGTTTTCTAAGAAGTATATAATAATAATAATAATAATAATTATAATAATAATAATAATAAACAAATGATCTAATAAGTATTTCAATCATTATTATCACATTATCATATCAAATTATCAATTATTATATTTAATAAAAAAATATTAAAAGGCCAATTTGAAATGATAATTAATGTGTTAATGTAAATGATATTGATGACTATTAACAAAAAGAAACATTTGGTAATGACAATTTAATGTTTAATAACAGAACTGATTTTTACCAAAAAATAACTTAATAAGATGTCATGTTATAATGATTCTAAAACTTACTCTTTGTGACGTTCACCTCATGAATTTCTGCTAGTATAATTAGTTGTTGGGAAATAGTATATGCCTTTTTTGTTAGGAAAGTAATGGTGAGGCCCATTTAGGGTTAGATGAACATAACATTTTTAAATATTCCAATTTTACCTTTAAAACACTTTACAAATGATAAGACAAGAAAATATATTAGGTTTAATTAATAAAATTGTGGGAGAAACATTTGGCTTACAACAGAAAAAATACATTTTCAATAAATCCATCCCAAAATAGGCCCCACATGCATTCCCCTTACAATTTCTTTTTACCTTTGTAAATAAATATTTGCCTTTGGTGATTCATTTAAACCCTGGGGATCATGTCATATTTCTATAATATTCCACTGTAGCATAAGAAATATCAGCATTGTCCTTTAATATTGACAGAACTAATGTTTTAGTTATCCTATTGGTTCAACCAGTAAAAAATTCAAACATTGTTTTCAAAGATATTTAGCTGAGAAGAGGAAAAAAAACTTACCTTGATTTACTTCTGATGTTGACTGGATTTTGTGACCTCATCTTTATTCATTTCTATGACATCGAAACATGAATGATTGCCACATAAACATTTGTCCTTGGACTTGACAAACCGCCATTTTGTAAACAAAGGTCAACAGCAAATAAGGGAGATAACTCTGTTAGGAGATGCTTCCTCACAACTAATTACATTTCTCAAATGGCATGAGGACTTCACACACAAAACTTTAGGGGGCCAAAAAAAAAAAATGCACCAGTTCCAAACTTGACATCCATTTTTTTCATGTACCTGAATGAAAAAAGAAACATTTTATCCACTTAGATATTTTCTAGCTTTTGGGGAGAGCATATGTAAAATTCTCCACACCTGGCTGGTGGACTACTAGGGATGTGGCCGACCCAGGTTACAATGCCAGGACATAAACAACTTCCAGAACTGTCTCTTCTGGAATATAGCAGGTTTTCGCAATAAAAGTAATGATGATGACTTTATTTCCTTCATAAATGATTTTGATATCATAGGTTTATCTGAAACTTGGACTATCGGATTCGATTATTTATCAGTGTTTCATGACTTTAAATATTATTCTGTTGACGCTTTAAAATCATCTACATCAGGAAGACCTTCTGGTGGCGTTGGTCTGGTAATAAGGAAGTATTTAGACTTGCATGTAAAATTGTTTAGAATTATTGATAATGCTGTCTTCATTTTATTTGACAAATCTGTATTTTGTCGGGACAAAGATGTTCTTTTGTCTGTTGTTTACGTGAACCCTCCTGGATCTTCATGGTATGACTCTAAACCATTCTCTTGTGGATTAACATATTATTTTGAATCGTTACTGTCACTATTGTGTGAGGTGGATGACCCATATGTCATTATCGGAGGTGATCTAAATGCAAGAACCGGTGAACAAGAACAAGACAGTGTTGATGACAGCATATCCGATGCCATAGGTGATGACAGTATTAACATAATATTCGACACAATGTCAATAAAACGTCGCTCTTGTGATAAAGTTGTAAACCTACTTGGGAAAAAACTTCTTAGTTGGTTTGCTGTCTTAAACATATTCATAATGAATGGCCGCTGTGGCCAAGACGCTGACGTTGGTGATTTTACATTTCTGAGTCATTCTGGAAAGAGTGTTATTGACTATATTATTTCCTCATCACCGTTGTTTGATGTTTGTAAACAATTCAACGTCTTATCGCGGTCAGACTGTGATCATCCACCGTTATGTTGTCAATTTCAATCACGTGACTATCCGGCAAAACCCGTGCAGGATCGTGATGCACGTGTACCACTCGACGATTACCGCTTTGTGTGGGATGAAAATAAAGCTGAACTGTTTAGAGAAAACCTAATATCAGAATTTTTTTTATTGATGCTACATGAGTGTTCTGATCTTATATTTGATAATATTTTTGTAGCTGTTGATCTGTTCACTAAAGCTATTAATGAGGCTGGTAAATGTATGGAACGTAAACGTACTCTAAACAATGTTACAACTCAACCCTGGTTTGATTCCGATTGTAGATATTATCGTTTTGAAAAGGTGAGGTTATTACTTGCTTTTAGAAGTTGTAGAGATGATGAAGCTCTCGGTAAATATCTGAAGGCTAAAAATAAATATAACTCTGTCATAAGGGATCAGAAACGTTCATATCATGAAAATGTTGCACGGTTGTTGACTGATAGTCTAGGTAGAAGTAAGACTTTCTGGAGTGTTTTGAAGAAGTTTTCAGGCTCGGCGCCTGTTATGCCTAATATTTCTTTACAAGAGTGTTATGATTATTCCAGCAATGTTTATATGTGGAGAAGTTGCTTAGACTCTACAACTGGGGGTAATATTCACTATTCTGAGGTATCTGATGGTAATGTCGCAGCTATCCTAGATTCTCCTATTTCTGTTGATGAGGTGTTTAAGGCAATTGAAAAACTTAAATGTTCTAAGTCACCTGGTGTTGATAAATTAATCGCCGAGTTCTTCAAGCATTCCTGTGATGTCATTGTTCCATATATCACCATTCTGTTTAATAAATTGTTCGATGAGGGAGTATTTCCGGAGGAATGGTCTGTAGGTGTTATAGTCCCCATCCATAAGAAAGGCGACGTAAATATAGTCTCTTACTATAGAGGTATAACTATACTTAGTGTCTTCAGCAAGTTATATATTTCGATCATAAAGGTTAGGCTCCAGTTCTGGTGTGATGCTTATGATAATATCTCAGAGTCGCAGGCCGGTTTTAAAGAAGGATATTCCACTATTGATAACATCTTCATCCTCCATACGATTGCTCATAGGATTCTATCCAAAAAAGGCAAGTTGTATGCATTTTTTGTTGACTTCGCGAAGGCTTTTGATTTGGTCAATAGGTCAAAATTATGGTCAGTGTTAGCGTCAAATTAGATATTTTATGTGCGCTTTAGGCACTAAGTGTGGTTACCTCTGTGTAGGGCAAGGGAGGTCACTCTATTCTAAGCATGTTTTCCATGTTTTCTCAAGCTGCAGCGTGCGAGTCCCTAAAACTTCGGTAATTATCAATTTAACTTATATACCAGCTTCAAATTCCATCATGCTTTAATTCTGTGTTTATATATCTTTCATTCACATAAGTATTAAGCTGGCTTTATTGCAATTATTATTCAAAATTAGTAATTTCTCTACAACATGGTTTGTCATGCTTTCACTAAGTGACCTTCACCTTGCAAGTACTATAAGTTTATCTTTCTTTTGTTTTCAGTCAATCAAATGGCCACAAACTATTACAATGACCATAATGTAAAGCAAGCGTGTCATTGAAGGATGTCATAAGAAATAAGGAATAAATCATAAAGCGAAGAAGAAGTTTTTGTGCTTATAGTCAGTATTGCAGAAGAAGGGTGTGTCTCCTAAAATGTTAAAATGTGTAAGATCTATATATGAATGTGTCAAGTCTTGTGTTAAATCAAATAATTTTTTCTCAGAAATGTTCCATTGTAATATTGGGGTACGTCAGGGATGTGTTCTTAGTCCTCTTTTGTTCTCAATGTTTATTAACGAGTTAGTTGATACAATTGAGTCTGATTGCTATCTTGGTATCCAACTTCATTCTAAGTTAACTTATTCCTTCTCTTGTTTGCAGACGACGTTATCCTTCTATCGAACAGTATTTATTGTCTGCAAAAACGTATAAATGTTCTGGAACAGCATTGTATTGATTATAATCTTACAGTTAATCTGGATAAATCTCAAATTGTTGTGTTTAGAAAAGGTGGAAAGCTTTCTAAGAAAGAGAAATGGTTTTTAGGAGGTTCTCAAATAGAATGTGTTTCTTCATATAAATACTTGGGTGTGCAGTTTTCTCACACGCTTGCCTGGTATAAACATTTCGACAATTCTATGTTGCAATCACAAAAGGCTTTGTTTAGTATCATTAGGTCTTTATCAAAGCTAAATACTTTGTATCACCAAGTATATTTTAGAATCTTTGACTCTAAGGTAACACCAATTCTCCTGTATGGGGCGGAGGTGTGGGGGTTAGATTGTAATGTTACTTCAAGTGTGGAGAAAGTTCAGACTCTGGCATGTAAACATTTACTTGGTGTTAAATCATCTACATCCAATCAGGTTGTTCGAGGGGAATGTGGCAGATATCCCATGTTTATATATGCCTACAAACGCTGTATTAAATACTGGTATAAGTTGTTGAACATGCCAGTGTCTCGTTTTCCTAAAAAGTGTTATAATCTAATGTTGCTGGATGTTTCGCATGGTAAAATTAATTGGGCCTCCAAGCTTAGGTTTCTATTGAATAGTATGGGATTCGGTTTTGTTTGGGATAGTCAGTTTATTTCTCACTTCGAGTCCTTTCTTTCTGAATTCATGGCAAGAGCACAAGATATGTATGTACAGGGCTGGCACGAATCATTAACGGCTAGCTCCAAAAGTTGTTCATATTCATATTATAAACATGTATTTTGTGCTGAGATTTATCTTAGCTGTATAGATATCAAGAAATTCCGTATTGCTCTTGCACAATTTCGTTGCAGTTCTCATCAATTAAATATTGAAACTGGTAGATATATCAATAAACAGAGGCATCTTAGATTTTGTCACATTTGTACGGAGGATTTTATTGAAGATGAATATCATTTCCTTCTTATTTGTTCTGCCTATGACCATCTCCGTATATTATATATTCCTCATCATTATTACACTCATCCCTCAATGTATAAATTTAATAATTTGATGTCTGTCGACAACATTTATGTATTACGTAATTTGGCTATGTATGTTTATCATGCAAATATGTTACGAAGAAGCCTCTTGGTGGCTGTATAATAAATACATAGAGGTTATCATGCGAGTGTGTTTTGGGATCGTAAATATCCTGCATTAGGAATAAACATTGTATTTTGCGAGCCTTGGCGAGCTAAATACATAGTGTTTATTCCTAATGCAGGATATTTACGATCCCAAAACACACGAGCATGATAACTTCTTTATCATACAATGTCATTTTAAAATTTAATTCGAAAAAATGCCTGATAATACTATTTTAATAGTTGACGTTGTTTTAAGATTCGCGCATTGATATATGCAAATGAATAGAGCAATGACTCTGACGGTGAATTGACAAAATATAACTCCTCCTTATATATGCCTTTTATTGCCGTTTGAGTTATTTTGTCACGACTACAAAGTTTTGAAATTTTAAAAATCTATAAAATTCGATGTATTTAAAAATTAGACACATTTTAAATGGTCTTTGGCGGGATCGAACTGACATTCTTTAATCCGACGTCATCGAGAGGACGAGTCAATCTCACCAAGGGGCAAGAGTTGCTTCCCTTCGCCTACGTGACAACGGCAGCTTGCGTTGAAACAGCGATTGAATGAACATTGGTGCCCGGAGAGCTAAACTAGATGATAGTCTGTGGATTTCCCATTCCAAACTAAACAATATTAAAATAAAGAACACCGAAGATGGGTAAATGAAGTGTTTGAACATGAGATTTGAACTGCCTTTGGTACCTGTGAGTAATATTGTTCGGTCGGTTTCATTCAACCCGTGATGACAGTGTTTTGGCACTACTAAGTCATGCAAATGGCTTAATATCCATGCATTGTTGGTGTTATCAATGTCTATGTAATATAGCATACATATTGTAATGTCTCTCTCCGTTACTAAAGGCATTCAAAGTGTTAACGCTTGTGACGTCATCGGAATTTTCGAAAGAAGTTCCGACCTTGACCTTTGAAATTTGCATCGGTATCCGTATATGACCCTTAGCCACGCCCAACGGATACCGAAAATATCAGTTGGCTTTATTATGCCGAGAACACTATCCATTGTATGATAAATTGTATTATGGGCCGATGGCCTACATACACCTGAATAAAGAAATTGAAGAAGAGTGTTGTTTTCAGTAGATGTACAGTCATTTGTATATATTGTAAATAACACCGGGGATAAGACACATCCCTGCGGTGCTCCTGTGCTTATGGTCTGATGTGATGATACAGCTGTGTTCACTTTGACAAATTGACGTCTGTTAACAAGATAATCCTTAATCCATAAAATGATATTGCTGTGGACACCCATGTCCGGTAGTTTCTGAACCATAAGGTGGGGTTGGATGGTGTTAAAAGCTGAACTGAAGTCTACAAATAGTACGCGCACATACGTGTTGGCTGAGTCCGTGTGCTTGTAGACTGCATTGAGTAGCGTTGTGGTGGCATCTTCTACTCTGCGTCGAGCCTTGTATGCGAACTGCAGTGGATCAAGAAGGTGTCTTACGCCTTGTAGTAGACGTGACACACTATGATCACACTATCAACACAAAAGTTTATGTAACTCGTGATTACATCCAACCTCTGGTCCATTGTAGTGTCGGCCTCAAGTAAACTGTCCCAGCTTGTACAGTCAAAGCATGCACGAAGTTTCTCTAATGAGTCCGTGTTCCATGTCTTTATTGTCTTCTTTTCAACCTTGCCTGTTTTGAGCTTCTGTCTGTAAGCAGGCAATAATAGCACGGTGTTATGGTCTGATGATTCGAGTGGTGGTCTGGTCACTGATTTATAAGCTTCGGATATATTACCGTAACACTTGTCCAGTACTTTGTTTTTACGGGTTGCACAAGATACAAATTGATGATAGTGAGGGAGAACAGTTTTTAAATTGCATCCATTGAAATCACCTAATACAAACTTTGGAGCATCTGTAGATACATTTTCTAAATCTTGAACATGATCGTTTATAAGCTTTGCTGCGTTGTCATAGCAACCAGAGGGTTGGATGTAAACCAAAACAATAAAGACTTGTCCGAATTCCCGTGGCAGATAATATGGCCGAAACGACACAGATAACAGTTCCAAGTCCGGTGTTATGATGGTCTGTCGTACTTTCCAGTTGTTACACCAGTTTTTGTTCACATAAATGCACACACCTCCTCCTTTCGATTTACCAGTTTTGTCTTTCTCTCTATCTAGTCGTAACGGTTGACGAAATCCATCGATGGTGACAGTGTCATTATCGATATCAGGAGTGAGCAAGGTCTCTGTAAAGCACATGATACAGCTGTCCCTATATTCATACTGGTATCGAACATTGGCTGTCAGTTAATCAAGTTTCTTCTTTAAGGGGCGGTCTACATTTCCGAGCTCGGACACGTAAACGTATTCCTCCTTTCTTACCTCGCTTGCGTTTTGGACGATTGTGGGAAGCATTAGACATACACTCCGTGGGAAGATCCAATTTGAGTCCACTGATAGATGTGTATCCACTGTGAGACAAGAGAAACTCACTGGTATATGTTGTTTCGACTTCGCCATATTGGCTTGGGTTTTGATTAGGGGCGAAAGTCCAACCACATAAAATATGGTTTAAAAGCAGAATAAGGTGAAATAGTAAAGATGACCAATGCATCCTGATTGTCACAGTTACTACGGTATACTCTCCAATGAAAAACCGCACTTAAAACACACATAAAACGTTCAAAACATTCAAATATTGTCACAGCAGATGTACATGCGTGTCGCCGCTGAGCAGCGCCACCCATAAATGCAAGGGTAAGGGTAAATAACCTTAACATATACACCACATGGCAATTTTTGAAAGTTATTTCCTTTCATAATAAGTTTTAGTGTTAATCAAATGAAAAAAGTTTTGACAAGTTGGTGTTGTGATTTAATGGTTGAGTGAATTCCATGCCTTGATATTTCTTCATTATCGTTTGCATACTCATGAAACACGCATTTCACGTGCTGATTGAGCGTGTCCTGACTCGGTTGTCAGACAATTCTAAACCAGTAACTTCTACAAACTAACTGTGCTGAGTGAGTTCTAACATTTTTCATCTTTAATGAAAATGAAATATGTCCAAAACAAATTGTAAAAAGGTCACAGAAAATCTGTGTAATGTCTCAGGATATTCCTAAATTAAACCGACATTCAGTCTATGAACTGTATCAGTCTGTAACAAACAAATGTACGTGAGGCTGCGAGGATGTTGTTCATTTCACCGTGAACTGCACGGAATTAAACAATTTCATGTTCAAACTCTCGATGCAGCACAGCATCGTAAGCACATGGTGTTCAAAGAGGTGGGGAAATTAGAGCTGTGTCCGGCTTAAAGATTTTTTTTATCTGTGTTTTATGGTATTGTCAGGACGAAGTTAAGGTTGGTTTTATCTTTAAGTATCATAAGCTCATTCAATTGTGCTCCTTGCAATTTTGTTAATTGGATTGTACATTAAATGGTTATTGGAAGCAACAGTTGACAATAATAAAATAACTTATTTTTGTGTCAACTTTGAGAAATCATTTCGAGATGTGTTTTAATATGACGTCAAGGGTAAGTTTTTTCCTACGGTATCAGGCTGAGGCAACCGTTTATGTATTGTCGTCCATGTTTGCTCTCTGATAATCAACCCATGTTGGTTATCCAGGATAAAGACCTAGATAACACCATTGATAACCACACCACGTGGTGTATCCTAATCTTGTGACCAACCCACCGTTTAGAAATCAGAGCCTCATATCAGACATCACGACAGCCTTACACAGTAAGGAGTGAACGTGTAGCTGTATGTCTGAAGAAATAACAGGTTCTAGTAGGGGAAGGGGGAGATGCTCACCAAGGTATGAACTTTTCTATGAACATATTCTTTAAAACTGCTCGTGTTTAAACAAAAAATATTATGTTTAAAATCACTTAACGAGTAAAAGAAGATTCACTTCCTGGTTGTATGACTGTGTTGTCGACTTACTTTCGGTTTAATGATAAGTATTTATTGGCTGTGAGTGCTTGAATTTATACTAAAGGTTTCATTGATCACTATTTATGGAAAATGATGAATTCTGATCACTGTCATGCAACTTAGATTTGTCTGATACAGGGTTGTTGTGTAGATCTACTTGTACTGTGACAGTGAGGCTCTTCATGAGTGGGTTTACACAAAGCAATTACCAAACTACTCATGTTTTTGTGCCCATGTATGATGACTTTTCTATACAAAATTACTTGAATTAAAAATGTGACAGAGAGATCTTTATGATATTATTCAATGCTTATAGTTGAATTGAATCAACTATTTTGCAAGGTTTTGGATTTTTAGATAAAAAGGGAATATACAATGTGTTTAACATGAATACTGAGTCAGATAGCGATGTTCTAGAGAAGAGAAATCAGTGATAAAAATTGATAGCAATTGGTCTACACGCATGCAAAGACTTATAAACATTTCACAATTTGCAATTTTAGGGATATTGTCATAATTATAAAAGAATCAAATAAATTACATAGAATAATTCTTTTCAAATAGTGAGGGTCTATATGGGTGGAATACCTTTTATACATTTCATATATTATGTTGCTGTCAAATCATTCAGAAAACATCAATTTAAGATGCCATAAAGTACTAAAACCCTTGAAAAAATCATGAACAATTATTCATTAAAGACTAGTAAAAAACCTCATTGTATCACTTATTTCAGCTACGGATCTAGACTTGCTCGTCAAGACGTTTTGTTATATCAAAATGTTATCTACTATAGTCTAGACGTAAGACTAACAGATGTAAATAGGATAATGATACTCTTAAATCTTTTCTTCATTTCATAGTAAAACTACATAGGCCTTTTTATTCTACGATCTCTTTCCTATTTCTTATTAAAACTTATCATCATCTCAAAGAAAAACTATAAAGGATTTTCTATTCTCCAATCTCTCGTTCTCTTCTCATTAACAGTAAGATGGCGACAGGTGGCAAGCTGCAGGACGACTTCCTGACCTGCAGTGTGTGTATGGAGGTGTTTGTGCAGCCTGTATCACTCAACTGTCAACACTCCTTCTGTCAAAACTGCTTGAGGAAATATCTGGAGACAAAAGAAGAAGCAGTGAGAAACAAGACCATCCCCTGTCCCACGTGTAGACAAGAGACCCCAGTGCCTCACCCTGACAGACCTGTAGAAGAGTGGGCGGGGCAGCTGAAACCAGGACTGCTTCTCACTGGGCTCATGGACTCAATTCCACAAGGTATCAATATGACTCTCTGTCTTATATAGAATAACTTTTGTTTATTGATTTGTTTGTTTGTTGATTATAGCTAGTTGCAGTAAAATAACATTAAACTATTTAACATTTATGATAATAAAGGACTCTAGTTTGTTCTGACAAATATATGACCGACAACTTTCTGACATAATATCACAATTAAGGTTATTGATAACCTGGTAGTTTGTGTTGAATCTGTAACCAATGCATGATTACTGCACCAATGAATATTGGTTTTTGGTACTGAATGTCCAACAATTATCAACAACATTCATCAATTTAGTTGTTATATTAGAAAATTAGATATCAAAACTAAAAGTAATAGCTCTGTATTTTCATTTAACATCTATGTTTATGTACTTGACATAATTTCACTGACGACTGAACTCATGGTTGTTGGTACCTGTAAGACTGTTCAACAGTTATCAACAAGATGTATTACTTAATTAAATGTTTTAGTAGAACCTTTGATTACAAAATTATAGGTTATGGCTCTACATTTAATATTGAATGTTGGTGTAAATATATCAAAAACACTTTCATAAAGAATGTTCAATTACAGAAACCAACTGTTGCTCTTGGTGTCAGAAAAAAGGGGAGACAACTCCTGCAGCAACATGGTGTGCAGAATGTGAGGCCTGCTTGTGTTCCGATTGTCACAAGCTCCACAACACAGTTCCTGTCTTAGATCACCATGAAGTGTCAAGCCTTAAAGGAAACAAGCAAAATGTAAAACGAAAACATTTTTGCAAGAAACACGATGAGAAGATAAAGTTGTTTTGCAAGGACTGCAAGAAAAGAATTTGCACTGTTTGTTGCAGTATCAGTCACAGGAAGTGTGAAGATGTCGTCACCATCCAGGATATGCTCCCAGAGGTCAAAAGTCAACTGAGGAAACACAAGGAGGAGTTGGAGGAGATAGCTGAAACAAACAAGACACAGATTGTCGAATATGAAGGTGAAATTAACGAATTCAAGATGAAATCAACATCAGTGAAGACTGACATAACCAATACCATCCAAGCTGCTGTTGATCATCTTCGTGCAAAGGAGACTGAGTTGCTTGGGAAACTTGATGTCCAAACTGATCGACAGACAGAAGATCTGAGGTCCAAGATGAAAACAAAGAAGACAGAGACACAGATGTACCAGCAGCAGTCTCAGTCCATCCAGCAGACCCTGGAGTTGGAGGATGAGGCGCAGCTGTTTGAGATGTATCTGTCGTCTGGATCAGGAGCTCTATTTGACGTCACAAAAACACAGAGAGGGGAGAGATCAGATGTGGCTGATATCAGGTTTATACACAACCTTGATCAACTGAAGGAAGAAATTGAGAAGATGGATGTACAGACTGCTGATAACACAATGGATCTGACAGCGACACCTGTACTGCATGAAGTCATTGATGCGAAACTAGATGGAGATGGGTGTTGTGGTGTGGGAGATGTTGTTATAGTGGAGAGTTCAGGTATAAAGGTCACTGTGTTTACTGACCGTATTGGTTATCGCCTGAAATCAGTCTACCAAAGAGGAGGGAAAACATGTTCAAGTGTACTAAAAGTGGTATATGAACCTTGGTGTATCACAGTTATCAGTGAAGGCAAGATAGTTGTGTCTTTTCCTTTGTCTCCACGTCTCATCATAGTAGCTGTGACTCCTGACCTGGAACTCTTCTCAACAATACAGACAAGTAAGAACTACTGGGGTCTCTCTGCTCTTGATCAATCAACACTGGTGGCAGGTTCTAAGAATCCACCCTCTGTGGATCTGATTGATATGCAGGGAAACATCTTGAAGACCTTACCAACACTTCCTGCCATGGGGAAGACCTTTATTGAACCTAGATACATACATGTCACTAGTCAAGGCACTATCCTGGTGTCTGACTCGGGTCTGAAGTCTGTCATCTGTCTGACACAGTCTGGTGATGTTGTGTTCACATACACACCTACAGAAGACAGAGCACTAAGATGTCCGTGGGGAATCACATCCACCAGAAGTGGAGATATCCTTGTTGCTAATTTCGGGTCACACAAAGTGGTTCACCTCAGTAAAACGGGAGACTACATCAGAGACATTCTGACATCAGATGATGAAGTACAGTCTCCAACAGGTCTGTGTGTCGATGGAGACAAACTGTGTGTGGCATTGGGCAAAAAGGGCTTACACAAATACAAGTTTAAGTAAAAGATTTTATTCAAAATAAACAATCTTTGGACATTTTACGTTAGTTTACCTCGAATTTATTTGAAATATACCAGAATATTAAGACTGCACCAACTAACAATTGATAGTGGTTTACATTGACGATAGATTCAATAAATTTTGAATGGATCGTGTGAAGATATGTATTTTTCATGTTTAAATATGGACAAAGTGGACAAATGTGGTTGAAGCAACAGAACAGTTTGCCATGCTTATTCTTCCATGTAACCATTTATCCTAAAGATGTATACTGAACTGAAGGACCGTTTCCGTACCCCTGAGTGACTCGCACAAACGCATCTACGAGTGCATGCGTGGCCAGCACGTGCGAGGCAGGGGATTTGCCTGCATGTCACTTTGACTTGAGATAGCGTGGCGTGAAGACACATACTTGGTGTCTCCCGCTGTCACTTTGATACTTTGATAATACATATATTTGTTTGTATTATTGAACAATTATATATTGTCATATTTGGACATAAATATAGTCATATTTGGACATAAATATAGTCATATTTGGACATAAATATATTGTCAATTTTGGACAAATTGAAACATTGTCATATTTGGACATCACAGCTTACATGAATAAACATTATTGTATCTTGTTGAGTGTTGACTTACATTTTATGAAACAATGAATTCGCTGCGTAACATATACTTATCTGTGAAAACATGACTGTGCTTAAAATAAGTAATTATAAGTCATATACTAAGAGGTACGAACATTGTGTATGCTGTATTGCATCTAGTATGAGAGATTGCTTATTGTTGACCTTTTAAAAAATCAACAATGGGTGAAACAATTTGCTGAATAAACATCCTTTTATTAAATGTTTTTGTCGTATGTAAATTTTACTAAAACCCAAACCAGACTTGAAAATAAATTTCAGTAGCACGTATTCACTGTTTATACAATGATATCATGAAGAGGAAAAATATGATTTTCAAGAACATGTTTTTCAGTCATAAAAAACGTTTTTAAAACTCTTGTACAATGACTAGTTTCGCTATGCGAATCAATTTCCGCAACACACACTGCAAGGTATGAACGTGTTGCTCTGTTTATATCCTAATCTAGTGACCGACCCACCCGTTTAGAGCCTCATATCAGTCAACACGCCAGCCACCCACTGTAAGGTGTGAACGTGTTACTCTGTTTATATCCTAATCTAGTGACCGACCCACCCGTTTAGAGCCTCATATCAGTCTTCACTACAGCCACCCACTGTAAGGTATGAACGTGTTGCTCTGTTTATATCCTAATCTAGTGACCAACCCACCCGTTTAGAGCCTCATATCAGTCTTCACTACAGCCACACACTGAAAGGTATGGACGTAATGCTCTGTTTATATCCTAATCTAGTGACAGACCCACCCGTTTAGAGCCTCATATCAGTCTTCACTACAGCCACCCACTGTAAGGTATGAACGTGTTGCTCTGTTTATATCCTAATCTAGTGACCGACCCACCCGTTTAGAGCCTCATATCAGTCTTCACTACAGCCACCCACTGTAAGGTATGAACGTGTTGCTCTGTTTATATCCTAATCTAGTGACCGACCCACCCGTTTAGAGCCTCATATCAGTCTTCACTACAGCCACACACTGAAAGGTATGGACGTAATGCTCTGTTTATATCCTAATCTAGTGACAGACCCACCCGTTTAGAGTCTCATATCAGTCGTCACAACAGCCACCCACTGTAAGGTGGGAACGTGTTGCTCTGTTTATATCCTAATCTAGTGACAAACCTACCCTTTTAGAGCCTCATACCAGTCTTCACTACAGACACTCAGTGTAAAGTGTGAACGTATTGCTCTGTTTATATCCTAATCTAGTGACCAACCCATCCGTTTAGATCCTCAGATCACTCATTACGATAGGCCGCTAGACTGTAGGCCTAAGGAATGAACGTGTTGCTCTGTTTATATGGATGAAATAATGACCTCTGACTGAGTGAATATCTGTGACTATCCATCGAGCGATCAGCGAGATGGTAATCACAGATATTCACGAAGTCAAGGTCATTATTTCTTACACCACTAGGGAAAGTTATGTCCATTGTTCTGACGAGTCGTTTTTCTGAATAACTAAACCTCACCTTGGTTATTTCCATGTGTTGAGGTCGGTTATTGTGGCAATGCGAACGACTGCGGTGGTTATTCAGAGGTTTTTTGTATTTGACCAGACATTTCTCTCACGGGCAGAATCCTTACATCCTCGGCTTCGCCTCGGAGTTGGTATCTTCCCTCGAAAATTAAACATTCGGAATTTTTGAATATTGTCTCTCGGCTTCGCCTCGAGTCAATATTCGAAAATTCCGAATGTAAGTTGGTTTTTCCGAATTCGATGAAACAACCTCTAAATACTACTTCATTCGTACGCATAACCAATATAACCACCCAACCAAAATAACTCATAAGAATACACAACAAACATTTTATGCATTTGATTGAATTGAAATTCTTTCAAAGTACATGTTTCAACAATTTCATCGGATTCGGTTGTTATCGTGTTCCATCCTACATGAGAGCAGCGCTATTGCGCGTACTGGTATTCATCTCTCCATCACTGCTTCTCAATAGGCTGTCATACCTAAAATATAAACAAAATAGAATATAATGTCACCTTGTTTCATAGTTTCGAAAAGCATATTATTAGAGTGTGCATAGCTTCAAAGACTCATTTGCGACCAATATTCGAATGATTTAGTGTTTTCTTCACCTTTTCTTATTTTAAACAATCTAGATAGGTTATCCGTTTCGAGGGGTGACTTGAACACCACTATCAAGAGAGCTACAACTTTACCCTTAATATATAAATTATTGAAAATGAACTCGATACTGTATTTTAGCCATGAGGCGGTAAATTCCGTGTATATGACATCATAGTTCTCAATGTTTTGTTTAAAGTGACACGGCATGTTATACGTTAATCATATTTTGAATTAACAAATTTCATTATACTCTTTATGCAGATTGACCGAAAGAAAAGTTGTTTCATTTACATGTCTCTTAGTTATTTGACATATCAAATACACCGATAGTTTTCGTTTTTTGGTTAATCTACATTGCCCGGTTTTCTATCAATTCTTTGTTAGCATAGGACCAGAAATTCACAACAATACTCACGGTCATTGTTGTTTTTCTGTCTTTGTAGACGTTGTCAAAAATATCTTCTTCGACATTCAGTTTTACAAGAGCATTAAAAAGATACCAGGATTGAAATCATATCACTAACTCCACTTCCATCAGCTCTTGTTCACCATTTCTTCACCTGAATCGAAAAGCTCGTACCAATTAAACAGTCCCAAATGAATTGCATCGAATGACAGTCGTCGTGTGACCACGTGTTGAGATACAATCTTGCACGGGAATCGCGTGCGCTGTTTCGTCACGTGAGCGGTAATTGGTACGTTTCGGCGAACTGTTAGTTTTGGCGCAAACAGTAATATAACCGACCTAGGGAGTTATTTAATAGAAAAATAGGAATAATTATGTTGTATATGAATTTTTATCATGCACAATATGTTAAACACTTAAAGGATGAGTATGTCCACGTGGTGTAAGTCGTTTAATCACCCTTACTACGGTAGTTAATTAAAAAAACTCATCTCGAGCACCGCCCTCGAAAAGTTTGTTAAATAACTATAACTATAATAATAATAATAATAATAATAATAATAATAATAATAATAATAATAATAATAATACTTTATTACCCATAAAGGGAATTTGTTTTACATGCTACAAACAACTGTGACAGAGATAAATTATATAAATATTAAAATACCATACATGTAGACAACATAACACGCACACATTCACACACATATTCAAAAATACACATCACTGACGCAGTTAAGATGGGTATAACAATAATGAAATAAAGTTACAAACGGTTAAATTTATTTGAAATAATAATGCTAAAAGGAACAAATGAGTTCGAAGCTCTCTTGGTTTTGAAGCGAGGAGTTTGATAGCGGCGACCTGAAGGTAAAAGTTTATATTCTTTATGCAGAAAATGATCGGGATCGGAAATAATTTTTCCAGATAAAATTTCTATATGCCGCGTGCCTAAAGTTGTGATATCTTCAAGAGATATTCCGCAAATTTTGCTGGCAAAATTTATAATTTTGGATAGTTTGTTTTTGTTTTTAACCGAGAGAGCCCCAAACCACGTCTGAATAGAAAAACAGAGAGCACTTTGAATAAAAGTTTTGTAAAAGAGAACAAGTGTAAATGGGCTTAAATTAAAAGATTTAAGACGTCTGAGGAAAAACAATCTTTGCTGGCATTTAGCGTAAACTTTAGCAGTGTTTGAGTTCCAGTTGAGCTTTTCATCAATCACAGTTCCAAGATATTTGTATTCAGTCACAATTTCGATATCACAATTATCAATGCACACTGGTGATTTAACTTGCTTCTTAATCCGAAAGACTATAATCATTTCTTTAGTCTTATTAGTATTCAATACCAGGAAATTGTCATTACACCATTCACGGAACTCGGCTATTTCTCTGCGGTAGGATGTTCAATCACAGTTCGTTATTAATCCTGCAACAGCAGCATCATCAGCGAATTTTACAAGAATTTTACAAAAAAGAGTTACCCGCCCTTGCAGCCAGCAAGACGTGCTTGGAAGAGCTCCCGGGTGATCCGCTGTTTCGGGACATTTTCCCCTATACCTAAGTGTCTAACTTTACACCTGAGGTCCAAACAGGTATCAAATCTCTTAAAGCAGCAACCTCAGCGTTATGGGGGTATCAGTGGCGCAATGGAGAATGAAAATTGGCCTGTTCCGTCAACCACGAGGTACGAAGCAAGTCGGCCATGTTGCCGGGTACAACCTGTTCTCAAGATGGACACCCGGTGTGTATGTAGGCTATCGGCTCTTCTCTACAATATTCATCCTAAGCAGTGTAATGATTTTGTCGAGGAACATTATATGTGTTCATGCCCTCTTATTATCTGGAGATATAGAGTCTAATCCAGGCCCACCCCCTAAACACAGTGATATTAATAATGTGACTGTCAGTGACTTTGCCACTATGAAGGAGGACCTTTTACGAGAGATTCGCTCAATGAAAAGTATACTGGCCCGTGATATAAGAGACGTAAAATCTGATACCAGAAAGTTGAACGCGTCGGTGAGTGAAATACAGGTTGACTTTGAGAGCATAAAGGCACAACAGAACATTTTACATTAAGACTTAGACGCCGTGAACGACATACTAGATATTGAGATGCAAGACAATATGGAACGTATGGACCAGTATAATCGACGTAATAATGTTCTGATGCATGGAGTTAGTGAAATGCCAGATGAGCCGATGTGTGACTACAAAGTCCGCGTGTGTGATATCCTGAATAAACACAGTACGGGGGTGAATTTTTGCAATGACATTATTTTGGACTCACATAGAATTCAATAGGAAATCCATCAACGAGATCGAAACGCCCAAGACCCCTTATTGTGAAGTTCAAAACTACTAATGATAAAATACTAGCTCTGAAATGTCGGGACAATATGAAATCGAACGGTTACGGAATCTCGAGTGACTTAACCGCCAATCAGCGAAAGACCATCGCCGAATTGAAACAGAAAAACAAACACGGTTACTACAGGAAGGGAAAACTAGTTGTGGAGGACCGTCTTCCCTACAGGACACGTGATTTACCAGCAAGTGAATCTACAACTGACGAGGATAGCACCGCCAGACTGTCGCCTCACCATTCTAACAACGATGACAACAATTCTACCTAGGGATGTGGCCGACCCAGGTTACAATGCCAGGACATAAACAACTTCCAGAACTGTCTCTTCTGGAATATAGCAGGTTTTCGCAATAAAAGTAATGATGATGACTTTATTTCCTTCATAAATGATTTTGATATCATAGGTTTATCTGAAACTTGGACTATCGGATTCGATTATTTATCAGTGTTTCATGACTTTAAATATTATTCTGTTGACGCTTTAAAAACATCTACATCAGGAAGACCTTCTGGTGGCGTTGTTCTGTTAATAAGGAAGTATTTAGACTTGCATGTAAAATTGTTTAGAATTATTGATAATGCTGTCTTCATTTTATTTGACAAATCTGTATTTTGTCGGGACAAAGATGTTCTTTTGTCTGTTGTTTACGTGAACCCTCCTGGATCTTCATGGTATGACTCTAAACCATTCTCTTGTGGATTAACATATTATTTTGAATCGTTACTGTCACTATTGTGTGAGGTGGATGACCCATATGTCATTATCGGAGGTGATCTAAATGCAAGAACCGGTGAACAAGAACAAGAGAGTGTTGATGACAGCATATCCGATGCCATAGGTGATGACAGTATTAACATAATATTCGACACAATGTCAATAAAACGTCGCTCTTGTGATAAAGTTGTAAACCTACTTGGGAAAAAACTTCTTAGTTGGTTTGCTGTCTTAAACATATTCATAATGAATGGCCGCTGTGGCCAAGACGCTGACGTTGGTGATTTTACATTTCTGAGTCATTCTGGAAAGAGTGTTATTGACTATATTATTTCCTCATCACCGTTGTTTGATGTTTGTAAACAATTCAACGTCTTATCGCGGTCAGACTGTGATCATCCACCGTTATGTTGTCAATTTCAATCACGTGACTATCCGGCAAAACCCGTGCAGGATCGTGATGCACGTGTACCACTCGACGATTACCGCTTTGTGTGGGATGAAAATAAAGCTGAACTGTTTAGAGAAAACCTAATATCAGAATTTTTTTTATTGATGCTACATGAGTGTTCTGATCTTATATTTGATAATATTTTTGTAGCTGTTGATCTGTTCACTAAAGCTATTAATGAGGCTGGTAAATGTATGGAACGTAAACGTACTCTAAACAATGTTACAACTCAACCCTGGTTTGATTCCGATTGTAGATATTATCGTTTTGAAAAGGTGAGGTTATTACTTGCTTTTAGAAGTTGTAGAGATGATGAAGCTCTCGGTAAATATCTGAAGGCTAAAAATAAATATAACTCTGTCATAAGGGATCAGAAACGTTCATATCATGAAAATGTTGCACGGTTGTTGACTGATAGTCTAGGTAGAAGTAAGACTTTCTGGAGTGTTTTGAAGAAGTTTTCAGGCTCGGCGCCTGTTATGCCTAATATTTCTTTACAAGAGTGTTATGATTATTCCAGCAATGTTTATATGTGGAGAAGTTGCTTAGACTCTACAACTGGGGGTAATATTCACTATTCTGAGGTATCTGATGGTAATGTCGCAGCTATCCTAGATTCTCCTATTTCTGTTGATGAGGTGTTTAAGGCAATTGAAAAACTTAAATGTTCTAAGTCACCTGGTGTTGATAAATTAATCGCCGAGTTCTTCAAGCATTCCTGTGATGTCATTGTTCCATATATCACCATTCTGTTTAATAAATTGTTCGATGAGGGAGTATTTCCGGAGGAATGGTCTGTAGGTGTTATAGTCCCCATCCATAAGAAAGGCGACGTAAATATAGTCTCTAACTATAGAGGTATAACTATACTTAGTGTCTTCAGCAAGTTATATATTTCGATCATAAAGGTTAGGCTCCAGTTCTGGTGTGATGCTTATGATAATATCTCAGAGTCGCAGGCCGGTTTTAAAGAAGGATATTCCACTATTGATAACATCTTCATCCTCCATACGATTGCTCATAGGATTCTATCCAAAAAAGGCAAGTTGTATGCATTTTTTGTTGACTTCGCGAAGGCTTTTGATTTGGTCAATAGGTCAAAATTATGGTCAGTGTTAGCGTCAAATTAGATATTTTATGTGCGCTTTAGGCACTTAGTGTGGTTACCTCTGTGTAGGGCAAGGGAGGTCACTCTATTCTAAGCATGTTTTCCATGTTTTCTCAAGCTGCAGCGTGCGAGTCCCTAAAACTTCGGTAATTATCAATTTAACTTATATACCAGCTTCAAATTCCATCATGCTTTAATTCTGTGTTTATATATCTTTCATTCACATAAGTATTAAGCTGGCTTTATTGCAATTATTATTCAAAATTAGTAATTTCTCTACAACATGGTTTGTCATGCTTTCACTAAGTGACCTTCACCTTGCAAGTACTATAAGTTTATCTTTCTTTTGTTTTCAGTCAATCAAATGGCCACAAACTATTACAATGACCATAATGTAAAGCAAGCGTGTCATTGAAGGATGTCATAAGAAATAAGGAATAAATCATAAAGCGAAGAAGAAGTTTTTGTGCTTATAGTCAGTATTGCAGAAGAAGGGTGTGTCTCCTAAAATGTTAAAATGTGTAAGATCTATATATGAATGTGTCAAGTCTTGTGTTAAATCAAATAATTTTTTCTCAGAAATGTTCCATTGTAATATTAGGGTACGTCAGGGATGTGTTCTTAGTCCTCTTTTGTTCTCAATGTTTATTAACGAGTTAGTTGATACAATTGAGTCTGATTGCTATCTTGGTATCCAACTTCATTCTAAGTTAACTTATTCCTTCTCTTGTTTGCAGACGACGTTATCCTTCTATCGAACAGTATTTATTGTCTGCAAAAACGTATAAATGTTCTGGAACAGCATTGTATTTATTATAATCTTACAGTTAATCTGGATAAATCTCAAATTGTTGTGTTTAGAAAAGGTGGAAAGCTTTCTAAGAAAGAGAAATGGTTTTTAGGAGGTTCTCAAATAGAATGTGTTTCTTCATATAAATACTTGGGTGTGCAGTTTTCTCACACGCTTGCCTGGTATAAACATTTCGACAATTCTATGTTGCAATCACAAAAGGCTTTGTTTAGTATCATTAGGTCTTTATCAAAGTTAAATACTTTGTATCACCAAGTATATTTTAGAATCTTTGACTCTAAGGTAACACCAATTCTCCTGTATGGGGCGGAGGTGTGGGGGTTAGATTGTAATGTTACTTCAAGTGTGGAGAAAGTTCAGACTCTGGCATGTAAACATTTACTTGGTGTTAAATCATCTACATCCAATCAGGTTGTTCGAGGGGAATGTGGCAGATATCCCATGTTTATATATGCCTACAAACGCTGTATTAAATACTGGTATAAGTTGTTGAACATGCCAGTGTCTCGTTTTCCTAAAAAGTGTTATAATCTAATGTTGCTGGATGTTTCGCATGGTAAAATTAATTGGGCCTCCAAGCTTAGGTTTCTATTGAATAGTATGGGATTCGGTTTTGTTTGGGATAGTCAGTTTATTTCTCACTTCGAGTCCTTTCTTTCTGAATTCATGGCAAGAGCACAAGATATGTATGTACAGGGCTGGCACGAATCATTAACGGCTAGCTCCAAAAGTTGTTCATATTCATATTATAAACATGTATTTTGTGCTGAGATTTATCTTAGCTGTATAGATATCAAGAAATTCCGTATTGCTCTTGCACAATTTCGTTGCAGTTCTCATCAATTAAATATTGAAACTGGTAGATATATCAATAAACAGAGGCATCTTAGATTTTGTCACATTTGTACGGAGGATTTTATTGAAGATGAATATCATTTCCTTCTTATTTGTTCTGCCTATGACCATCTCCGTATATTATATATTCCTCATCATTATTACACTCATCCCTCAATGTATAAATTTAATAATTTGATGTCTGTCGACAACATTTATGTATTACGTAATTTGGCTATGTATGTTTATCATGCAAATATGTTACGAAGAAGCCTCTTGGTGGCTGTATAATAAATACATAGAGGTTATCATGCGAGTGTGTTTTGGGATCGTAAATATCCTGCATTAGGAATAAACATTGTATTTTGCGAGACTTGGCGAGCTAAATACATAGTGTTTATTCCTAATGCAGGATATTTACGATCCCAAAACACACGAGCATGATAACTTCTTTATCATACAATGTCATTTTAAAATTTAATTCGAAAAAATGCCTGATAATACTATTTTAATAGTTGACGTTGTTTTAAGATTCGCGCATTGATATATGCAAATGAATAGAGCAATGACTCTGACGGTGAATTGACAAAATATAACTCCTCCTTATATATGCCTTTTATTGCCGTTTGAGTTATTTTGTCACGACTACAAAGTTTTGAAATTTTAAAAATCTATAAAATTCGATGTATTTAAAAATTAGACACATTTTAAATGGTCTTTGGCGGGATCGAACTGACATTCTTTAATCCGACGTCATCGAGAGGACGAGTCAATCTCACCAAGGGGCAAGAGTTGCTTCCCTTCGCCTACGTGACAACGGCAGCTTGCGTTGAAACAGCGATTGAACGAACATTGGTGCCCGGAGAGCTAAACTAGATGATAGTCTGTGGATTTCCCATTCCAAACTAAACAATATTAAAATAAAGAACACCGAAGATGGGTAAATGAAGTGTTTGAACATGAGATTTGAACTGCCTTTGGTACCTGTGAGTAATATTGTTCGGTCGGTTTCATTCAACCCGTGATGACAGTGTTTTGGCACTACTAAGTCATGCAAATGGCTTAATATCCATGCATTGTTGGTGTTATCAATGTCTATGTAATATAGCATACATATTGTAATGTCTCTCTCCGTTACTAAAGGCATTCAAAGTGTTAACGCTTGTGACGTCATCGGAATTTTCGAAAGAAGTTCCGACCTTGACCTTTGAAATTTGCATCGGTATCCGTATATGACCCTTAGCCACGCCCAACGGATACCGAAAATATCAGTTGGCTTTATTATGCCGAGAACACTATCCATTGTATGATAAATTGTATTATGGGCCGATGGCCTACATACACCTGAATAAAGAAATTGAAGAAGAGTGTTGTTTTCAGTAGATGTACAGTCATTTGTATATATTGTAAATAACACCGGGGATAAGACACATCCCTGCGGTGCTCCTGTGCTTATGGTCTGATGTGATGATACAGCTGTGTTCACTTTGACAAATTGACGTCTGTTAACAAGATAATCCTTAATCCATAAAATGATATTGCTGTGGACACCCATGTCCGGTAGTTTCTGAACCATAAGGTGGGGTTGGATGGTGTTAAAAGCTGAACTGAAGTCTACAAATAGTACGCGCACATACGTGTTGGCTGAGTCCGTGTGCTTGTAGACTGCATTGAGTAGCGTTGTGGTGGCATCTTCTACTCTGCGTCGAGCCTTGTATGCGAACTGCAGTGGATCAAGAAGGTGTCTTACGCCTTGTAGTAGACGTGACACACTATGATCACACTATCAACACAAAAGTTTATGTAACTCGTGATTACATCCAACCTCTGGTCCATTGTAGTGTCGGCCTCAAGTAAACTGTCCCAGCTTGTACAGTCAAAGCATGCACGAAGTTTCTCTAATGAGTCCGTGTTCCATGTCTTTATTGTCTTCTTTTCAACCTTGCCTGTTTTGAGCTTCTGTCTGTAAGCAGGCAATAATAGCACGGTGTTATTGTCTGATGATTCGAGTGGTGGTCTGGTCACTGATTTATAAGCTTCGGATATATTACCGTAACACTTGTCCAGTACTTTGTTTTTACGGGTTGCACAAGATACAAATTGATGATAGTGAGGGAGAACAGTTTTTAAATTGCATCCATTGAAATCACCTAATACAAACTTTGGAGCATCTGTAGATACATTTTCTAAATCTTGAACATGATCGTTTATAAGCTTTGCTGCGTTGTCATAGCAACCAGAGGGTTGGATGTAAACCAAAACAATAAAGACTTGTCCGAATTCCCGTGGCAGATAATATGGCCGAAACGACACAGATAACAGTTCCAAGTCCGGTGTTATGATGGTCTGTCGTACTTTCCAGTTGTTACACCAGTTTTTGTTCACATAAATGCACACACCTCCTCCTTTCGATTTACCAGTTTTGTCTTTCTCTCTATCTAGTCGTAACGGTTGACGAAATCCATCGATGGTGACAGTGTCATTATCGATATCAGGAGTGAGCAAGGTCTCTGTAAAGCACATGATACAGCTGTCCCTATATTCATACTGGTATCGAACATTGGCTGTCAGTTAATCAAGTTTCTTCTTTATGGAGCGGACATGGAGGGGCGGTCTACATTTCCGAGCTCGGACACGTAAACGTATTCCTCCTTTCTTACCTCGCTTGCGTTTTGGACGATTGTGGGAAGCATTAGACATACACTCCGTGGGTAGATCCAATTTGAGTCCACTGATAGATGTGTATCCACTGTGAGACAAGAGAAACTCACTGGTATATGTTGTTTCGACTTCGCCATATTGGCTTGGGTTTTGATTAGGGGCGAAAGTCCAACCACATAAAATATGGTTTAAAAGCAGAATAAGGTGAAATAGTAAAGATGACCAATGCATCCTGATTGTCACAGTTACTACGGTATACTCTCCAATGAAAAACCGCACTTAAAACACACATAAAACGTTCAAAACATTCAAATATTGTCACAGCAGATGTACATGCGTGTCGCCGCTGAGCAGCGCCACCCATAAATGCAAGGGTAAGGGTAAATAACCTTAACATATACACCACATGGCAATTTTTGAAAGTTATTTCCTTTCATAATAAGTTTTAGTGTTAAGCAAATGAAAAAAGTTTTGACAAGTTGGTGTTGTGATTTAATGGTTGAGTGAATTCCATGCCTTGATATTTCTTCATTATCGTTTGCATACTCATGAAACACGCATTTCACGTGCTGATTGAGCGTGTCCTGACTCGGTTGTCAGACAATTCTAAACCAGTAACTTCTACAAACTAACTGTGCTGAGTGAGTTCTAACATTTTTCATCTTTAATGAAAATGAAATATGTCCAAAACAAATTGTAAAAAGGTCACAGAAAATCTGTGTAATGTCTCAGGATATTCCTAAATTAAACCGACATTCAGTCTATGAACTGTATCAGTCTGTAACAAACAAATGTACGTGAGGCTGCGAGGATGTTGTTCATTTCACCGTGAACTGCACGGAATTAAACAATTTCATGTTCAAACTCTCGATGCAGCACAGCATCGTAAGCACATGGTGTTCAAAGAGGTGGGGAAATTAGAGCTGTGTCCGGCTTAAAGATTTCTTTTATCTGTGTTTTATGGTATTGTCAGGACGAAGTTAAGGTTGGTTTTATCTTTAAGTATCATAAGCTCATTCAATTGTGCTCCTTGCAATTTTGTTAATTGGATTGTACATTAAATGGTTATTGGAAGCAACAGTTGACAATAATAAAATAACTTATTTTTGCGTCAACTTTGAGAAATCATTTCGAGATGTGTTTTAATATCACGTCAAGGGTAAGTTTTTTCCTACAGTATCAGGCTGAGGCAACCGTTTATGTATTGTCGTCCATGTTTGCTCTCTGATAATCAACCCATGTTGGTTATCCAGGATAACGACCTAGATAACACCATTGATAACCACACCACGTGGTGTATCCTAATCTTGTGACCAACCCACCGTTTAGAAATCAGAGCCTCATATCAGTCGTCACGACAGCCTTACACAGTAAGGAGTGAACGTGTAGCTGTTTGAAGAAATAACAGGTTCTAGTAGGGGAAGGGGGAGATGCTCACCAAGGTATGAACTTTTCTATGAACATATTCTTTAAAACTGCTCGTGTTTAAACAAAAAATATTATGTTTAAAATCACTTAACGAGTAAAAGAAGATTCACTTCCTGGTTGTATGACTGTGTTGTCGACTTACTTTCGGTTTAATGATAAGTATTTATTGGCTGTGAGTGCTTGAATTTATACTAAAGGTTTCATTGATCACTATTTATGGAAAATGATGAATTCTGATCACTGTCATGCAAATTGTCTGATACAGGGTTGTTGTGTAGATCTACTTGTACTGTGACAGTGAGGCTCTTCATGAGTGGGTTTACACAAAGCAATTACCAAACTACTCATGTTTTTGTGCCCATGTATGATGACTTTTCTATACAAAATTACTTGAATTAAAAATGTGACAGAGAGATCTTTATGATATTATTCAATGCTTATAGTTGAATTGAATCAACTATTTTGCAAGGTTTTGGATTTTTAGATAAAAAGGGAATATACAATGTGTTTAACATGAATACTGAGTCAGATAGCGATGTTCTAGAGAAGAGAAATCAGTGATAAAAATTGATAGCAATTGGTCTACACGCATGCAAAGACTTATAAACATTTCACAATTTGCAATTTTAGGGATATTGTCATAATTATAAAAGAATCAAATAAATTACATAGAATAATTCTTTTCAAATAGTGAGGGTCTATATGGGTGGAATACCTTTTATACATTTCATATATTATGTTGCTGTCAAATCATTCAGAAAACATCAATTTAAGATGCCATAAAGTACTAAAACCCTTGAAAAAATCATGAACAATTATTCATTAAAGACTAGTAAAAAACCTCATTGTATCACTTATTTCAGCTACGGATCTAGACTTGCTCGTCAAGACGTTTTGTTATATCAAAATGTTATCTACTATAGTCTAGACGTAAGACTAACAGATGTAAATAGGATAATGATACTCTTAAATCTTTTCTTCATTTCATAGTAAAACTACATAGGCCTTTTTATTCTACGATCTCTTTCCTATTTCTTATTAAAACTTATCATCATCTCAAAGAAAAACTATAAGGGATTTTCTATTGTACCATCTCTCTATATCTTCTCATTAACAGTAAGATGGCGACAGGCGGCAAGCTCCAGGACGACTTCCTGACTTGCAGTGTGTGTATGGAGGTGTTTGTGCAGCCTGTATCACTCAACTGTCAACACTCCTTCTGTCAGAACTGCTTGAGGAAATATATACAGACAAAAGAAGAAGCCGCGAGAAACAAGACCATCCCCTGTCCCACGTGTAGACAAGAGACCCCAGTGCCTCACCCTGACAGACCTGTAGAAGAGTGGGCGGGGCAGCTGAAACCAGGACTGCTTCTCACTGGGCTCATGGACTCAATTCCACAAGGTATCAATATGACTCTCTGTCTTATAAAGAATAACTTTTGTTTATTTGTATATCTGAAACCAATCTAATGATTGATTATAGCTAGTAAAATAACATTAAACTATCTAACATTTATGATGATAATGGACTCTGTTTTGTTCTGACAATATATATGACCGTTAACTTTCTGACATAATATCACAATTAAGGTTATTGATAACCTGGTAGTTTGTGTTGTATCTGTAACCAATGTCATGATTACTGCACCAATGGATATTGGTTTTTGGTACTGGCACATGTATGAATGTCCAACAATTATCAACATTCATTAATTAAGTTGTTATATTAGAAAATTAGTTATCAAAACTAAAAGTATTAGCTCTGTATTTTCATTTAACTTTTATGTTTATGTACTTGACATACTTTCACTGACGACTGAACTCATGGTTGTTGGTACTTGTATGACTGTTCAACAGTTATCAACAAGATGTATTACTTAATTAAGTGTTTTAGTAGAACCTAAGATTACAAAACTATAGGTTATGCCTCGACATTTAATATTGAATGTTGGTGTAAATATATCAAAAACACTTTCATAAAGAATGTTCAATTACAGAAACCAACTGTTGCTCTTGGTGCCAGAAAAAAGGGAAGACAACTCCTGCAGCAACTTGGTGTGCAGAATGTGAAGCCTGCTTGTGTTCCGATTGTCACAAGCTCCACAACACAGTTCCTGTCTTAGATCACCATGAAGTGTCAAACCTAACAGGAAACAAGCGGCAAAATGTAAAACGAAAACATTTTTGCAAAAAACACGATAAGAAGATAAAGTTGTTTTGCAAGGACTGCAAGAAAACAATTTGCACTGTTTGTTGTAGTATCAGTCACAGGAAGTGTGAAGATGTCGTCACCATCCAGGATATGCTCCCAGAGGTCAAAAGTCAACTGAGGAAACACAAGGAGGAGTTGGAGGAGATAGCTGAAACAAACAAGACACAGATTGTCGAATATGAAGGTGAAATTAACGAATTCAAGATGAAATCAACATCAGTGAAGACTGACATAACCAATACCATCCAAGCTGCTGTTGATCATCTTCGTGCAAAGGAGACTGAGTTGCTTGGGAAACTTGATGTCCAAACTGATCGACAGACAGAAGATCTGAGGTCCAAGATTAAAACAAAGAAGACAGAGACACAGACGTACCAGCAGCAGTCTCAGTTCATCCAGCAGGCCCTGGAGTTGGAGGATGAGGCGCAGCTGTTTGAGATGTATCTGTCGTCTGGGTCAGGAGTTGAAGGAGAAGTCACAGAGACAAACAGGGAGGACAGAACAGATGTTGCTGGTATCAGGTTTATACACAACCTTGATCAACTGAAAGAGGAAATTGAGAAGATGGATGTAAGGAGTGTTGATTACACAATGGATCTGACAGCGACACCTGTACTGCATGAAGTCATTGATGCTAAACTAGATGGAGATGTGAGTTGCGGTGTGAGAGATGTTGTTGTAGTGGAGAGTTCGGGTACAAAGGTCAATGTGTTTGCTGATTTCAATAATCAACTGAAATCAGTCTACCAAAGAGGAGGGAAAACATGTTCTAGTGTACTAAAAGTGCAGAGTGAACCTTGGTCTATCACAGTTATCAGTGAAGGCAAGATAGTTGTGTCGTTTCATTTATCTCCACGTCTCAACTTAGTGGCTGTGACTCCTGACCTGGAACTCCTATCAACAATACAGACAAGAAAGAACTACCTGGGTCTCTCTGCTCTGGATCAATCAACACTGGTGGCAGGTTCTAAGAATCCACCCTCTGTGGATCTGATTGATATGCAGGGAAACATCTTGAAGACCTTCTCAACACTTCCTGTCACGGGGAAGAGCTTTATTGAACCTAGATACATACATGTCACTAGTCAAGGCACTATCCTGGTGTCTGACTCGGGTCTGAAGTCTGTCATCTGTCTGACACAGTCTGGTGATGTTGTGTTCACATACACACCTACAAGAGACAGAGCACTAGCCGGTCCATGGGGAATCACTTCCACCAGTAGTGGAGATATCCTTGTAGCTGATTACTGGCCACACAAAGTGATTCACCTCAGTAAGACGGGAGACTACATCAGAGACATTCTGTCATCACAGGAGGATGGTTTACATCATCCATCAGGTCTGTGTGTTGATGGAGACAAACTATGTGTGGCAGTGGACAACAAGGGCTTACACAAATACAAGTTTAAGTAAAATATTTTATTCAAAATAAACTAACTGTGGACATTTTACGTTAGTTTACCTCGATTTTATTTGAAATTTACCAGAATATAAAAGACTGCACCAACTAACAATTGATAGTGGTTTTACATTGACTTATCTATTTCAATAGATTTTGAATGACCTTGTGAAGATATGTATTTTTTCATGTGTTAATATGGACAAAGTGGACAAATGCGGTTGAAACAACAAAACAGTTTGCCATGCTTATTCTTTATTTAGCCTAAAGATATATATTTATCTGTGAAAAATGACTATGCTTAAAGGGGCAGTGGCACGTTTTTAGGGGGAATATAAGGTAATGTCAGGAAAATGAAATTTAATGGTTCCAATTGAAATACAATATTTAAACTAAATGGAGCAGTAATAATTCAAATATATAACGTAAAGTTAAGCCATGCGATTCTTTTTTTCCAACCAAAATTGAATTAAAGGTGTTCACACAAAACGGCCGCCAATCGAATTTATGTGAATCTTCATTCTTTGTCCTCTGACTGTAGATGATTGGCTTGAGAAATGAGATTTTTGACACTGTCAAAATAACACATTTAGCAGTGAAAATTTTGAAATATAAAATTATCAAAAAAACGTTCTGCTGCCCCTTTAAAATATGCGATTATAAATCATATACTAAGAGGTGAGGAGGTGAGAACATTGTGTATGCTGTATTGCATCTAATGAGAGAAATTGCTGTTTGCTGTTTTTAAAATCAGCAATGGGTGAAACAATTTGTGTCTTCTTTTTTTAGAATGTTACCAATACAATACGAGTTGCATCATAATACGATGTTACCAATACAATAAGAGTTGCATCATAATACGATGTTACCAATACAATAAGAGTTGCACCATAATACGATGTTACCGATACAATACGAGTTGCACCATAATACGATGTTACCGTTACAATACGAGTTGCACCATAATACGATGTTACCTGTTTATTATAATATGTCTTGTTCTTGACTCGGGTTTTTTCTTGCGACGTCATATCATTGTTGATCGACGGCGATGACGTCGCGTTGATTGTATTGACCTCACACCATAGTACCACATGAAGTCATCTCTTTGTGGTATTTTCACTGACTTGAAAAAGTGATATCACACTCAGTGGCGAGAAAACCTCTCTAGAACTGAGAAAACTCAGTTTCCCCAGCGCTTTGCATAAAATAACCCAAAATTACTACGATACGTACCGAGAGCTACGTTTCGAGAGGCGGCAGACGATAACTTTTTCAAGGCTAGATTGGACGTTCAAAAAGAAGAATGAAGTGAAAGTAAGACATTTCTTTAATTGATCATGCGCTTTGAGCATGCACCTTGTGTATGGATATAGCGCTTTATAAATGCCCATTATTATTATTATTATTATCATGAGCAGATATTTAAATGTCAACACTAAAACCTGGTGATATGGCCATATCTACAGGAACATGATCACTAAAATAAAACTCGATCGGTATTGTTTACGTCTTTAGTGGTGGCTCGTCACTCTTGTGTTCCACAGTTGACGTCACATCCGGTAAATTTACGGAACAACACGATCGAGGCAGGCAGCTTATTATTATTTTCAAGTTGCAATTAATCACTTTCGTGATTAGTTTAAAATTATTACGACCTAACGTAATTCAATTCATTCATATTCCTGGAGCTGGAGTTGTGTCTGCAGTACCTTGCTCAGTGTGTCTCAGAGTCTATACTAGATTAGAACTCTTAACACACTGCGTGCCCTATCCAACACAAAAACTCTGCATACCACAGTCTTATATAGAGAGGTTATTATATGAGTGGCCATTACGTACTATATTTACGACAGGAGTGCCTAAATATCAATACATGTACTACCTATACGGGAGACGATACACAAGGGGATATTTTTGTGATTCTCAACGTTTAAAACAAAGTTATGTAAACATTGGGTTTTTTTGCGTCAGGATATGATTTTATGTCTGTCTCCAATAAGTTGTGTATCGTCTGTTTACCCTCCATTAGTTTCTAACTAATGTTCAACCTCCAATAGTGCTGTGTGTCGTAGTTGTGAGTCAAAACGCCAAAACGCAACCGTTGTTTAATTTCATTTCAAAAGATTAATTTCATACCATGTTCATCTGAGACGAAGAGAAGAACAAAACACAAGTCAAACATTTATTTAGGATGACATTTTCACAATGGTTCCATCAATGGTCCAAATCAAGTTAAATATTCCTTTTCATCGTGGAATTGCATGACGACGTCAGAGTAGGTACGTCATCTGTTGTGTGGGGGTGTACAAGGGCATCTAGTACTTCGCTGACACGGTCCTCCATCTCTTAAGATTTTCTCTATACATCCTTCTTCACATACTGAATTATCACATTTTAAGAAACAGGCCTGTAAAGAAACGATTTTTAAGAATATAAATTTAAAGGAACTATGATTTCCAAAACAAAAAATCTTCTTCAACATTTAAAGTGATCAATTCCATATTTAGAGTGGTTACAAAAAACAGAAAGCAGATGTAAAGTACAATATTTTCATGGATATCCAACTTCTTTATTCAATCAAAAACTTCGCAATTATATAAATAGTAATGTATTTGGTCATAGCTAGTAAATAAAACAACATGCAAAAGCCCCGATTAACAAATGACCACATGGTATATTTATGAATGTGTAATCTGCATACTTTTTTGCAGATTAATTATCAATACAATGAAATGTTGAAGGAAACAACATATTGTCGTATCATAAAATATACATCATGTCAACCAGTCACATGAGTCAAGATTATGGTTGAAAGTTTTTTTCCAGAGGTAGAGCAGGACCTAATAATATAGGACTACGGTAAAACTGAACCATGAAATAAATTTACCCGAGTAACATGACTGTACTTTTCCTTGAGCAGTAGACTCCTCTCTGGTTGTTTCAGGATTGTTATTGCCTTCTTTGTGAATTGTCCTCTGTTTCGAATATCCTTTGCGTACTTCAGGAATCTAGAATTTAAAGTCAATTCTTTTAGTTCAATTCAACTAAAAACTAATCAGCTATCGATAGTACAATATCGAGGTGAAAATTGAAGCAATTCAACAATGCGTTAAGTTTTTTTACCAAAGACACATGTAATCTACAAAGGAAAATTCAACTTTATAGCTTTCATTTAAGATATGATAACTATTTTTTTTTATATCTTTGAATAACTTCTGTCAAAACTACTCTTATCACGTAAGATTGATAAACTGATTAAACATTTAATGAAGTTTTACGTTGGTGATTATTGTAAAGTTGTTTCAATTAATCAAATGTATGTACGAAATGTTTTTAATGAATAACCTTCAAATGTTCATTCTGAGACACTCGTATAAACTGTGAGTTGGGGTCGACCCGAAGGTTCCGGCGTTTGTCGTCAGAGCAAAGTGTATATAACATACGGATATCATACACTACATTGAAAACTGTTCTGTGTATTGAAGTTCATCGTCTTCGCTAACTATGTTTACCTGTCAGGTGTAATCGTGAAATGCGATGATGCACGTGCAGTTAAGGCTAATAAAGCAGGATAGCCCCTCCAATAGTTTAACACGGAGGGTTGAGTTTGAGCGATAGGGACATCCGTTTTCAAACCCTTTAAACACTCGAACTCAAATAGTTGACAGTGACTTTGCTTTAAGTTAGATATGGTCCTCAAAGTCTCCATTAGTTTGGCACGAGGGACTCGTCCACGGCCTAACGGCCTAAGACAAGTCCCTCGTGCCAAACTAAAGGAGACTTTTCGGACCATATCCTACACTTATTGGTCGGTTCCTACGGGAATGAAAGACGATTGGTCGACAGGTCTACTTTTACGTTCTTGATTAATAGAACGTACCTAACTCACGCATGTTGATTCGGCCAATAATATTCGTAGATTGAGTTGAATTACTGTACATTATATTTATAGAGTTTGATATTTAAACGTATTATTTGACAATTCTTCTATGTAATTAGTTCACTGAATTCTCAAGATTTTTCAATGGTTCAGTCGTCGCAATTCGTCTGTTTGTAAACAAACATGGCTGCCATTGAATGTTCATGAACATATCACACACATTTACTGATCCATAAATAAGTGTCCAAATTGTAGTAGTGTCTCAAATATAAAACATATATATATTTATGAAAGTAACAACTTTCAAACATAGTCGATCAACCCTTAGAACAAGGCAGTAAACATCTGATTATAGTGCTTGCATATGTCGTGAAGCATTCCTTGCAAGTTTCTCTTAAGGATAAGGATATAGTTTTTTTAAACATTGACATGTTTTTTACATTTTCGTTACAACATATGAACACATGTCATCAATACATCGTATTGCAGAACAGTGTGACGACCGGCAGCTGCTACCGGGTCTTATAGAACGAAACGTCATAGGTGAACAGTGACGTCAATTCATTGTTCAATAAGAGACGTCATAAAATGAAAAGTGACATTTTGCCCTTTTGCATCGTATGACAAAATATGAATAACGATGTATATGACTGGCCTCGAAGGTAGTAAATAAAATACTGAAACAATAGATAATAGGTTATTGCATAATATTTAACCAAACTTGTATTCGTGTAACCCCTTGTTCGTCACTACCACACACAGTTTGTCTCCATCAACACACAGACCTGTTGATTTATGTAAACCATCCTCCTGATAGATACTGTAAACCATTCTCCTCGGTCAGAATGTCTCTGATGTAGTCTCCCGTCCTACTGAGGTGAATCACTGTGTGTGTGTCATGGTCAGCTACAAGGATAAACCATCCTCCTGATAGATACTGTAAACCATTCTCCTTGGTCAGAATGTCTCTGATGTAGTCTCCCGTCCTACTGAGGTGAATCACTTTGTGAGTGTCATGGTCAGCTACAAGGATAAACCATCCTCCTGATAGATACTGTAAACCATTCTCCTTGGTCAGAATGTCTCTGATGTAGTCTCCCGTCCTACTGAGGTGAATCACTTTGTGAGTGCCATGGTCAGCTACAAGGATATCTCCACTACTGGTGGAAGTGATTCCAATATGCTAGTAGTAGGTATCAGTTGGTGTGTAAAGGAACACAACGTCACCAGACCGTGTCAGACAGATGACAGACTTCAGACCATGGTCTGATACCAGGATAGAGCCTTGTGTAGTCACATGAATGTAAAGAGGATCGTTAAAGCTCTTTCCTATTCCAGGAAGTGTTATGAAGGTTTTCAAGATGGTTCCCTGCATATCAATCAGATCCACAGAGGGTGGATTCTTAGAACCTGCCACCAGTGTTGATTGATCCAGAGCAGACAGAGCCCAGTAATTCTTCCTGTCCGTATTGTAGACAGGAGTTCCAGGTCAGGGGTCACAGCAACTGTGATGATATTTTGCAACAGAGGAATAGACACACAAAGTTTACCGTCACTGATAACTGTCACACACCAAGGTCTACCAGGTAATTGAAGTGTACTTGAACACGTTTCCCTTCCCTTTTCATAAACGGATTTCAGTTGATTGTTGAAATCTGCAAACACAGTGACCTTTGTATCTGAACTCTTCATTACAAGAACATCTCTCACACTACAACTCACATCTCCATCTAGTTTAGCATCAATGACTTCATGCAGTACAGGTGTCGCTGTCAGATCCATTGTGTAATCATCAGTCCATACATCCATTTTCTCAGTTTCTTCCTTCAGGTGTATAACGCTGATATCAGGCACATATGATTTCATAAACGGGAACTGTGTTGTGAGATTAGAAACATTCAACACAGACGAAGGCTTCACATCCTGCACACCAAGTTGCTGCACGAGTTGTCTTCTCTTACCACCAAGAGCAATGCTATCTGTAAACAGACATATGGACAAACATAGATGAGGATACAGAGCTAGAACGAAGCTTTCTTTCAATTTTCTTAATCCAACCCTAACACTCACACATTATCATAAGATGTAAGGGTTACACTTACTTTGTGGGATAAGGGAAATAACTACAGTAAGAAGCAGTCCTGTCACGGGTCTGTCATGGTGAGGAACTGGGGTCTCTTGTCTACACGTGGGACAGGGGGTTGACTTGTGTGTCACAACTTCTTCTTTTGTCTGCCACGCCCACTGTTCCACGGGTATGTCAGGGTGAGGCACTGGGGTCTCTTGTCTACACGTGGGGCAGGGGGTGGACTTGTTTCTTGTATGACACTTAGTGAACATACTATTCAAAAAGTCTTGATCTCAGATGGAACAAAGGAAGCTCATAGAATATAAGATCCATTTTAAGACAATCAAACTAGATATACAGAAAGACTATAAATCAGGGATTCATTTCCTGTATTGTAGTGATATGATTTTCAAACGCGATTGGTTTAGCCTTCAAATAGCGATTTTTTAATTACATGTATCTATTTCAAACTTTATTGTTATAAAATTCTCCCTATCTGTCTACTTTCAAGTCTCACATCACGTCGTGTGGAGGTCGCCGGGCAACGTTGCCGTTCCGTCGCCTTTAGGTGGTAACCTAACTGTGACATGCCAGTGACGTTATTTACACGTCGCACTGCGACTGCGACGTGGCAACCAGACTGCCATTCTCTGTTACTATCTCTTAAAATGTATCCCCAACTATCATATAGAGCTTCCTTGTCAAAATGCATCCTTCATTTCACCAAATAAACTTAAATCAATGACATAACTTAGATATATTTATCATATAATCATTATTGTATTATGATCTAAATTAAATATAGCATGAGTAGGTGATAATGACGTGTTTCGCATATTTGTTATACAACTTCATCTTAAAATTTGTTCTTCATTTACTTTTGAAGAATAGACAAGAGTTAACTGGTGAAAAGTCCACCCTGTATGTATGTATAATATAGCTGCTGTGTAAACCCACACATTGAGAGCCTCACTGTTTCAGGGCACTACACATTTCACAATAGTAATATTTCACATGGTAATATTTGTCATACAAAGTTCACATCAATGGCAATGGGTCGCCGTTTACTTATTCAATAGAGTAGTCCAAATAAAAGCTTTTCTAGTTAACACATTTAAACACGCAGATGGTTATTAGTACTAATTACATTGGTAAAATCTAAAATCAAAGGAAAACAAGCAAATTTTATAAACAGGAAGTGATTTAGACTAACATTTAGTCTCAGAAGTATTTTTTTTCAATATTGACAACATTTTATACAATTCATGTATTATAAAATAATGGAGCCCAGAAGAAGCTTGAACTTCAGACTTAGCTGGGCGATCTAGACTTATACTTTTCTAGACTGGGTTTGTCATCAATTATTTTTTTTTGCTTTAGGGTCTAGATAACAGACTAGAAGTGAATGTGTTTCGCTAGTTTGGTCATGTATTGAGGAATTATTGATTCATGAATGTAGAGTTTTCAAACAATATAGTTATTAAATGTTCAAACCTTGTTGTAAACCTCTCCCTCCTTCTTATATTTCTTGAGACGAAAACACTATCACACCGTGCCTGTATCGTGGACTGTGTGAGGCTCTAAAGGGGTGTCTCAAGGTTTTTGTCTACTCAATTCTACTATCGGTGATTCATGAGCATAGATATGAACAATTGTATACAAAAGTAAAAAAATCAAGATGGCATACATGTAGAGATGTACATTTCACACAATTTATACATTTTACACATGTAACAGTGGGACCTGAACAGTTACACATAAGTAAGTGATTACCATTGTGATGTATTAGCTTGCTTGTTTGATTACACCTCTCTGTCCATCAAGTGATTGATAAAAGAATTAAAATGAATTATTAGTTGGCAAGGAAAGTGCCGGTTCCTGGGTAAGTTTATGCAACGTCAATGCGCAAACCCGCAGCGTTGCAAATAACACTGACCAGTTCACGTTGCAGCCGCTAGATGGCTGCCAAAAATGGCTGCACCCATGAAGTTCGCCATGGAGAGGTGTATTGTTCCAAATTGGCATGAATTTTGTGCCGTCGCCATAGAATATAGTACGTATGGGTAGGGGATCATAAATTTTATTATATAATTAGCAATGAAATATAGGGTTATACAGTGAAAATATAATCCATATTTTAAGAAAAGCAGTAGAAAGTCATATTTTCACTGCAGTGAAAATATAATCCATATTTTCACTGCGGTGAGAAAAGTAGGACAGAACCTATTACCTCCCCTTGAAACACGATTATCTCCCTTTGAGGAAATCGAACGCACGCCTCGCGTCACGGCGTTGTTTAGGATTGAAGAAAAACGACTCTTTACGATGTTTTCGGTATGTTATTGTTAACATTTTGCAGTGACAATGTATCCTTCGATATCGGAATACAACCAGAAGTTCATATCCTGTTGTTGTAGTTAATAATTGTTCATTTTATCGCCAAATAAATTTACGAAGCGAGAGATCTGACGCACCGACATAGCGCTTCCCTCACTGTATCCGTTCGCGTCAAAACTGACTTTCCAAAATAGATAAGAAGCCTTTGTTTCACCTAATTATAACCAAAAACAATGTCATATTGTAGATCTGATATCATTTAACAATCACACAATTAGGCCTATATATTTTTCGAAAAACTATTTCCGGTTAAATATCGCATTATTTCGATCGAACTTCTTTTTACCGAGAAATTATAAATGGAGTTGCTAGACTCTCATTCATCACAACAGGAAAAGTTTGCAGTAGTATGTATGTTTACCTAGTTTTTTTTTTCCCGCCTATTTTAACAGTTTTCTAGGTCAACTGACCTATTTGAATTTTTTCGCGCAGGTGTTGAAATGATGTCATGATCTATTTTTAGGGTGACATCATATAGGTATCTAAGGCTGAGTCATAAACACCTTTTGTTATTGATTTTTATTTTAACATGCAGATGTTAATCAGGACCTGAGGCTGACCAGATTAATTTACAAAATAGGTCAACTGACCTATTTTATTTATTTTCGCGCAGGTGTTGAAATGATGTCATGATCTATTTTTAGGGTGACATCATATAGGTATCTAAGGCTGAGTCATAAACACCTTTTGTTATTGATTTTTATTTTAACATGCAGGTGTCAATCATGACCTGAGACTGACCAATTTCATTGATAAATTAGAATGTTATATCACATAAAGATTGGACAGATTGACTGAAGGCAAAGTACTGTGCAACAGTTGTTTTGTTAGTTTGGGAACCAGATCACAAGATCAGTGAACATGTAAAAAGACATATTTCTATCAGGAATATGTAAATGGTACTATCAACTAACATGTTGTCCATCTCTTTCGCGAAGATTAATTCACTCTATTACCGTTCAAGAAGACACAGTTTAAAAGGCTTTTGGGTGATCAATAGAATACACCTGTTACAACCAAGAGCACTGAAAATTACAATTTGCTCAATCGTCAAATAATGGATTTTTTAGGGTAATAAAATATTCAGGGTAATAAAACGACCCTAGAATCAATACCAATACAGCATAGTCTCTGTGTGTATTGATTTTTTTCCTAAACCTGCTTTCAAGATATTGATCTGATAGTGACTGCAGTTCATAAAACCGCATGCTTGAGTAAATGCATGGCTTTTACAAGATGTTTATCCTTTGACTTCGAGGACTGACTACTTGTCAACAATGTCACGGTCGACTGAGCAATGTGGGCACTTGGGCTTCGTCTCAAGCTGTTCATGCTTGAGTCTCTCTCTCTATCTCTCTCATTCGCATGAGAAAATGATTAGAGATACCTCCCTGCAAATTTGCCCAGCAATGGTAGAATAGAGTAATAATTTTGATAAGCTATAGAAAACAGGGAATTTGAAAGTTCCTGTTACAAAGGGACACTCTAAGCAGATTCTGTAACATTTGTAAGTCAGTGCTTGAATTGGGTTTCATGCGCTGTCAACGTTATTTCAGCTGTTTAACATGTCATTATCTCATTGAGACATATACAGCATTCATTTAACTATTATTATATCTATAAATGTACTTTATCTGCTAGAAGTAGTTCCTAATTAAATATTGAGATGAAATCAGTCAATATATGCTATAAATACATTATCTTTACATATAGTGCAATTGTGTTTTTATTATAGCAAACAATAGTTCCAATGTTACCAGGGAAGCACTAATAAGTGAGTTGATGAAATCACTTGCTTGAAAATAAGTAACCCTGAACTATGAACTGTGCTTTTTACTGGAAGACATTCAGTATATTAAGCTTGTTGACATAGACATACAACTACAAATGTATTTATGAGATTAGGTAATGCAACATATTTTCAATAACAGTGAATGGCACACAAAAAACAAACAAAATTAATATTCATAAATTTTATTTTCTCCGTTTCAATAAGAAGACTTATGGCTAGGAGAACTCCATGAGTCTGCTTTACAAGTGTGAATATCTATTGATCCTTGGCATCCTCGGCAATGTCATCTTCGGATATATCACTACCGTCACTGGACATTGTGTCGTCATCATCTTCGATCAAGTCTTCTACCCATGACTTATATTTGTACAGTTTGGAAAACACACTGTGATATATATTATTATTGTCTATTTGCTTGAGTAGTTCACATGTTGTTGGTCCCCATTGCAAATGATACAGATAGGTTATAAATCGTGCATACATCTCTTTAAAAGCTCTCCATTTTAGTATCATCAGTTTATCATCTATCTTTTCTTCAGTTAGACCTCTTTTCAAATAAAGTTGTCTTTTCTCATCCAAAAATTCTTGATTGATCTCACAGGCACGTTTATACATGGCTCGTATGCCTTCTTCCTCCAGATTTGATTCGTGTTTCTGTTTTTGAATACTTTTGGAAAATTCGACCATGTCATCATCTCCATCATACTTTTCCATAGCAGGACATTGTTTATCATATAAATGTTTTTGTAAATTTTGGCTCGTACTGAATATTTGGCTGCAATAATTGCATTCCTCTAGAGGACGTGATTTCTTCAGAGAAGTGAAATCTTCCTGTTCAAATGTTCTTTTGGTTGGTATATTTAGTATTCCTGGGGGTTGCCTATGTTGAGAGCTTCCATTCTCTGGACACCAGGTTTTTATATGTCTCTGTAAATTACTCATGTCCTGGAAAACGGTTCCGCAGCTGTGACAAGATGGCAAATTGGAGAGGTCTTCAGGGAACGTCTGCACACGTTGGAGGGTACCCAGCAAACAATTTTACGTTGTCACAACGTTGTGGCAACGTCGTGTGAAGGTGTCAATAACGTTATTATAAAATGTTATTATGACGTAATTTGTAGATTCCTTTTTACGTAATTTTGACGTAATTTCGTAACGTTACAAAGCCAATGTTGTGCCAACGTTTTGCCCCAACGTTATTTGTAGATTCCTTATAACGTCATTCAAACGTTGTTGTAATGTTGTTTAATGACGTTATGAAACCAACGTCGGGGAAATGTTATTTTCTAATGTTAGTTTTACGTCATTTGTAGATTCCTTTTTACGTAATTTTAACGTAATTTGATAACGTTATAAAACCAATGTTATGGCAACGTTGTTTTCTTATGTTATTTTGACGTAATTTGTAGATTCCTTTTTACGTATTTTTAACGTAATTGTGTAACGTTACAAAACCAACATTCTGGAAACGTTGTTCTTGGACATTATTTGTAGATTCCTTTTAACGTCATTCAAACGTTGACTTGTAATGTTATTATACCAACATCCACATAACGTTATTTTCTGATGTTATCATGATATAATTTGTGGACATCTTTTTACGTAATTTTGTAACGTTACAAAATCAACTTCCTGGCAACGTTTTCTTAGATGTTATTTGTAGATTCCTTAAAACGTTATTCAAACGTCGATTTATAACGTTGTGAAACCAACATCTAGGTAATGTTATTTTCTAATGTTATTATGACGTTATTTGTAGGTTCGTTATTATGTAATTTTAACGTTGCAATAGTTATGTTGTGACAACCTTTTTCTTAATGTTATTTGTCGATTCCTTAGAACGTAATTCTAACGTCGTTTTATAACGTTTTAAAACCAACATACGAGTAATGTTCTTTTCTAATGTTATAATGACGTTATTTGTAGATTTATTTTAACGTTAGTTTAAAACGTTACAAAACTAATGTTTACAAAACTAATGTTCTGGCAACGTTTTTTTCAAACGTTACCAATAGATTCATTTTAACGTCATTCTAACATTATTTTGTAACGTTACAATACCAACATTCAGATAACGTTGTCCTTCTTATGCGATTCAAACGTTATGTTTGACGTCATCTCAACATTGCAAAAAACACGTCAATTTAACATTGGAAACAAACCTCCCTTGAATGTTGTAAACCAATATACCTTGAATGTTGTCAACAAACGTCCTCTGAATGTTGTTAACAAACGTTAGTAGAACATTGTGACATAACCTCCCCTGAATGTCATAAACAAACGTCTAAAACAACATTATTCAATCATGTCCACTGAAGGTCATGAATTAATGTTTCTCAAACTTTGTTAACCAGCCTCTGAACGTTGTAAATCAAAGTCCTTTGAACATTATACTAAGTAAACCGACATCCTCTGAATGTTATCAACGTCTAAACCTTCTAATGAACACATGCAAACAAGAAGACAATAAGAATAATTTCAAAAACAAATCTGAGAATAATGGTTCAAATTGTTTACTTCATATCAAAATATCTACATTCATTCACATTTGAAGGTCAGTCAGTTGACATTTACAGAAGTAGTGTACATCTTGATATTCATCATACCTGAAATCAAAACATAAGAATAAATGTTAGGTGTGAGTTCTCATAGAAATGAAACAAACATACTATTTGAAAAAAAGTAAACTTTTAGTGATGCAAATTTTGCAAGTGTACTTTTCATATGTTAAAGGGGCAGTAGCACGTTTTTAGGGGGAATATAAGGTGATGTCAGGAAAATGAAAATAAATGGTTCCAATTGAAAGACAATGTATAAAAACTAAATGAAGCAGTAATAAATCAAATATACAATGTAAAGTTAAGCCACGCGATTCCTTTTCTTACACAAAATGAATTAAAGGTGTTCACACAAAAATGGCTGCCAATGGATTTTATGTGAATCCTCATACTTTGTTCTCTGACTACGGATGATTGGTTTGTGTTATGAGATTTATGATACTATCAAAGTAATACATTTAGCATTAACTTATAGTTTTCAGTGAAAAATTTAAAATATAAAATTGTCAAAAAACGTGCTACTGCCCCTTTAAGGACAGCAGTATTATAAATGCAGACAATATTTACTTAAATATAGGTTAAATGGTAATTGAAAGTTAATGTCTATGACTGTTTCATCAACTGCCTTTATACACACTTTTATTGAGCAACAAGGAAGAAATTAGATCACAATACCCCATCTGCTATTTGACGGCCTTCACAAAACATAATTTATGATGAAAACTCATGTAATCAATGTTATCAAAGCAGAGAAATAGTTATACAGTATCATCAAAAGCAACTTGTGTCTGCTGAATAACTCAATGTAAGATGTGACCAAATTTGAAGACTTAAAAATGTCTGCAATCAGGCTTTTGAAATATTCATGAGATACCACATTCATTAGAAATTGAAAACTGTTCATTTGCTGTCTGTGTATCCACCAAGTGAGATATCAAGCCATCAAGGCTTTACAATTTAACTTAAGACTATCAGTGAAATCATTCACAAGAATCCTGTTGATCGATCATATGGATACTGCTGAATACAATGTCATCAGTAAACACAATGTTTAAAGGGACAGTTGCAATTAATTTTTGAAAATTTAATATCTTCACCTCTTCATTGATAATTAAAAATATTACTTTGATAGTGTAAAAAATCTCATTACACAGTTTTTAAACAATCATCAATAGTCAGAGAAAAAGTTATAAAGATTTACATAAAGTTCATTGGCAGACATTTTTGTTTGAACACCTTTAATTTATTTTGAGTAAGAACAAGCAAACTATTCTATGAGATTTACTGAGAAGAAATTCATTTATAGCTCATCTGGCCTGTAAGGCCGGATGGGCTTATGGCATGGCATGGCGTCTGTCGTCTGTCCGTCCGTAAACTTGATGGAATTTTGTCTTCTCCAGAACCACAAGCCCTAGAAAGTCCTTGGCCAGTGAGGATTATAAATTGTAGCTTTGGTGGCCCTGACAGGGCTGTGCAACATAAGGGCCACACCCTTAAAACCTATTTCCATCTCCTTTACCAGAACCATAAGGCCTAGAAAGCTGAAACCTTGTGTACAGACTTCTTGACTAGTGAGGATTATAAATCATATTCACCCTTGGGACAACTCGAAGGGAAAGTTGTGACAGGAAGTAGCCTGATTATTGAGCTATGGTGTAGGCCAATCAAAAGCGAGGATATGTTTCAATTGAGCACACAAAACTGTAATAAAACGATGCGATTTCTAAATAGAAACTGAGAGATACAGCCTTATTCTATGCAGTATTTTGGTGACCTATATTCACTCATCCTTTTTATGACTGTTGTCACAATGTAACTAAGGGATTAATTAGAAATTAAATTTCGCTTCGAGTTCGAGATGGACTGACGCAAGGGACGTAACTCTGTTTGTCCTACAGGGGGCGCTGATAGAGTCACAACTTTCCCGTCGAGTTGTCGCAAGGGTGAATATGAATTTCTTGTAAATGCATATCTTGCCCGATGCATGCGGAAGATGTAAAAACCTATTTTCATCTTCTTCGCCAGAACCATAAGGTCTAGGAAGCTGAAACTTTGTGTACAAATCGCTATAATAATCGAAAGAAGTTAAAACCCCCAAAATGCACATCTACACAAAATGATTGATCCATATACCAAGTTTGGTTGAGTCTTACAGTTTTTGAGCTTTGCTCCTGAAACAAAATTCTGAGATACGTTTCCATGGAAACTGCTAAAAATAATAATCCCAAAAAATTGAAACCCCCAAAAGGCACATCTGCACATAATGATTTATCCATGTACCAAGTTTCATTGAGCTAGGTCTTACAGTTTTAAAGATTTGTCTTTTAAGCTTTCTAAACCCTTTGATTCTGTTATAGAAGATGAAGATAGGTTTTAGGATGTGGCCCCTTGAGCCATAGGGTTCCAAATCTCTTTTGAAATCTAAATTTTTGCAGTTATTGTAAGTCTTATATAGTTTCTATATTACTTGTGTTTTCAATATATCAAGTCAGGATTATTTTTTTCTTCATTCATTTTTAAAAAAAACCTTGGAATATATGTTTGTCACGACATATAAAACTATATAAGTCGTTGATATGTCGTGACATATTCCAAGGTTTTTTTAAAAAATGAATGAAGAAAAAAATAATCTTGACTTGATATATTGAAAACACAAGTAATATAGACACTATATAAGACACTTTCGTCACTAAAATCTGATCGAAAAAAGTCAACTTTTCACAATGCACTGAAATTGTATACATTCTTTTAACTTTCTTTTAAATTTGATCACAGTATTAAAGTAAGTGTATCAAAAACAACATTTTTATTCACTAAAGTGTAATAGTGTTTGAGAAAACATTGAGCTTCAAATGTGTTATTGGCTCCAAGTACAATTGCAAAATCAGGGACAATAACTCCGTCCAAAATAACATTCGGATGGTTTTCAAACTCATTTAAAAGTATCATATGGGGGTATCCAAAACCAAACTTTTATTCACCTAGGTGTCATGGCGTCGAGTAAACTTGTCCCACCTTGACTCAAGGTCCTATTTTAAAATCAAGAGTAATAATTCTATCAAAAATAATATCCTGGAAATAGATTTATTATCAGGTGTACCCATTACCAATATTTTATTCACATAGGTGTTATTGGCGCATCAGAACTGGTAATCACTCCAAGTCAAACTTCACAATCAATTGGCATAACATGGCTTTCCACTTTGAAGGAGCGTATTATCAAGTGTATCCTAGTACGAAACTTTCTCTCATCTAGGTATATTGATTTTTGTTCAAAAAGTGATGTTCATTGAAACAACAAGAAAACTTAATTCCAGAAAATTCAAAATTGTTCTCTACTCAAGACAAAGTTATTGTCAACTTGTGTACAAAAGTTTGGTCGATCTAAAGTAAGAGTTAACTGTTTTTGAGATAATTGACGGAACGGAAGGACAGAGTGCCCACACTTACTTGGAAGTGAGGTTATAAAATATGTATGAAGAAGTTGTCAACCAAAAAAAATAGAGCCATTGGCTCTGTAGCTCATCAGGCTTCATCATCAACTATGATGTAGAGTGTGGCCAATGTGATTCCCCATTTGTAGAGGCCACAGGGTCACCAATCATAAAATTTAGTATATAGCAGTGTATAAAATAGATTGGAAATCTAGCCTGTCCTGAAAATTCATTGGTCAATTCCTTTGGGAAATTTAAGAAAAATTTTTAAAAGTTACCAGTCCTGACCAAAAAGTAGCCAGTTCAAGGACTGGCTGACGGGCAATATTTTAAACACTGTATATTATAGGCGACAAGTTTCAGTTTTCAAGGCCTTATACTTCAGGAGAAGATGAAAATAGATTTGAAGGACGTTCCTGATGCCTTTATTATTTTTATAAAGCTACAATTCATCATCCTCACTAGTCAAGGAATCTGTACACAAAGTTACAGCTTTCTAGGCCTTATGCTTCTGGAGAAGATGAAAATAGGTTTTTAGGGTGTTGCCCCTGTGGCCTTTATTAGGGGTCACAGGGCCACCAAAGCTACAATTTATAATCTTCACTAGTCAAGGAGTCTGTACACAAAGTTCCAGCTTTCTAGGCCTCATGGTTCTGGAGAAGATGAAAATAGGTTTTTAGGGCATGGCCCCTGTGGCCCTTATTAGGGGTCATAGGTCGCCCAAAGCTACAATTTATAATCCTCACTAGGAGTCTGTACACAAAGTTTCAGCTTTCTAGGCCTTATGCTTCTGGAGAAGAAGTCGAAATTCCACAAAGTTTACGGACGGATGGACAGACGGACGCCGGACAACATGCCATGCCATAAGCCCATCGGGCCTTACAGGCCAGATGAGCTAAAAAAAGAACAGTTGTGAAAAGGCCAAGAAATCATAACATTTTGGAACTAGAAACATGAGCATGTGACAATCAAAAAGGTCAATATCTAAGAAAAGAAAAAATGGTATACTAAGGAACAAAAATAGAGCCATTGGCTCTGTAGCTCATCAGGCTTCATATCTAATTTTGCTGTGGTCAATGTGATTTCCCCCATTCTAGACTTAAATATATATGATGTGATTTCAGAAACCTGTAATCAAAACAGAAATGGAAAAAGCTCAAGTATTCAATTGATAATTTATGGTATAGGATCCAAAGGTTCAACAAACCCTTTTTAGGGGTCATAGGGTCACCAAGACTGTAACTTCAATAGAAGGAGTCTGTACTTAAGATTTTAGCTTTCTAGGCATTTTGGTTCTGAAGAAGCAAATGAAAATAACGGTAGGTTTTAAGCCCTTGTGGCCCTTATACGTGTAGTCATCACTAGTCAAGAGTGAGTGAGTTATTGTTTAGCGCCGCTTGGGCAATATTGCAGCCATTAGCGGCGAGCACTAGTCAAGAAGTCTGTTCACAAAGTTTCAGCTTTCTAGGCTTTATGCTTCTGGAGAAGAAGATAAAAATAGGTTTTTAGGGGCCACCCGGTCGCAAAAGCTATAAATCATAATCCTCACTAGTCAAGGAGCTTGCACACAAAGTTTCAGCTTCTAGCCCTTTTGCTTCTGGAGAAGAAAATAGTATAAGCAGTATGATTAGGTTTAGGGATATAGTCATCACATTTGTAAGGGACCTGAATGGCTGATGTATGGATTTGTCAGCCGCATGGTTGACCTTTTCACTGTCACATTTTAAGCATGTAAGGATTCATAGGCCCACCAAAGTGTATGTATATTGCTTTTTATTATATAAGGGTAATATTTTAACTGTTATTAACGTGTTAACTTATTTTGAAATGTACGCTCATTGTGTTCTTCACGTGAAGACTATTTCATCATACTTGTGTAGGCACTTGAAAGTGATTGAAGCTGCTGTAAAATATCATCTTTCCTCAATGCTGCAGTGTAAACATCTCCTTGTTAGAAATTTTCTAGGGAAGCACTCATAAAATATCTCCTAAAACTGTTTCTTTCTGCTGGTTCTTTGGTCTTTGAATTGATTATGCTATTTGAAGTGTAATATTAACCTTATTTCTGAAATTTTCTTTACTTTGCAGTCTTTTACCCTCTAAGGAGCCATTCTATGGCCGGGGTTATCTGTTTTCGACAGAACAAAGATGAAAACAGGTTTTAAGGGCGTGGCCCTTTGTGATTGTTATTAGGGGCCACAAAAGCTATAAATTATAATCCCAACTTGTCAATGAGTCTGTAAATAAAGCCTTTAAAGTTTCAGCTTTTTAGGCCTTATGCTTCTGGAGAAAATGAAAATAGGTTTAAGGGCATGACCCTTATTAGGGGCCACAAAAGCTACAAATTATAACCCCGTCTGTACACAAAGTTTTAGTTTCTAGGTCTGGAGAAGAAGATGAAAATATATTTTAAGGGCGTGGCCCCTGTGATCCGTGTTAGGGGCCACAAAAGCTATAAATTATAATACCCCCTACCTAAAGAGTCTGTACACAAAGTTTCAGCTTTCTAGGCCTTATGCTTCTGGAGAAGAAGTCGAAAATGTGCAAAATTTACGGACGGACGCCGGACACCATGCCATGCCATAAGCCCATCGGGCCTTACAGGCCAGATGAGGTAAAAAATTACTAATTTTTTTTTGAAATATGGCAGGGGAACAAAAGCATTTAGAACCACGGAACCATGTGCAGAGCCGATAGCATTGTCATGTCAGCGAAACAATATCCTGCAAAATCTCTATTAAAAAAAAAAGTCTATGAATTGAATGGATTTATGTATAAGAAGATTTCTCCATGACTAGATGGTAATGACCAAATAAATATTTGCATTATTCAAATGTGATATGTTAACACTATACACTATATAACTTCCTGTAAAATAATTTGTTAAGCAATGTTCTTCTGAAAGTTTAGGTAGAAATTGTTTATACATCAATGGATATTTTCAGAAATGTGTTTTGATGCATATAACACTGTTTATACCAATATAACAAGGCAAAAGTGAGCACAGCTCACATACCCCCGCCTGTAGTTTGACCGTCTTTCCTTGACGAAAATAGTGAAAAGTCATATGTTCTGATAAGTCCTAGGATTGTTACCGTATTTTTAAAATTTAATTTGTCTGAATAGGTGTGAACTTGTACAACTATGATAATAAATGTTTTTCAACAAACTCTCACCTTCCATTCAGTTCCACGTAGGTTAATTTATATTCCAATATATGTAATCTTTGCAGTGGTATCAACGTTCCAATATATGTATTCTTTGCAGTGGTAAAAATTTCAAATATAATTTGAACTTTGGAATTAAAACCTCTAAAAGGCACAACAGCATCATATAGGTTACTGCCATACCAAGTTTGAAAATTCCACGTGGTATAGTTTTTAAATTATGATCCGGAAACGACACTAAGTCCGAATATCTGACAGTTTTTGGTCAAAATTTCAAAAATTATTTGAACGTTGGAGTTGAAACTCCTAAAAGGCACAACAATATCATATAGGCTACTGCCATACCAAATTTGAATTTTCCAAGTGGTATAGTTTTTTAATTATGCTCCGGAAACGAGACAAAGTCCAGAAATTGGACGGTTTTTGGTCAAAATTTCAAAAATTATTTGAACCATTGAGATTAAACCCCTAAAAGGCACAACAGCATCATATAGGCTACTGTCATACCAAATTTGAAGTTTCCAAGAGGTATAGTTTTTTAATTATGCTCCGGAAACAAGACAAAGTCCAGAAATCGGACGTTTTTTGGTCAAAATTTCAAAAATTATTTGAACCATTGAGATGAAACCCCTAAAAGGCACAACAGCATCATATAGGCTACTGCCATACCAAATTTGAAGTTTGTAAGTGGTATAGTTTTAAAGTAATGCTCCGGAAACTATTTCGGACGGCCGCACACACGCGGAGAGCTATATACCCCCGACTACGTCGTAGCGTAAATAACAAGGCAAAAGTGAGCGCGGCTCACATACCCCAGCCTGTAGTTTGACCGCCTTCACGTAACATTAATTTGAAATGATTATGACTTTGAAAACAATGATCTTGCAACCCTAAAAACTATTTCACTTCAAAACATCCCCGGCTATTTAGTTTTTGAATAAAATTCTGGGAACCCTGGAATTACCCTTAAAAGGCACAACAGCACTATACAGTCGAACCTTGTTTTGGTTACAGGTGAAAATCGTCCGGATAGCAAATCGTCCGGTTAACTGGGTCATTTTTCTTAAGAAATATAGACACATTGTTTGAAAATTTTTTGTCCGTAAGGTGAGATTTACGGATATACGGAGTCCTGGTATCCGAGGTTCGACTGTATACTTCCATACCAAATTTGAAGTGTTGAGTCATTTGGTATTTACATAACAACACAAAGTCCAAAAATTGGACCGTTTTTGGTCAAAATTTCAAAAATTATTCAGAACATTGAGCTGAAACCCCTAAAAGGCACAACAGCACCATATAGGCTACTTCCATACCAAATTTGTAGTTTCTAAGTGGTAAATTTTTATAGTAATGCTCCGGAAAAAGACAAAGTCCAAAAATCAGACCGTTTTTGGTCAAAATTTCAAAAATTATTTGGACCATTGAGCTGAAACCCCTAAAAGGCACCACAGCATCATATAGGCTACTTCTATACCAAATTTGAAGTTTCTAAGTGGTATAGTTTTTCAGTTATGCTCCGGAAACGAGACAAAGTCCAAAAATCGGACCGTTTTTGGTCAAAATTTCAAAAATTATTTGGACCATTGAGCTGAAACCCCTAAAAGGCACCACAGCATCATATAGGCTACTTCTATACCAAATTTGAAGTTTCTAAGTGGTATAGTTTTTCAGTTATGCTCCGGAAACGAGACAAAGTCCAAAAATCGGACCGTTTTTGGTCAAAATTTCAAAAATTATTTGGACCATTGAGCTGAAACCCCTCAAAGGCACCACAGCATCATATAGGCTACTTCCATACCAAATTTGAAGTTTCTAAGTGGTATAGTTTTTCAGTTATGCTCCGGAAACGAGACAAAGTCCAAAAATCGGACCGTTTTTGGTCAAAATTTCAAAAATTATTTGGACCATTGAGCTGAAACCCCTCAAAGGCACCACAGCATCATATAGGCTACTTCCATACCAAATTTGAAGTTTCTAAGTGGTATAGTTTTTCAGTTATGCTCCGGAAACGAGACAAAGTCCAAAAATCGGACCGTTTTTGGTCAAAATTTCAAAAATTATTTGGACCATTGAGCTGAAACCCCTCAAAGGCACCACAGCATCATATAGGCTACTTCCATACCAAATTTGAAGTTTCTAAGTGGTATAGTTTTTCAGTTATGCTCCGGAAACGAGACAAAGTCCAAAAATCGGACCGTTTTTGGTCAAAATTTCAAAAATTATTTGGACCATTGAGCCAAACCCCCTAAAAGGCACCACAGCATCATATAGGCTACTTCCATACCAAATTTGAAGTTTCTAAGTGGTATAGTTTTTGAGAAATGCTCCGGAAACGATTCCGGACGGACGCACGCACGGACGGACACGCGGAGCGCTTTATACCCCCGACTACGTCGTAGCGGGGGTATAGTCGGGGGTATAATAATATTGCACATTCTTAAAGTTATCAGAAAACAGTGTATATCATAGGTGAAGTGATTTGGAGTTTAGCCTGCTTTTAAGAGTATATGAGTATTGGTGGTACAGCACTTAAATTCAGTGTAGCATTGCACTCAAATCTTACTTATTGTAGAATAGTTCTCTACTGCAGACAAAGTTGCTGAGCCCCTGGCAGGATTTGATTCAATTGAACCCCAGACCTCTTGATCCAAAGCCGAACACACTAACCACAGCACTATGCGGGATAATCCCGTCTCTGCCATCACCAAGAGCTATTTGGCATTGAACTTACCAAGAATTGTTACCCAGATTTTGAGAGTTGTATGTTTGGGTATGTAGTAGAGCAGCATGCTGTCACAAGTTTCTGCTCACTTGATGATCTCATATGAACATCCTTCAGTTGTTGTTGTGTTGAGATGCCCTGGCTTGACAACATGCCTCTAATGCTGAAAATTATCAAAAACATTCTAATCTATTTATACATATTTATTTAAGGATTGAAAACAAGTTCAAAGAGGAGATGTAATGCATTCTTCATAACAATGACAGATTGTTATCTCCATTAAGTAATCAATTATCTATGGAATGCAATGACCATATAATGGAGACAATATATTTTTTAATTAGGCCTTTATGTGACATTCTTAAACTCATGCAAGTGAGATATTCTTGGCATCTAACATGTCAGATACTGTGAAAAAAACTTCCAAGTGGTTGTTCCATGGTGATGTCCTAAGGTCAATTTAAACAGACTATTTTTTTGTCATTCATGAAATTCCATTCTTGACATTCACAAGCTGAAAGTTACTTAACATTACGCTGAAAATAATCATGTCTTGTTCAAAAGTCAGCCTGTTGGTGTTGACAGAAATGTTACGCATACTATTATGGATTAATCAGCTGATTTATTTGGATTTGCGAATCATTCAGCATTCCTCCTACCAAATTGATGCAGATATGAAGTCACTACAATGTACAGAGAATCAAAAGTAACAGCAATATTAAATTTTCAAAGAATCGTCATGGTCCCAGCAATAGATTTACACAGGAACTGCGAGTGATCTCCCTGCCAATGTCAACGTTAAGTCATGTCAGGCAGCTGTCACTATTTTTGTGTGCAGTGCAATTTCTGTACTCCGCTATCAAGGAACCATCGAAGTTACCTTTCGTGGTCCTAAAGCTGAGATTTGCTCCACCCCTGCTACACTTACAGCAGTACTCTACCGACTCTCACATGTATGAATGCAATCAACATTATGACATATTCCTTGTTTCTTATCTTATAATAAATTTGAAAAAAAGGTTGAACAAAATTAAAATGCAAATTATACACTCATTTATAAAAGTAGTGCAAGGAGTAAAAAGGTCCACTCCATCTATGAGTCTAACCACATTTTAGGTCTAATCAAATTATACTGAAAGATTTATAGATGGAAGCCAGGGAACTTTTACCACCCTAATACTATACCAAACTATTTCAGCATTCTATGCCTAGTGGTTTTGGGTAAGACAATGAAAAAGAGGCAGAAGGTTTCAGTAGCAGCAACAGGGTCACCAATTCTAAAATAAAGTTACTTAAGCCCCCGTCACAACCCGTCGTACGTGCAGCTGCGTGCTGTCTACCGACAAAAACGTGGGGTAAATTGGGGAATTCGTGCGTCCTCTTTACCGACGCCGTACCGATTTTGGACAAATTTGGAGCACGCAGACTCGTCGTAGAACTTTTAGTGCATGCAGAACTTTCGCTGCGTGCAGTCTACGAACGGGCTGCGAATTTTCCTCCGTACGATCGACGTGCGTGCCCTGTACGACAACCGCACGCACAACGCACCGACATCGTGCGTTATTTTCAAGCTTACCCACTCAAACTTTCTCTACGAACGACGCACGTTGCACGTGCGTACAACGTGTGTTGTACGTGCGTAGTTCGTGCTTACTCGGCACGTCCAAAGTTTAACTATCAAATAATTAAAGAAAACTCACGTCGATCGTACCGAGTGAGCACGTACAACGTACCGAGTAAGCACGTACAACGCACGTTTTGGGCACCTTTTTTTAGGATCTAAGCCGAGCCGACGGACGATTGCCATCATTTGAAGAGAACATGCTCTTGCAGCATCAGGACCCGGAGCGATGGAAAGGGCGGCATCTTATGGCTCCAGCACATGTGACAATGTGTACCAAGCACCTGTCAATCGGGCGGGAAAAACCTCGTTGCACTCGCACGCACTTACAACGTGCGTGGTGTAGGGACACTGTACGCGAGACGCACGGCCCCCGTACGACAATGTGACAATCGCACATCACACGCACGTTGTACGCACGCCACACGCACGTACCACGTGCGCATCGTACGATGCACGCAGCTCCTCACTGCCAGAGTTGTCGACGGGCTACGTACGTACGACGTGCGTGTGACGTGCGTTGGCAAACTCCCTCTCTGTTCTTGATAAATCCACCCTACGTTTTCAGAAAAACGTAGCGATCATGGCCTCCCCAAAAAACGTACGAACGAATTGCACGCACGATGGGTTGTGACGGGGGCTTTATGTAGCTCATCCGGCTTCATATCAATTTTGCTTTAGGGTGTGGCAAATGTTGATCCCTGAGACTTTATAAGGATCACAGGGTCACCAAATGTATCTATTAAATTACTATTAGAATCCAAATTACCTCAAATTTCTGTATACAAGGTTTCAGCTTTCTAGACCCTATGAAGATGAAAATAGGTTTAAGGACATGCCCTGTGGCCCTTATTTGGGGTCACAGGGTCAAATAGCAATGAATCATAATCCTCACTAGTCAAGAAGTATGTACACAAGTTTTCATCTTTCTGGACTCTATGCTTCTGAAGAAGAAAATGAAAATAGATTTAAGGGTGTAGCCCCTGTTGTCCTTTAACAGAGGACACAGGGTCACTAATTCCCACTAATCAAGGAGTACGTTGACAAGGTTCAGCTTTCTAGGCCTTATGCTTCTGGAGAAGAAGATGAAAATAAGTTTTAACAGAGTCGCCCCTTATTAAGCAATCTAGGGTCACAAAAGTTATAAATTACAATCCCCACTAACTAGTCAAGGAGGCTGTTCAAAACGTTTTAGCTTTCTAGGCTTTGTGCAACTGGAGAAGAAGATGAAAATAGGATTTTAGGGCGTGGCATATGTGGCCCTTATTAGGGGTCACAGGGCCACCACAGCTACAATTTATAATCTTCACTAGTCAAGGAGTCTGTACACAAAGTTTCAGCTTTCTAGGCAAGATGAAAATAGGTTTTTAGGGTGTGGCATATGTGGCCCTTATTAGCAAAAAAATCATGGACAGGTGTCATACACTCTTCAAAAAAGCATTTATAGATAAGTGCTAACATTTAAGTCATTTATTATTGTCATCAATATCACATACTAAATATATTACTATTTTCATGTGTTTTACCTTCAAGGCCTTGTCATTTCACTTTGCATTCTGCCAATAACTGAGTGGCAAGTATTTGAATTGATGAATTCATAGTCCATGTTGAATCTGTGGATAATAAAATGGCCTTAAACAATTAGATATATAGAGGATACATACCAGTAATGTTACTTTCCATTATACCAGGTTTATTTCATCCAGTGTCATCATGGCAAATTTGACATTTCACAAGTCCTCTAGCATAAATCATGAAATATCAACTGTACCAATGTCACAAGATGAAATAAACCTGGTATTTGGAAGTACTATTCTTTTCATTATATGATTTTCAATGAAAAATGTAATTAAAATGACTTTAACACTGGAAAGTTACCCCCATTTGTTCACATTAGTAACCTAGCTGAAAGCAGTTCTGACACCTGACCAGTGACAATACAATTTAATGAATTTATCCTCACTGGTCAGAGAGAAATATAATATAGCTTTGAGCTTTGGTGTTGCCTAGTTTACTTCACTGATAAAACTCAAGTGTTTAATCGCTGATCATGTAATAAATTTGTATTTGATTAATGATCCTAGCTGAATGTTAGACATTATAAACATGGACATGCTGGAAAAGGTCCAGCCTTAATGAGTGAAATGTAAGTTATCACAATGAAACATTAAATATCAAGTTCAGAAATTCATTAAAATCAGAAAACAAAGATTGATAACTTACATTGTTGTAAGACTGCAAACATAATGTACCCAAAGAAGCTGAATTTCAGGTTGAATATCTGTTGATGATGCCAGCATTAAATCTGTCCATCACAAGATCACTCTATTCAGTCAACAGTGAACACTGGAATGATCAATCAAAGAAGTGAAGCATGTGAAACAAGTAAAGCTTGCAAAATAGAAACTTCAATCACGTTAGAAAATTAGCAAAACTAATCTTAATTTCTTTAATCTATTATCTGATTTTTTTAAAATGACAGTCGTTATGATGTAAGAGAAGTCATATAACAGAAATGTTATTTTTCTTTACAGGGAATGTAAGCAATGAAAATGACACATATTGTTAACAAATATAACAAGGAGAAACTCTTGGTCAGTTTTAATATGATGCATTTATTAATTTAAAGTGAAATATGAAACTCTGCAGATGAAACAAGTCTGTACCAAACGAATAAAAAAATAGAAGTTATATCTTTATTTGGAATTGTCAAAAAAAGGTTTGGTAAGAACCTCAAAACAATTGGACTAACAAACGAGTCTCACATGATGATGTTCAGATTTACAAAAATGCCCTCTCTAGTGTTGTACCAAGAGCAGGTCCTGATTGGTCACATAGTGTCCCTTAAAATTTGGAGAAATAGGATACTTCTACTATTGCAAGGGGACCAATCCGGAAAAAAAGGTCAAAATGACCCCCTTACCTTACCTCCTAGAAACACTGCTTCTCAACTGACAAACAATTCATCGCGGCATATTGGTGCATAAGTAAAAAGTAAAGTGGAGTGTAATGATTCACATTTTACTTTTGTCAACACGTCATTAAAGGAGCAGTAAGCATGTTTTTAGGGGGAATATAAGGTGATGTCATAAAAATGAAATTTAATGGTTCCAATTGAAAGAAAATGTATCTAAACTAAATGGAGCAGTAATAATTCAAATATAATGTAAAGTTTAGCCATGCAATTAATTTTTCTTACACAAAATGAATTAAAGGTCTTCACACAAAATGGCTGCCAATGGATATTTTCAAGTTAAGTGTAAAGTTATAACAATGTAACATTAAATAATTATCAATTTCAGAAATTCATTGAAATCAGAAAACAAAGATTGATAACTTACATTGTTGTTTACAAGACTGCAAGTATAATGTACCCAAAGAAGCTGAATTTCAGGTTGAATATCGGTTGATGATGCCAGCATATTCAGCTCAAATCTGTCCAACACAAGATCACTCTATTCAGTCAACAGTGAACACTGGAATGATCGATCAAAGAAATTAAGCATGTGAAACAAGTAAAGGTTGCAAAATAGAAACTTCAATCATGTTAGCAAATAAGCAAATCAAATCTTAATTTCTTAATCTTTTATCAGATTTTTTTAAATGACAGTCGGTATGATTAAAGAGAAGTAAGACTGACAAAAGAGTCTCACTTGATGATGTTCAGATTTACAACAAATTGCTTTCTCTGGTGTTGTACATTGTACCTAGAGCAGGTCCTGATTGGTGTACCTTAAAATTTGGAGCAATAGGATACTTTTACTTTTGCCAGGGGACCAATCGCCTAAAAAAAGAGGTCAAAATTACCCCCTTACCTGACCCCCTAGAAACAACACTGCTTCTCAACTGACAAACAATTCATCGCTGCATATTGGTGCATGAGTAAAAAGTAAAGTGGAGTGTTAAGATTCCCTTTTCTCAACATTAATAGTAGATTTATTAATTGTGCAAAATCTAGTTGATATACAGTCCTTTCATTGAGTATAATAAACCTTTTGATTACACAATTTCATTTTTTTTTTTTACAAAGAAACATTCTTTAATGAAATTTATCTTAAAGGTTGACTTATTGATTTTATACTGTCCAGTGTCCACTGAAGCCAAGAATAATAAAATTCGATATTTGTAAGCGTTCTGACAATACAGTCAATGTCCCGATTCGATAGGTATAGCAATGATATTAAAGAAAGATTATGATTCGACACAGTTATGTCACAGCACACTCTTTTCAGGGTATGTAATAGAAAAAACAAGAGCCATCAGAAGAGATGGCTTATCCCCCAGGCCCCACCGAAGTTGATCACTTTAAGCATATATTTTGATATACTGATGGTGTGAATAATGTTGTATTCATACATGCAGCTAGTTTTGTTCGACTTTTAATAACCAACAAAGACTATGATAAACCACAGATAAATCTTCTTAATAAGTTAAATTGCTTATGTTATGCCATTGTCAACTTCCTCATGTGAATGGAACCCAGAAAAATAAAAAATTCCAGAAAGTTAAAAACCCCAAAAGGCACAACTACATGCTATGATGAGTCAATATACCAAGTTTCAATATTGTACTCTACTGTGCATCGGGATTTGCATCACATCAGCACATCTCATTCCTTCAGTATGGTTAGTAACACCTCTTTAAGTAAATAAGTGGAGCAACCTTCCAAAAACTAGCTAGGCTTGAATTTCTCTAATAAGTTTTCAACGATCATACTCACTCTGTTTTAGGGCAATTTGTTTGCCTTGTCTGGACATATTCGAGGGGATTTTTTCCCAAACAAAACTTTACATTTTGCTAGCCTGAGAATTGTGACTCTCTCACAGGAGAGTTCTAAAAATGTCAAATTCAATTAAAGCATTCATAAAATCTCTTCTTGAGAACAATAATTGAGCTATTAAAGAGACACAGAGTATGTTGATAGGATCACGTATGTCAAATTTTGAAATCGATGTTACTACATCGGTAACCACTAACTGTTACTGAAAATAACAAGTTAAAGGTCAATCAGTACATTTGAGCGAAAATATGACCATTCAAAGTCGGGATTTTGAGTGACAACCGGGCAATGTGGCTCGAGTGGCACTCGCAAATTTGCCAAACGTTATTTTGAAACCTTGTCAAAAGCTGACAGGAAGATATATTCGAATCGATATTGTGTATTAGGTATTGTAACTAATAGGTAGATTAACTGGATGCATAATTTCGAATATAAAACTTATTTGAGATGTTTTCTTGATTTTTCCATAAAATCAAGCATTTTAGAGATATTATGCATAAATTATGGATATATTTGCAAGTCCAGTGATGAGATATGAACTTCAATCAGCATATTAGATATTTTGTAGCTAATCAAAGCAAAACCAAATGAAATTTTAAAAAAGATACTCTGTGTCACTTTAAACTAAACTATAAATGTCCAAAAGAACAATGACCAATTCAATTTGAAATAAAATGGTCGATAAGGTACAATGTATCAAAGATATGAGTAGATGTAACGGAGGGATGGTACCCATTTTAATACCCCTTGTTCCTAAATTTCTATTCAACTTTAGTCAACATATCATTGCATGAATTAAACCTAGTCTTTCTGAGAAGCCGAGATTTGTTTAATTGTCTTTGGTCACGGGGCCCTCAATCGGTCATTTTAGGGTTTAACTATATTTAGTAGGGACCAAAGATAAATATTAAGTTATATGATCAACTTTCCTGGTAACTGAGATGAAATGATAATTACAAATACATACTGCATAATGCATTATTGTTTATTCTGATGACTTATCCAGTGATCAATCTACAGATATGACCCTCTGAGTCAAGGGACTCGCTCGCTACCATAAAGTCTTATGAGTCCAAGTTGATTTAAATGAGTCCTTTAATAAGTAAGCACATAGTATCACACACACAAAAAATGCATCCCAGGACTCGCAGCTTAAATATCTATGAGTCTTTTCTAAATTTTATGAGTATTTGAAGCAGGACTCGCAGATAAATTTATTCCTGCTTATCTCACAAATGTTACATTTAAAGTAACTACCTGAATTCTCCTTCACATTAGAAATTACCATATGCACGATTGCACGCATACATTTTTCAGCATCATTCTTTAAAAAAATCTTATGTTTTTTCGACATGTTCACAAAATTGATGGGCCATTGAAAAAAGAGGGAATGACTCAAGTCCACCGTAAATCCGAAGCTCTAAACTTTTAATTATCAATATTTGTGACAATTGTCACTCATAACTAGTGTCATCAAGTTGGCCAGTAAGCCGTCAACATTATCATGTCATTAAAAAAAAAAATTCATTATGCAATCAGATGATTCTTTCTTGAAAATAAGACTAGGAATTGGGAAAGACATCTTTGACAATGGGCCATTTTCATGCATGATTTTGGTAATTTTCTTAAATTTAAATGGGCCACTACCATAAGGTCTATAATGTCAATAGACAAGTTCAGATTAAAGTCAAGCACATTGGAAAAGACCATGTACAAGTCACTTCTTGATTTACTTGATAAATTGAAGGTTAAACTGACAGTAAATGAGTACAGATTTATTAATAAAGATAAGAAATCTACCTCTCATTACATACCTTCTTTGCCGTTGCCGTTTGAAACACTTTCTGCTGTGCTGCATCCTCTGCATTCAAAGATCATCTACTAGACTAGGCATGATAACATGTGCAACTGGATGGGGAGATTACATTGCCATATTGCTGAAAGGGAAACGAGTTGAAGTTAGATCTAAGTCATCTGTCACAAGTTTTAAACGACACTTTCAAATATAAGAAAACATCTAGATTATTCTTAACAGAAATTTAATCTATGTGGATTTATTTTATCAATGAATTTTAATGGAAAATAAGGAAAATTCAAGGGAATTAAGCATTGAACAAGCTAGAAAACACAAATACCTGAACAAACACGTGGTCCAGTCTTTCGATCCCAGTTTTCAAACACAACGGTCAAATTTGGTCGTGATGTTTCAATAGTCGTCTTTCTGCTCTCCAAACAATGCATAGCTTAACTATATTCGAAATTTACACCAGCCAAACTAATGTAGGCCTTATATGAATTTACGTCTTGTAACTCGATAACGCCGCGGGAACACGTCATACCACATGGCGTTAGATGCGGCTGACGTCACTTCCCCTTAGACTTGCAGAACGTCATGAAATTACTTTCAAGTGCGCATTCCCACCGAGTCCTACTCTACGATCCAAGTAGATTTATGAACATCATATAGTCTTACACCTAGACTGTAGTTAAGAACGTTTTGACACTACGAAACCTCTTGATGAGCAAGTCTAGACCTGTAGCCCTGAGACTCCTATGACTATGAGGATTAATATTTTTCCATACTTCATGTAAGTCTAGGGAGCCCCGAAACTCAGGTTCCTCGCGAACTATATTTCTTGAGATACGTCTTTGATGTTGAGTTTTTCCTAAATAAAAGACAGGGTTATAGTTGTATGGTAATATATCTCACACATTTCCGGAGGATTTTGCCAGTTTATGTTGTCCTGACAAGAGTCGAAAAGAACAGAAAACTTCTTGGAATATGAAAACAATAATTTAACACATACAGTAACTTGGCAACCTAGCTGTTACCATATGAAAATATAAAAGATCTAAATTTGTACATTGTTAGATTCTTTATTTATGATGCAAATGATAGGTTTTTTTGTTGTCCAGTTCGGTTAAAATATGTTTTTATAAGAATATATTTAGATGTAACTGTCGAAATTTACAGATGCTAACCATTTTAGAATTTGTAACGTGGTTTCAATCAATAACTAGAATCACCAACTGCATGTCTAAAATATATATATAAACTGGTTGTTTTTTTTCATCTCTTGATATAAATGTGATTCATCTCAAATATCAAACTCATTCTGAAGCATCAATAGTGACCTAGTTAGCTCAAATATGGTGCATTTACATCCTTATTTTAAAACATTGTTGCTTTTTCTTATTTCACCACATGGCCCTTATCTTCAATATGGCGTTGCAACAAAGTTGTACTTATTTGCTAGCTGGTATCTATCGTAACCCTCGCTAGTTTTTAAGATGATACCAGCTTTGTCCTAGATCTAGATGAATGATTCTGAATGTTGAAACATTATCAGATTATCGCCAGATTGCATTTGGTTTAAATTCATTTTAAGTTGATACTTTTCTTTTGTTCTTAGATTTAGTTATTAATGTTTTGCAATTATTTAAGATTAAGACTGTACCATTTGACGACAAAATTTATTATATGCGCACACGAGTAAATACACTCACATTAGTTAATGAAAATGTACATAAAGTTTACATGAAGCTTCGCAGGGCAAAACTATAAGTATACAAAATCACGTGATAATTATGAATAAAAACACTGAATCAATCTGAATATAACAAATACGGAACGTTACTGTCGATCTAAATATATTTAAAAGAACTTTGGGATGACAAAATCGTTCACCATACGGCTTTGAAGTAATAGAAAATGCATGATAGGGAGTGGATTCGTGAAAATAATTATCGAGTCCCGGGGTGGCGAGTTGATTCATTTCACGAATCCACGACACAATGTCTATTCTCCATCTTCAACCATTATCCAAACGCCATAATCCTGTACTTTTCTACGTTCGAAATAAAACTGACGACATATCGTTCAACGTGTCCATACTACAATCCATCGTTTTCGGAGAATAATCAAATATCTTAGCGATAAAGTATAAAAAATGTCTCTACGTGAAAGAGCATATATATCCCAAACTGTATTGCGCATACATGAGATATCGCTTGTTGATGATAAAGTGATTTATTATTCGCCCGTGTAAGATACCGCAGTGTAATATTTATACGGTATTATTACCAATATACCCAGGTACCTGGCTGAAAACAAGTAGTGACATATTTTCACATCATTATGAGCACAATTGACCTGTGACGTGATATTTCTTAAAAGTGAATGAAAATTGAGAATGAAATATTGGTTTGAAGCGGTAATAAAGAAATGATGACCCTCTGAAATGTGTCATATGACTTTTACGAAGCTCGTGCAAGTGTATGTATAACCCTCGCTCTCGCTCGGGTAAACCCTAATACAAAAATTCACACTCGTTTCGTAAATAGAGGATATTATATCAGTGTTCATGATATAGTATGTTTACGAAACGAGTGGCTAAATTTTAGTATTTACACCAATATGATATTCTGTTGATTACCGTAGTCGCCAAATTTAATACTCAAAACCTACTTCTCAGCAAAGGCGGACTAGTCGCCGCCGACCCGTATAGATTGTGACGTCATAGGTTAAACCGTGACGTCAAAGCATTGTTTACAACGTGACGTCACAATGAAAAAGTGATAAATTGCCCTCGGGCAACATATGAAAAATACGAACCTCAATATAACTGCCCTCGTAGGTAATAAAAGTCATATACTTCATCGGGTTATAATCTCTATAATATGAAAGTAGTGTAGTATCACAATGCAAGTATGACGTAACAAAAGTGAGTGGTTGTAACGCCACAGTGTAAGCGCGCCGTCACAATGGCTGCCGAGTCGCGGCAATTTTTGTTTCAGCAAGCTGTCGGTAATTTTGGTTGATTTTTATTTTGAGGGTAAATGCTATAAAGAATACTAATCTTCTTACCATATAAAACTATTTTTCTGCAACTCGTGAATAATGCTTAATGCAAAGTCATTAACTCGAGTAATAAAAATGTCGTCGTTTACGATCTGCATAGATAATGAATGTATCTGAGATGCATTCGTAACACTTAAGAAATAGATTCATTTCAATATCAATCTAAAGACGCTTTGTATACACCTCGATCTGATGTCAGTTTTATTCAACTTTTTATCCGTCACCATATCAATAAACAAAATAGAATGATTAAGAAATACTTAAAATGTATGATTGTCCTGATTGTGTTGACATTTAAATACACAACGTTTACATGTTATAGGCATATTGTTTGCATCACAAACAGTTTTCTTTCTCGCCAACGACTTGGCGCCTTATCTTTATCTGAGTTTCTTATACAGGACCCTTCACAACTGTATACTTTATCAGAAATAGGTTGATATAGGTTGTGGAAGTGAAATCTACGAAAGCCTACAAGGGCCAAATTCAGTGATAACATTTTAGTAATAAAGTTGAAATAACAAGTTATAAAGTTGAAATAACAAGTTATAAAGTTGAAATAACAACTTTTAAAGTTGAAATAACAACTTTTAAAGTTGAAATAACAAGTAATAAAGTTGAAATAACAAGTTATAAAGTTGAAATAACAAGTAATAAAGTTGAAATAACAAGTTATAAAGTTGAAATAACAAGTAATAAAGTTGAAATAACAACTTTTAAAGTTGTAGTTATAACTACTTAAAGGGGCAGTAGCACGTTTTTTGACAATTTTATATTTTCAATTTTTCACTGATAATTGTATGGTAATGCTAAATGTATTACTTTGATAGTGTCAAAAATTTCATAACACAAACCAATTATCCATAGTCAGAGAACAAATTATTAAGATTCCCATAAAATCCATTGGCAGCCATTTTTGTGTGAACACCTTTAATTCATTTTATGTAAGAAAATGAATCGCATCACTTAACTTGATATTATTTTTTTGATTCATTATTGCTTCATTTAGTTTAGATACATTGTCTTTAGATTGGAAACATTTATTTTCATTTTCCTGACATCATCTTATATTCCCCCTAAAAACGTGCTACAGCCCCTTTAACCTGAACTTTAATAAGATTATTCCATTGTCAAATGTTTCAATTATTTCAACTTTATAACTTGTTATTTCAACTTTATAACTTGTTATTTCAACTTTATTACTTGTTATTTCAACTTTTTAAAAGTTGTTATTTCAACTTTATAACTTGTTATTTCAACTTTAAAAGTTGTTATTTCAACTTTTTAAAAGTTGTTATTTCAACTTTTTAAAAGTTGTTATTTCAACTTTATAACTTTTTATTTCAACTTTATTACTTGTTATTTCAACTTTATAACTTGTTATTTCAACTTTATAACTTGTTATTTCAACTTTATTACTTGTTATTTCAACTTTATTACTTGTTATTTCAACTTTATAACTTGTTATTTCAACTTTATAACTTGTTATTTCAACTTTATTACTTGTTATTTCAACTTTATTACTTGTTATTTCAACTTTTTTTTTAAAATGTTATCACTGAATTTGGCCCTTGTAGGCTTTCGTAGAAATCAAACCAGGGGCGGGTACAGGATTTCCATATTTGGGAGCAAACGGTGCGATATATCGGTTTTACAAATACGATTACGAAAAGTAATGATGACTTTTGATCAAAGAATATGTGTCCACAGGAAAACTAGGCTGTTTGCAGAATTAAAGTCCCCCGTCTAACACTGTTTTTATATCAATTTATATAGTATAGGAAACTCCTAAAATCTATTATATTTGGAACTCCATGGGGAGGGGTGCGAACCCTCGTATCCTCCGATTCAACAATGATAATCTTTTACATGCAATCGTGACATTTTTACGGGATAGCTCAATCGGCAAGAGCGCCGGTCTCACGTTCTTGAGGTCCGAGGTTCGGATCCAATCCAAGCCAAGGTGTAAAAACCTAGATTTATCCTCTGTTAGAACTCTGTAAGTGTCACCCTGGAGCCCACGAATTCATGTCAGTGGCGGAATGGTGGATACATGAACACGTGCATACGTCGAGCTGTCGGATATCAGCGTTCAGCAGTGTTGGACAAACTGCTGTGACTATGTGTCTCAGTTCACCCAGCTGGGTACCCTGTGAGGCATAGAACGGTCCCTAACCTGAGCGCCACATATATGTGGAATCCGGTTGAATACTCCCCAGGGAGTTGAATTGGAAAAATGATCGGGCGGTGAAAGAATACCATTGACCAGGGGAAACAATGTACCTTGAGCAACCACGAGTGGGTGGATATGCGCGCTACAAAAATATTCAGATAATATATTAATATTCTATTTCCAGTAAATGCCCCCAGATAAGAAAGATTTTATAACCGCGACCACTGCTATTACGTCTGAAAACTAAGGACGACACAGTGCTCTGACGATTTTCGGTTAGTGTGGTTAACTATAACTGATACACTTTTTGGAACGAATTTGACATGCAAATTCTTGTGTATCATGGAAACAAGCAATAAGTATAGCAACACTCGCCGATTGTAATAGCCTTTGTCTTACCTTTTGTCAACTCGAAACCCTGTTTATAAACTTTGCGTGCACAGCTGAACACATTACAACAGGCCATATCACATATCCACAATGATTGATGTTGCAAATCTCTTCAACAATTTCGATAATTGATTTCAAATTAAATCTCTCTGCTATATCATAAATAAGTTGCCTCATCACAAATTTTTCGTTCGGTTTTTCTCAGCAATATTGAAAACAAAATTGCGTTCAAAAGGGAAAGAATTGGTCGCACTTTTAACACTAGTTTTGCGTCAAGTAGGACAATAATGCATGAATATTTGCGGTCGCACACACAAGACACAGTAACGTGGCGGGTTTTCAACTCTGTTGTTTTAACATTAGCCTTAACCATATGAAATATTTCCAAGTGCATGTGTTATGCAGGTAGGCTACTTTACTTTTACTTTACTATCAAATACTAAGATCCATTATAAATAATCTGTAATATAATCTTCATATGTAAGAATTCTATTTGCAGATTTTTCCTCGGCGTTTAACACCATCCAACCACATCTTATATAGTTAAGGAATTGTTCAATATGGGAGTAAACAGTAACTTCATTAAATGGGTTGAAGCTTTTCTAATTAATCGTCCTCAACGTTTTCGAGTTAATTCTACGCTCTCTGAAGTGAATCTCCTGAGTACTTGTGCTCCTCAAGGCTGCGTCATGTCGCCTGTACATGTCCTCTTTACTCTCTATATACAAATGACTGTGTATCTCTATTTTCCTCCTGTTTGAATTTCAAGTTTGCAGATGATGCCGCTTTGGTTGGGTTCATTCATCAATCAGAATTAGACTATAGAGAAAATATTGATTCATTTAACCAATGGTGTAAAGACAATTTTCTATCCCTGAACATAAGTAAAACAAAGGAAATGATAATTGACTTCCGCAGAAAAAAGGAAAACCTGGAGCCAGTTACTATTGACGGACAGGAAGTTGAAGTAGTAGACGAGTATAAATACCTGGGAACCATTATTGATGATAAACTCTCATGGAAATCTCATACACACCGTGTCCATGCTAAAGCTCAACAACGACTTTTCTTCCTGCGAAAATTAAGATCTTTTAATGTTGACACATGTATTCTAAAATTGTTCTATCATCAAAACCATTCAGCTGACTTTCAGTTTTCATGCATGGTATGGGCAATCTTCCCCTATCACTGAAAATTAAAATCGACAAAATTGTAAATATAGCCAGCATCAATCGGCATCAATCTTGAACACCTTTCCTTTCAGTTTGATTCAAAAGTTCAAAATAAAGCTCTAGCCATTCAATTTGACCCATCCCACTTTCTAAATGAATGTTATGAATTTTTACCTTCTGGGGTTCAAAATTTGGCATTTCAAAACTAATAGAAGTACAAAATCATTTGTTCCATACAGTATCAAGATTTAAAATTTACATACAAAATTGTAAATCTGACTAACCGTCGCACTGTAATCATAAATGTATTGTTCAAATATCGGCATTCAGTCGACTCATTACACGTCTTTTCAAAATTAATTGATAAATATTTGTTATTATAATGTTTGACTGTGACTTTTAGAACATAACTTATACAAACCTATATTGCGTGTACATGTACTTGTAGGATTCAATTTATGTTTAGATTAAAACCAACCGGAATTTGGATACTAACGAATGCGTATATATAGTTGTTACTCTAACTGAAATTAAATACTGCTGTAAATTCGTTTATCTAAAGGCGGCTGTAAAATTATAAAGGCGCAACATATAACCTCTATGTTCTGTTTATAAGCATCTCTCCAGTTTGTATGTGGAAGATATGCAACAGCGATAAATGAGCACAGTTTAAATTTTTTATAACAATTTGCAATATTATTTAACTTTACTTTCATCAATCGTGTTAAATGCCAATGTTTACCCCCAATAACATGTCTCATCACGACGATTCATATGGTACTATACATAATATGTAGCCCGCACTGACACGCATGATAGGTTAGTGTGAAGAAAGCATTAGTATAAGGAATAGAGGTCGAAGCAACGCTACAAATAAGGGGCGATAACTTGGACATTTTAATACGCTTCACAGATTAATCAGTTATGGCCAATATGACATCCTCGGGTGTATTAAATAATTATATACTGACCCCTGCACCATCATACTTAATTAGTAAAGGCACGACTCGACCGCGTTTCGTCCGCCATTTTGAAACGTTAGCATTCCGAGAAAACAAATGTGCTGTATTATGCTTATTCATTAATAAAATAAAGAAATAATTACTTGACTGATATAAGAGGAGTATATTCACAAATAATTCAAAATAAAAGTTACCAGTTACAACAACATTTTGTCATAATAATGCATTCCACGATCGTAGCTTCGAAGATTGGCTTCATTTCACGATGTTTTTAATTTTCGAGCGATACACTTTATTCTTTGGCAAATTGTTTAATCTTTAACAACTGCAATGCTAACCTTACAAACATAATTGAAATTAAGTGTGAAATTATCATGTTAAAATCATTTATAACTGTAAACAGGAAAGTCCTCCTGAATTTCGTTTCCACAAAAAATACCCCGCTCGAATGGTCCCTTTAAATTAACATCTTCTGTCCTTACACACAATTTCAAATGAACATTTATTATATGCTCAGCTTATCAGCTGGTAATATTTTTGCTTTTGCGCACACCAAATAACTTATGCAAGATAGGATGTGGATGATTGACTTTGAAAGGGATATATCAACTTACACATTAATGCTTTATCTGGTTTAAGTTCCTTTGTGGAACAATGATTTTTTAGATATTAAAAGCTTCCAAGTTTAGGCAACACCATAACTTCATTACTCGAATTGAGATCAGGTCTCAAATACACGCTGGGTCAGAGGCTGGAATTTTTTGTTTAGGTGGGGACTGAATATTCACCCAAAACAAATAATTAGTCATTATTTCATATCTTAATTTTCGTATGGTTGTGGCTCAATATTGATTATGATATTGGTGGTTTAAAAATAATAGACCTCGGGAGTCTTCTCAGACCCACGCTCATTGAAAGAATTTTGCAATGTTTGAAAGTATTGTCTTTGAACAATTAACGCAACTCGATACATTTGAAAGAGTCTAGACAATATTAACTATTTTCTGTTATATGTTTTCATATTCAAGATACACCTTTCATTTATTAGCGGCCACATTTTCAACGATGTCATGTCTTTTAACATCACGAGTCAGGCGCACTGTATTTCCTTTACGTTTTAGTCGAATGTATGATGTTGTGGATCTTTACACCTTCTAATGTTCGTTCGGTTGTGGTTCTTTTATAAGGCAATACAAGATTTCATGCGAAAAACATATTGGTTATTTTTTTGTTTCAAAATATTTGTATCGGTAATATATCATATGCCCTAATATGTAATTTGTACTGGTTGAAAACGATATCTATATTTCAATTTCTGTTCTTAAGGAGGTTGGATACCTTTGTTTCTGCACATCCGCAACAGTCAGATTATCAGATTGAGCTATTTTAAAGTTTATGCTATTTTGTTTATTTTTCACTGAAAGTGTGAGATAAAAAAACTAAAAAATTAAATAATGATTAAGTTTAATAAAAAACAATGACTACGTTATATTTGTGAACATAAGTATTTGTTTTATGATAAAATTTATTTCACTAATAAACCTTAAAAACTAATGAAAATTTCTAAAAAGGGTAATGTCGACAATAAAGAGTTATCTCCCCTGGATGTTGATTTTCATTGATGTGGCTTAAATGAATGTGAATATCTCTGTTATCCGCTGGTGACATATCTTTTTTTCTTTTTAATCTTATTCTAGTGTGTATTAACTATAAAATATATAATTTTCAAAAAAATCTTAATACGAGAAATCGATTTTTTTTCATAAAAGAATAATATTTTACAAAAATAATCATACAAAGAAAAAGGTTATTTGTATGTATTTACTTCATATTAGTTTCAAGTTCCCTTTTTCCGACTTAGTTTACTTCCATACTGCAATGGCTTAATAGAAAAACATTTAAATAACAATTATATTCCAAACTTATCTTGAAAAGGAGTTTTTAAATTATTGTATTTTCATCATTGGGTGCCCTAACGGATGGGCCCTTTTTCGAACAAAAACTGTGGTGACATGGTATTTTTATGACACAATTTGATTCAAGACATATTTTTCAACAAAATAAGACCAAATTTAGCTATTTCTTAATACCTCGATATTTTGTATCCAACCTCCTTAATAACGGTGGATATATCTAAAATCTCTAACATACGTTTTCTGATATGAGAAAATACAGTGAGTGAATGAGTTATTGTTTACTCCGCTTGGGCAATATTTCAGCCATTAGCGGCTTGAAAAAATAGAAACACAGGTTGATAAAAGTTTTATCAACGTTCAAGTGACTGTTTCATCGTTGTTCCAATCAAAAAATTAGTCGTCTAAATACAACTGTCTTTCAACATTGGTTTTTAAAAATCACCAATTCATAATGTTGAAGTGACGTTCTTTTCAACGTTCTTTGGACGTAACAATTGGTCGTTTGAGTACAACGTCCTTTTAATGTTGATATTTAACCTAACCAAACACAACGTAGTAGTGATGTCCTGTTTCAACGTTGTTTGGAAGTAATAAAACAGATGTTGAAATACAACATCCTCTCAACGTTGGTTTTGAACCTAACCAATTCACAATGTTGAACCAACGTCCTGTTTCAACGTTGTTTGGACGTAAGAATAAAACGTTGGAATACAACGTCCTTTTAATGTTGGCTTCTAACCTAACCACTTCACAACATTGAAGTGACGTCATATTTCAACGTTGTTTGAACGTTAGAATAAGACGTTGGAAAACAACGTCCTTTCAACGTTGGTTTTGAACCTAACCAATTCACAATGTTGAACCAACGTCCTGTTTCAACGTTTTATTGACGTTAGAATAAGACGTTGGAATACAACGTCCTTTCAATGTTGGTTTCTAACCTAACCAATTCTCAACATTGAAGTGACGTCATATTTCAACGTTGTTTGAACGTTAGAATAAGACGTTGGAAATTCAACGTCTTCCTAATGTTAGTTTTTGACCTAACGTATTCACAATGTTGAAGGGACGTTTTCTTTCAACGTTATTTTGACGTTGAATTAAGACGTTGGAATACAATGTCATTTTAACGTTGAGTGAACGTTGGTTTTAAACCTAACCAAATGACAATGTTATATTTACGTTCTTTTATAACGTTTTCTTAATGTTAAGGACTGGCGTGAAAGTGTGACGTTGTGTTGACGTCATTACAACGTCGGGAAAAAAACGTAACCAAACCACAACGTTGCTACAACGTTGGCTAACGTTGTCTGTTTGCTGGGTAGATTCTATATGAGGACAGTTTTCCAAACTGCTTTCTTTACAGGCATTAGGACGAAGTCTTTGATCTGCTGGTGTATCAGGTTTCAAATCAATCAAAAGATGGCCATAAGGTTGACTCGTGGCCTCTTCAAACTTTTGCATGAAATGTTGAGATCGGGTTGGGTACATTTGACGACCCAATGTCATGATGGATTGCTGGTCCACTGGATTGTTAAACATGACTATATAGTGACAGTTTCTCCTTTGAGTAGGGTCTTTGCTGTAATATAAGTTTTGGTTGATGGCAATGACAGAGAGATTCCGATGATGAGAACCTTCTGTAAACAGGTCTGTTATTTTAGGATCTTTACTTGCCGTGGACATGAGATCATCCAGGACAATAACATTTCTCAATCCCGTGTCAAAATAATAGTCTTGATCCAAATCAACAGGAATACCTTGAATAAACTCTACAGGAGGATACACCGATTGTAGAATAGTATCGTAGAGAGGTTGCCAGCGACGATATAGCCATAAGATACGCTGAGGATAAGGTTTAATTTTTAAGCTTTCCAATATATGTCGAACCAAATAAGATTTCCCAGAAGCGGTTGGTCCTGAAATAGCCATCGTAAATGGATGGCGTAATGAAAATTCTTGTTCTGGTAGTGTGTCCATAGTCTTGTGCAATTTTTGCTGCTGCTGCTGCTGTTGCTGCTGTTGTTGCTGCTCCTGTTGCTGATGCTGCTGCTGCTGCTGCTGCTGTTGTTGCTGCTGCTGCTGTTGCCGTTGTTTCTGCTGCTGCTGCTGCTGTTGTTGCTGCTGCTGCTGCTGCTGTTGCTGCTGCTGCTGCTGTTCAGTATCTTCTGAATGTTTTGCACGCATATGACGAATCAAATCATGGGGCCATACGTACTGCTTAGAACACATCGGACAGGAATACATGTTGACAGCTCGATTGCTGATACCCAACTATTAATTTTTTTTTAAATCAGGACATTTTATATCACTTGTAAGTGGTAGTTAAAAACTTGTCTTCATTCGTTTCCTCTGACCTCCTTTCACTATCCTTTCCTTAGACCCTTTTAGAATTGCTCGTTCTCTTTTCTCTCTGGCTTGTGCTTGCTCAACGACTTGTTGGGTTGGGGAGACAAAGTTGATTTTAGGTTGTTCGGAAGAGGGCATGGTCAGTGCCTGTTCTTTTCGTTTCCTTTCTTCTAAAATTTTAGGCCATTCCGGATCGAAGAGCTCCAGTGTTTTGTCAACCGACATGCTAGGCAGTCCATTCAATTTACCCTGGACTTGTAGCATATAATAGCGAGTCCATTTCTCTGTGTCTGGCACAAATAGTTTATACTGACTCATGTTGATGCGTCCTGTCTGAGTGTTCTTAAGCAAATGAGTCGAGCATTACGTTAGTCTTTTATATACTTTTTGACTAACCTGTAGCTCTGGCCCATAGTTCTCTCATAGTCAAAGCTTCCTGTCTCACTTCATCCATATATTTTAATAAAAGTGCTATCACTGGTGTATTTTCAATTAAAAGGCGTTTTCGGACATCATCTGTGGTGACAGGGTCAGCCAAACGTGTTAGCATAGTCAAATAGTTATTATTAGGATTGGGTTGAAGATATTTTCTTCTTTCACTCATTGTCACCACTATACGATCATCTAATAAACGTCTAGCTATGGAAACCATGGCTAACATCTGTTCACCATTCATATCCGTCACTTCTTGTATGGTATATTCATAGTCATGAAACAGAATTAGGCTCTGCAGAAAATCATAATGTCTCAGTATATATCGTGCCATGTTAGAACCATAAAGGAAGTGGTTTCAAGTGAAGAGTCACTGTGACTGTACCAGTTAAAAATGTAGCTGGCTGACCTTCTTCGTCAGTGAATATGATATCAATGCTTGTGAGATCACGTACTTTGATGGGGACATATTGATATCTTGTGAAAATAAAGGATTTTTCATTGTTTAAACATAATCGTCTGAGTAAAGGCTCTTGGTTTTCACCCACATAAGTTGAATCACAGATAGAAGAATGAACATAAATTTCTTTGAACTTTGAACTTTTTCTGACACTCTTAATACTGATTTCGGTTAGAGCAACCATCCAAGAATGTTCAAAATGTAGTAGTTCATTCAATTGCACTCGAAATGACCAGGACTGATTGTCAGGATATCTATCTTTACTGTCACTACTTCTTAAAATTATGTATTTTTCCATGATCACTTTTGAGATTTGATTTTAGGATTAGGGAGAAGATAACCAAGACTACTACTCAATAATGCTGTCCACAAATTTGAATTCCCTTTATCTATTGACAAATTTACAATACAAGTAATGACCACTATGTAAATGATAATGATTTGCGAGAAAAATACTGTTTCGTTTTTGACCACCTTTTTTCCAAGAAAAGTCCAAGTTTCATTAGATCTACTACGGGAGAGAGGTTGTTCCTCAACCGTTTCTTCCATTCTTATGAAAGTCTATAAATTCATCCACTGCTTTTATACATTCTGATACAGTTTCATATCTTTCTCAAATATCCATGAATTGTATTTCTTAGGCCAGTGTAACCATTTCACACGCGCTTCTTTCTGCTTGTTTCGAGTTCTTTTTTTAACAATGTCTTGTATTCTATAGTTTTGATCAGGGTTTTCCGTCACTGGTTGTAGTTCATAGGCATAGAATGTCCCCTCTATTGATTCACCACCCCAATCCTGTAATTTATACAAGTCATTGTCTTGCGACCAATACCTCCTTGTTATGGTAAAAATTTCCCCAGACCATTTTTCTTGGTATTCTCTGTCAAAAGTTTGTCTGAGGTGACTAATACGAACTTTATCTCCAACCTTGAAAGTGAACTTTTTCTTTTTAAACTTATTGTTTGTTTTCTTTGGTGTCAACATATACTGATTTAACCTGACTTCACTCTCGTTTTGCTTGGTTACACTCTTTGGTGTTTGTCCTAACATTCTATGTGTTGTGTTGTTGTAACTCTTGATCACTTTTTGTAACATACCTAGATATCTGGATGTAAACTTAGTCAACATGTATCTATATAATTTCATTTTGATAGTCTTTATCACTCTCTCAGCATAAGGCGATTTGGTTTCATTCATATCACCTGGTTTTATGACTCATCCTTAGATACCTATATGATGTCACCCTAAAAATAGATCATGACATCATTTCAACACCTGCGCGAAAATAAATAAAATAGGTCAGTTGACCTATTTTGTAAATTAATCTGGTCAGCCTCAGGTCCTGATTAACATCTGCATGTTAAAATAAAAATCAATAACAAAAGGTGTTTATGACTCAGCCTTAGATACCTATATGATGTCACCCTAAAAATAGATCATGACATCATTTCAACACCTGCGCGAAAAAATTCAAATAGGTCAGTTGACCTAGAAAACTGTTAAAATAGGCGGGAAAAAAAAAACTAGGTAAACATACATACTACTGTTTGCCTTTCGGTGTCCTACAACTCTGTTTTATGATCTTTAAATTTTCTAATAAATAGACTATTTCATTGTTTTTGCCGAATATCATTTCCATCTCATCTCGTGAAGTGAGAAAGTGTCATTTTCACTCGTGGCTGCGCCACTCGTGAAAATATCACTTTCTCACTCCACTCGATGAGATAGAAATGATATTCGGCAAAAACAATGAAATAGTCTCTATTTATTTATTTTCGATGGTTTTGTTTCCGGGAAAAAAATCTAATTATTATGTATTTCACATGCTTAGAAAATAATTCCATCTTCACAATGAACTTTGTTGGGTTTGATTTCTAAAGATTGAAAATGACACTGATAATTGACAACAGTTTGAGAACTAATAAAATATTCTCTATGTACTTGAATAACTTTGCTTTTTCTTTTTATCAATGTGAGAGAAAAAGATCAACACGTAAAGAACAAAGAATCGATATCATTAGGTTGAAAAAGTTTTGAAACAAAATGCATTTGATCTTTTTATCTACCTATTGCTATATTTTGTATGACGGATTTGTAGACAATGAAGAGAAGCACTGGCTGATATGGGTTAATGTATTTGTAAATTCTGAACTTTCGTTTGCATATCAACTTGTGAGCTATGTTTTGCTCAGGTGCTGAACGTTAATCGTTATCATTATAGTGCTGTGTTATCAAAATACAGTCTTTTGTTCAAATCTATATTTTTAAACTTTTTCCTTTAAAAATTAGTAAAGTGGAAAGATATAGGATATGGCCTTCCGTTGTATTTTTTCCGACACAAAGGATAATTGATGCTTCTACCACCTGCCAATAACTTAACTTAAGTTTTTCGAGCAAGACTACTCACGGGCTGATAGTTTAAGCATTAATCATTTATAAGGGATATTTGGTTGCCACATGTATAATCTCCCGATGTCAATTGGAAATTTGTATTTTCATATATTTTCCCTTGGGTGAGGACTATGCAAACCAAGCAATAAATTAAATGTACACAGAATCTCAATTTGCATAACCGAAACAGCACTAAGCAGCTGTTGTGCAATACCTGTTTGAGCGACGGTTGTTTAGTGGTTCGTTTACATTACATAAAACATTTGCACAAATAATTGATCTACCACCGAATATAAACATGCATGGTCTCCCTTGTAGACACTCTTAAACTGTTTTCCGATTCCTAATTTGTCTGTTTGTGTGTCAGCCAGCAGATAACCCGAAAATGACTTTAGAGATCTTCATTCTGACAAGCCTTTTTCAGGTCATTGTAATCCGCATCAAAATCATATAAAGGTTGACATTAACAAAACTTGTTTTCAAAGTAACATGATCGATGTTACATGATGAAGGATAAGATGGTTGGAGGATCGCAACATATATGTAGCACAACTACATCGGCCCGTCATCGGCCTGACGCTGTTATAGACCAGACGTTGGCTAACTCCATCTGGCCGATGAAATTTTGCTCATCAGCCCGGCATCGGTCCGTATTTATATATCATTACTTTTGGTAACTAATAGTATTTTCCATTGACATTGAACTAGAGCACACTTCATTTCATGGTAGACCATTAACTCTTAAAATCATTAACCCTTATGGTAAAGTATTTTCAAATTTCAGGCTTTGGATAACTAGAGTCGTAAAATTACCAATTCTACATCTTTAATAATAATAATATTATTAAGAAAACTACTATCGCGAGAGAATATATGACCCTTTTACTTTTATGTTAACTTCATTACATATACAGGACCACTTATAAAAAATATAGATTATTGCCTTTCCAAATATGACACTGTAGTATAAAAAAACTCCTGTGTTAATTCATAATTAAAACCTAGAATTAAACTAGTTTTTGAACAATAGTCTTTACCATTTCATGCTTATATAATCAAAGAAAAGCAAATGGTTTTGATATGAACATTTTAATCAGTGAAAATAGTAAATGCATCAGAGCTGAAATTTGGATCTCAAAAGTTCTTGATTCATAGACTTTCCTCCAGGTTTCTGTTCGCTTCACTACGGAGACTTCCCTTAATGCTATGTTCAATGTCTTTTCAGAAGCTTGTCTTTTATCCGTGTTTTTCTTGACAGCCTCTGAATTAAAATCAAAATGACGTTCATTAATATATATGTAAGGAGATTTATTTACAATAACATGATTAAAATTAACTAAAATTTCGAGACATCATTGTTTTGAGAAGTCAGAAAGTATTGAGTCGAGTAAGTAGGATATGTTGTTCCTGCCAGTCAGTAAATCTTAATTGCATCTAATCATGTTTAATAATATACCCTACATGTAATATTGAGAATTTCATTCTAATACCAACCAATGCAAGGTTTCTAGTTTTGATGAATACTTGTGTTAATCGATGCAGTTTACGGATGTTGAAGGGCTGATGGAGCCGATCTTTAGCCGACGTCGACCCGATGCAGTTAGCCGATGTAAAACCTAATGTGACGTCGGAGGCGATCTTTAGCCGACGTCGGCCCGATGTAGTAAGCTCGGAGTGACTATACCATTAGTGGGGGATGTTTGGAGACGATTAGAGTGGAGGTTTGGATACTGAATCAAAGTTCACCCAAATCTAACTGATTTTTGTATTTGTCAAATTTGAAAATCATATCATTATGACACAAACATACAGTAGGGTGCAGTGCAACCTTGTTGATCTTCAGGTTGTACAAGGTGGAGCCTATCATCAATAGGGATAGTGCAGTGGTAAGCTCGTTCGGCTTCGGATCAAGAGGTCCGTGGTTCGAACCCTGCCAGGTGCTCGGCTACTTAGTTTGCAGTAGAGAACTGTTCTACCGCAGTAATGTTTGACTGCAATGATACACTGAATTTCAGCGCAGTGCCACTCATGGTTCGCTAGTTCCAGCCGTTGCTCGCATGTTTCACCATAACACATATCCACAATATTATTGCAGGCTTTCTCCGTGATATAATTCTAGCATTCGTGATATACGTGAACTATTCTAGCAACCGCTGTTAAACCCAAAATCACATCACCTCTAACATCAATCATGACATCGAGCAATGAAAAATATAGCTGTGGAGGGAAAAGTACATTGTGTATATTTCCACACTCTCCCTTATATACTTCGTTCTGATCCTTTATCTTGTGCAATAATATCTGTAAGCAATAGACATGAGCTACCGACTCAGCAGCCTCAGTCTAAATAAACATGAACACATCATATGAAAGGGACAACACGAGTACCATAGTTCATACCACGAGGACACCAAGTCGTTATTTGGGCCTTTTCAATTTGGTGAAGATGGCAAAAACAATTATAAGGGTTTGGCCGCTATACAAAAGCCAGATCGTCGCAAGAAATAATGAGGAGTTATAACATACAGATTATTCATCTAGGCAACTCTCGACAATTTATAGTATGTGTCGTGTTTGAGAATGGTATAGCAAATGTTCGGGAGAAGTTGAAGTTATATGCTCCCATCCTGCTACATCAGCGTATATAGAGGATATTATATGAGTGTCTATGACATACTATGTTTACAACACGAGTGGCTAAATATTAGTATTTCCCGAGCGAGAGCGAGTGATATACTGATATTTGGGCACGAGTGTCGTAAACATAGTATGTCATGGGCACGAATATAATATTCTGTTTATTACCGTACTCCCAAAATTAAAGAAAATACTAAAAACCTACTTCTCTGCATAGGCAGACTAGCCGCCGCCGACACGTATAGATTGTGACGTCATAGGTGAAACCGTGACGTCAAAGTATTGTTTATGACGTGACGTCACAATGAAAAAGTGATATTTTGCCCTAGGGCAACATATGAAAAATATGAACCTCGATATGACTGCCCTCGTAGGTAATAAATATATATATGTCTCCGCTAATGCCACAACCTATTGTTGTAGCATTAGCGGGGACATATATATATATATACGCTGATGTAGCAGGATATTTGCTCATAAATTACACATAGTGAAGAATGAGAAACCAACCAACATTTGTGAAACACTTATGTACATTAATGTACTTGATAGAAGACAGCGAGGAAGAAAGTAAAGATTAAATCTTTTCTTCATGAAATAATGTGGACATTATCTAAAAAGGCCTTGGACCCATAGGGATGAGAATTTGATCGTACAATATCAGAAAGGAATTTAGCAAAGAAAATTGACACCATTAACTCTAACTTACAAGAGGCTATATCGAAGATAGAAGCTGATGTGGCTTCAACAAAATCACGTGTGGACGAGGTAGAGAAATCCCTTGAAAATCATGCAGACGACATGGACTCGATAAAAGATTCGATAAATGTGTTAAGAGCAGACACTACCCTCAAATGTACACAGCTGAAACAGGAGGCCATACTAAAGGAACTACATGGCAGGAGACCCAACCTTTTATTTAATGGTATAAAAGAGGAAAGAAACGAAGATCCTGAATCGGTAATCAGTAATATCCTTTCACAGAATTTAAAACTTCCTGCAGATAAAGTAGACCAAATCTACTTCAAGTCTGTACACCGCTTACCACAACCAAGATACAAGGTCCAGTACAACGGTCCCCCAAGACCCCCTACCATAATAGCCTCCTTCCTGTCAATGGCTGACCGTGAGGAAGTTTTCAGGGCAAAATCAGCAAAATGTGGACATTGTCATGGACCTTGGACCCATAGGGATGAGAAGTTTGATCGTACAATAATGCTGTCTCGGCCAATATCGTAAATGTTTTAGTAAAACCGAGCGGATTGTTTAGTTGCATGGCCTCTGGGGACCTATACAAGGGCAAGGGGTTACCAAATATATATATCATAATCACCATCCAATAATGATACTGTTAACAATCTTTTTGCTTTCTCTGGTCTCTGCTGTATAGAGGATATCTGTCTTTTCTTGACAAATACCATGTTTATCTCATCGAGTGAGGTAGAAAGGTTATATTTTCACGAGTGGCGCATATCAAGTAAATGAGGGGTAACGGTCAAGACATTTTTTTTTTTTTTTTTTTTCTTTTTATTCCTCAAACCCTGTAACAATCAAAAACTCAGCAGCCAGGGGACTGCCAAGTCGACTTAAATGAAATCAAATTTAGTCTGGGTTACAAGGAAGCCTTTTTTAAACAATAAAATACAGACAGAAACTTTCACACACCATTCACACTAATACTAGATCAATGTCAAGAAGTTAGACATTAATGATTCAGTCGTCTTTGAATAAACAATGGTACATAGCCCACTTGGCATAAAATTCTTTTTTGCAACATTTTTCTATATAATATCTCAATCTCAACTCATTTTTAAAATGAGTAAAACTTGGTAGTGAGGAGTTCAGCTTGCATTTGTACGGGCTTTTATTATATGATTGAAGATTTATTTCACTGATAGAACAGAGTATCACACCTTCAATCATATAATAAAAGCCCGTATCAGTTTGTGATCATGTGGCTCCTTTTACGGTAATGTTATGGTTTAGACAGTTTGATAACTACAGAGCTAATGGATTTAAAATGATTTCTTATCACACAACATTTGCTGGTAAACCCTCAGGTGTCACAATACTTTTTACCAGATTTAACTACAGTCTGTCTGTCCGTCTGTCCGTCACACTTTTTGTCCCACTCATAACTATGTAAAGAATAGACTCCGAAAACTCGTCATTAGGTGTGCACGAGGTTTAGTCTGAGGGCGTTAGCCCGAAGACTTAACCTCGTGCACAACTAATGACGAGTTTGAGGAGTCTATTCTACTTAAACCTAAATTCGAAACCGGTTTGAGTCAACGCACAACTTGCACGTGAACCTCGCAATACACGTCCCTGTTTTCCCCTAATGACGACTTATAAAAAGCAATCACGTGAGCTCAATGTCATTTTCAACAGCAACGCTCAAGGAACAACACCAAGCAAAATCATGTTATGCCATAAATGTGACATTTGTAAGTTGATGTTGGTTTCATTTTACAAATGTAATTTTGTTGTTTTTCTACTATTCACTACTAACATAATCTATTATGTAGAAGTCTCCATACGCACTTCTATAAAGTAGACGTGCAATTGACAATTTTCTTATTTTAAAAGAACAAATATGTCTTTTACTAAAAGCTGTTCGCCACTTAAATAGGAATCGTAAATCATACATTAATGTCGTTAAATCGTTACGAAAAATTATCATGCATGGATATAGAAAACATGGTTTTTGGCGTGCATTCTTATATTCTAATAAGTTGAACGGCTACATGTATTGAAATAGCAAATTTTGTTCACAACAAGGACTAGTGATGCATAACATATATAATAATTCTCCACAAATTAACATATTTGCCACACATTTAGAGACATGATTTAGTCAATGTCATTAGAGATTAAACAAACCTTCAAAGCAATTTGCACGGGATGCACATGCGTTGTCACAGCAACTGTGAAATTGACAACTACAACAAACGAACTCGTCAGAAACAGTAGTTTGTAACAGGCGCTTAATTTTAGGACTGAATATATCAACCTGATTTTTTAAAATCAATGTATATTTAACAATATTTTGTAAAGTCTGCGTGACAGTATTGAGATTAACAGCTCACTAACATTATATTTAAAATTATTACAAGGTGTCAAAAAAGGCGATTTACTCTCCTGACAATCTTTCAAAAACATCTTACTGAAACAAAATGACTAAGCATTAAAATTTCATCTCTGTGCCATGTTGAGAATATGAATGTCAATGTATTTTTTCATCGTGTTTTTTTAGTTCCCTATTTCTATTGCTTTATGCTATTCACTCCATAAACCGGAAGGTTTAGGGTGTAAAGGACATGCAGGAAGAAAGAGTTGAGAGGCAGTGTTGAGCGATTAAAATGCTCAATATTATATATTTCACGTGAATTATTGAAGTTTCTGAGGTGCTATCGTTTTTAAAAAATGTATTGCTCTTATGCTTAATACTTAACAGGTTTCATTTTTAAAAGTCATAAAACTCTTTATGAAACGCCTCTATTTCATCTTTTTATAGCATTGTGTTGTAGATGTAAATCAACCCTACTGAAGTATGAGAAAAGAGCCGAAAGCTCAGAAAGAAACCACAGCGAAATGCTTGCCATATTTAAAAAAATAAACATCAATCATCTTGAACTTTAAATTTTAAGTTCTTGTGTATTTTACAGATTAATACACTCGCTACAAAAGCATGTTGTGTAAATGCAGAACTATAGTATTGACGGAAATAGAAAAACATGCTTTTGCGATTATTTCCTTTTTTTTAACAAAGTTCAAATTAGAACTTTAAATTCTCACTAAAATTCCCTCAAATGTATGATGTTACAGGAAAGAAATACGTGTCGTTTTACGCCTCGCACTTATTTCCTTTTCGAAATGTACGTCTCTGATGCAAGTCATGTATGTAAACGAGCTGTAATCTCATTACGATCCGGTCAAAGGGGTTGTTTAATTTACAATTATCTATACGGCTATCTTATGTCCCCTATTATTTATACTTTATATGATATTGAATTCAAATTATAACTGAAAGAAGTACATGAATGGTTTACTTATGTTTACAGCATGTTATAAACTAGTATTCAACAACTCATTGCTGATAGTGACGTAATAGGTTAGATCGTGTTTTCAAATGTGTTCCAATATGAAATTTGAAGCAATTTTACCTCAAAGAAAGATAAATTAATTATATTTTTGCAATGCAGTCATAAGGGCAAGTTGAGAAAAAAATCTTAGTTATTTCAACACAAGTAAGTACTACATTTTCAATCCAGTAATAAATAAACGCCAAATATCATTTCATTTCTATTTCCGTGAGTTAAAATTCAAAATTATAGCCGATGTAAGATAATCTGTACTACTAAACTATGTGTATGTATCAAAAAGCTTTTATCAATTTATTTGAGGTTGCCCATTATAATATTATGTGCGCTATCTCAAAAGTTTTTTTTCCATCATTGCTTCATTTATACCCGTGTCACTAGTCTGAGAATACAACGATGCCTATGTTTCAATTCTGATATATGTTTGAACGGGAAAATTTGCTTTTAGGTAAAATTTAAAAGAAAATCTGTTATTGGAAAACCAAACAGAAACAGAAATCTTCATTTTACTTTCCTCTGAAAACAAGTTCTCTCCAAGGGTGAACCCATTCAACTGAAGGCAACTCGTGGCACGTGCAGTTGATTCAGTATTTCAGTGGAAATGTAATCTGCAGGTTATGATGGCTGTTAGGTAATTAACTATTGACGAGTAACAACCAAATATTGACGTTTCATCATATATATTGACGATTTTTTCTTGGATATTGACGAGTTTTTACAGCCCGAGATACGACTATTGACGATTAATTTAGGTTTAAGAAATTATATGTTGGAATGTAATGAAAATAGTCACATGCTATCACTATTATTACCAGGGGCGTAGCTCAGTGGTAGAGTGTCCGTTCGTCACCCGGAAGATCGGGGTTCGATTCCCGGTCGCGTCATACCAAAAGACGTTAAAAGTTGGGAGTTGTTGTCTTGCTTGACACTCAGCATTGTAAAGGCAGAACAACGCATTAACTGGCGCTGCACCGTGGCTGCCGGGTGCCATGGGTACAAATCGAATTTCCAATATGTACATGTACTGAGGATAATAAAGTGTTATTATTATTATTATATGAAGATATTATACAATTATAGACTGGTAATGAGGTCAATACCTGTTTTTATAGACCCGAGGAAAACAATATTGACCGAGGACGAAGTCCGAGATCGATATTGTTTTCCTTGGGTCTATAAAAACAGGTATTGACCGAATTTACCAGTCTATAATTGTTTTATTATGTCTCGGTTAAAAAAACGAAAAAGAAATAGAAAACTACAGGTATGAGCGGCATTTCTGATCGATTGTTGGCAAGGACGGGTCAATGACGTCATGATAACAATAGCATGACGTCATGAAACAACGGCTTGACGTCATCGGCTCTATTTTTAGTAACTCAAGTCAATATCACTTTTGGTCGGACTCGGGGTCACGGGGGTCAAGTCAATATCACTTTCTGTCGACTGTCACGTGACCGGTCCTCGACCAATCGGATTGCCGGAAAATTACGTTCAAATAATAATCCTTTTTGTCTCATTGGGCCCATCATGTGTATTAATTATTTATTTGGTATTCAGTTTTCACATAGAGGGACGGATGCGTGAATAGAAGCCATTTGGGCCGATCAGACCAGATGGTTTATGGGACTATTCAAACGAGCTTTGAAAATCAATAATAATTTACATCGAAATTTAAATACCAAAGGTATCAAAGAAAGCGACTGATTATGTATTCTAACTGATGCGTTTTAAACTTTTGTTCATGCTTTATAAGAACACAGCTGCAAGTAGCTGATAGAAATACACAGAAACGCCTATCATATCATATATCACCGTTACCTGAGCTAGGTATCATATAACTATTCCAAAGTCTTGTTTCAATTGTTAGTGCCTTGGGGATGTTGGTTCTTTGTATTGGCATCTATGGAATCCACTGATAGTAACCTAGGGCACAATCAGGTTTCAGTGGGTGAGCGATGTGGCGCCTTACAGAAGGCATAGCGTTACGTACCTGCAGGATGTTGTTACCTCTTCTTCTAATCAGTTTGGGGGTGAATATTGGTGAGTTTTTATTGTTGTTATTGATAAAAGGTGAGGTGGGGTTTATCACCGCTTTCAACACTATACGTCAGTAACCCTGAAGACATGTCAGGTCGACACATAACACATAGAAACCGGTCAGGGTTCGAGTAGTTCTACAAAAGATGCTGAGATTTACGCTTTATGTCTTTGTCTGTAGTTCCTCCTTAACCCTTCGATCATATTTCCCCTGGCCTGTCTGTAACAACTAATGTTATACAAGACAATGATATGGATGTCAACTTCTCACGACGTTTTTGGGCTAGTTCTTGCCCCTTCTTCAGGTGAACTTACGCTAAGTACGAGTCAATCACCTGAAGAAGGGGCAAGAACTAGCCCAGAAACGTCGTGTGAAATAAATAAAGAAGTTGACATCCATATCATTGTCTTGTATTACTACCCAACTTCTAAATGCCCTTGAGGAATTTCAACTAATGTTATGCTGACACCTCTCTTTTATCGCTCAATGACATTGTTTATATTTTCCACAGGTTCAAGTGGCGTGAATATTGCCCTCAACAAACCCACCATGGAGAGTAAGGGGAGTGGGGCAGACTCATTCCTTGCTAACGATGGAGGATACGACCCAAACTTCTATGAAGGATCCTGCACGTTTACAGTTGCTGGAGACCAACCCTACGCCTGGTGGATCGTTGATCTGGGTGCTGTCTACCGCATCTCCCACGTAGTCATCGCAAGGAGGACTGGGTGTATGTATAAACATTATTGGTCAGTTCAAATATCGAGGACTGGGTGTATGTATAAACACTATTATTACCCATATGGTTGAAAATAAGCAGTGACATATTTGCAATATGAGCACTAGTGCACATATCACTTTTGCCTAGCAAAGATTGTTGTAGCGAGTTCCCATATTTTTTCTCAAACTGAGACTGAAAATGTCAAAAAGTACTCAAATAGTACTTTATATCTCAAAGAAGTTAATTAAGCCCCGCCCATTTTGTAAATTTATATTGGGAACTCTTTGAATATTGTGATATGTTTGATGTATTGACCACTCTAGATATAACAATTGCCATAAAACTATTGTCATTGGTGAGAAACCAGGCATAAAACTTTGGATTTTTAAAATCAAAAATAACATTTTTGATCCCTAGTTGACATTCAATTAGAGAAACCTTTTTTTTATCATACACGATAAAAGCCTAGCAGGACATTGATTTTTCAGGTTTTTTTTCAACCATAATTGAGAAAATTTCGAAAATGTTCAAATCTGTGTGTAAATTTGAGATTCTTTGAGTTGGACTTGTTGGTCAAACACTTCTTCTCCCTTTAGATAAGCCATTTTCTTAAAGAGTCACCAGTTTTTTTCTTAGGGAAGCTTTTTTCAAATTTGATATTTGATAATTTGTGATTTTGAAGGCTCATACTGCTCATATTTGCTAGGAGGTCTTACTTAAAATGTTTTGATTCAGTCAAGAGAATAATGATTACCATATTGTAGCAAAAAATATTTACTTTCATTTTCAATTATAAGTAAACATGGATTTTCAAAAATACCAAGCCGGGGGGAAAAAGTTATCCAAAGACAGTGAATCGTAAATTGAGTGAAGTTTTTATTTCTACACTGCTAAATGATCGTTCTATCAAAAAACCCTAATTGTTTTTCTGGAACTTTGTATGGTTTATTAGCAGAAGCTTTTTTTCTGAAAACATTGGGGGTGCTTAACTAAGTACTTAGTGTATATATCACTCGTTCTCTCTTTCAGTCAACCTCAACGACCTCCACTTCGAGATGTACAATGGAGTTCCGTTAATCTGCAGTCACCAGCCAGCTGTCTGCAGATATGTTCCATCTGAGTTCACCTACCCGACCCACAACGTGACCTGTGAGGACGATACGGCTGTAGGGAGGTACCTCATGATCAGACACTCTTCTGCCACAGCTGAGATCACACTATGTGAAGCTGAAGTCTACGGAGAACTGGTACAGGAGACAGGTGCGTCCTAACCTCCCTTTGTCCTTTATTGTTACGTGGCTAGCGGTATTCACTAACATCAAGATCGGGGAGTTACCTCCCTTAGTATGTATCGTGTCCGCCATTAAAAATGTCTGCTCTGTTCTCAACACACGTGTTGTGTCATACTGATCTTCTACCTTGAATATTACAACACGTAACAAGGAAGTGTCGCGCAATCGTAGACAATCTGTTCTGAACTATATTTTCTGCTCTGATCTGCTCTGAACTCTGTAAATTTTGTTCACAACTCGATCGGTATCGACGGCATGGCTGAAGCCGGTGATGATGAACACTTTGAATTAGCTGAAGGTGAGGGAGGTCAAAATGTACGACCGATGCCTCGGTTACAGGGAGTAAAGTGTCCCGGACCGTTATTGCTAGATGGCAATTGTACTGAAAACTGGAAACTGTTTAAACAAAAGTGGAAGAACTATGAAATTCTCACACGTTTGACAACTTATGATAACTCATATCAAGTTGCTTCGTTTCTGAACGCTCTCGGTGATGGTGCTCTTCGCATTTACAATGGTTTTCACTTTCTCACAAATGATAATGTCAGAACTGTGAATGAAATCATAGGAAAATTTGATGACTTTGCTATTGGTGAACTTAATGAAACCTATGAGAGGTTTGTGTTCAATAAACATTTGCAAACTGAGGGTGAGTCATTTGAAAGCTTCTATGAATATATGACAAAACCACACAACAAGCTTTGTTAAGGGAAAGACAATTAACTCTAGAAAAAGCAATTGATATCTGTAAGGCAGCAGAGAATGCATCAGCACAATTTAATGCTTTGAAACCATTGAGTGTAAGTTTCTACAGAAAGAAAAGAAAATTCAACTCATCAAAAGAAAAGATTCAACTCAAATAAGAAATGGGACAAAAGTGAACAGCCTTATGCGAGAGAGATGGACTGTAAGTTTTGTGGGAGAAAACATGTTCTTAGAAAATATGACTGTCCTGCATGGGGTAGGAAATGTTCTTCCTGTGGAAATAAGAACCACTTTGCTGCAATGTGTCCAAATTCTGGAAAAGGGGAGAGGAAACACAATGTGCGACAGGTAACTGAAGAGTCTTCTGACGAAGAAGATTGGATTAACAATGTAAGCCGCACTGCAGATTCAGAATGGGTCTCCACAGTTAACTTTGAAGAGAATGAACCTATCAACTCTGTCAACACGTCAAAATCACAAATCAAGTGTCACATGATTGTTAATGGACTAAATCAAGTCTTACAAGTAGATACTGGTGCATCAGTGAATATCCTACCTCAGATTTGTGTGCCTGATGTAGAAATGAAACCATCTGCAAAGAAGTTGAAAATGTGGAATGGGACTGAAATTGTTCCTATCGGAACAGCGAGAGTCTCAGTTCGAAATCCAAAGAATAAAAGAAAATATTCAGTGGAATTTGTTGTTGTGGAGGAACAGCTCACACCGTTAATCGGTCTTCGCGCCGCAGAGCAAATGAACTTAGTGACTGTTCATGAACGAAACATGGAAATGGTGTGCTCTGTTGACCATGAAACCTGTGCACAAGTTAAACGTAATGATGCGTATGTAGTGAGTCAATTCCCTTCTGTTCTTGATGGAAAGCTTGGTGCTTTTGATGGACTGGTGAGTCTCAAAGTGAAGGACAATGTGAAGCCTGTTGTGATGCCTGACAAAAGGGTGCCACTTGCACTCCGACCGAAACTGAAATCTGAACTTGAAAGACTGGTAGAAATGAGTGTCATCACACCAGTAAGTGAACCAACACCATGGGTTAGTAAGCTGACAATTACCGAGAAGAAATCTGGACAAATAAGGGTTTGCTTAGATCCTAGAGAGCTCAACAAGGCATTACAGAGAGAACACTTAACTCTTCCAATACTAGAAGAAACACTTCATGAGCTCAGCCAGTCACGTGTATTCTCAAAAGCTGATCTCTCATCTGGCTATTGTACAGTTGGACACAGAGTCCAGTCTGTTAACTACGTTTCAGACATGCTTTGGCCGCTATAGGTGGTTGAGGCTTCCTTTTGGGATATCTGTTGCTTCTGAAATATTTCAGAAGAAGTTGTCTGAAAATTTAACTGATCTCAAAGGTGTTGTGTCAATTGCAGATGATGTTCTTATTCACGGAAAGGATCATGCTGAACATGATGCTAACCTCAAGAATCTACTGAATAGATGTGAACAGAAGAACATCAAACTCAACAAAGACAAACTGGAAATGAGAATGTCTTAAGTCACCTACATGGGACATTTGATCACTCAAGAGGGTCTACAGTCGGATCCTGAAAAGGTACGAGCTATAGTTGACATGCCAAAACCGGAAAACCTTGAAGATCTGCGAAGATTTCTCGGCCTAGTGAACTACTTGGCAAAGTTCCTTCCTAATTTGACAGATGTGACACAGCCACTGAGAAATTTGACAAAAAAGGACGTACCTTGGAATTGGTCTGAAACACAAGAACAATCATTCCAGGAAGTGAAAAAGAAGGTAATCAACACACCTGTTCTCACCTTCTACGACCCTTGAAAAGAACTGGTAATTGAGAGTGGTGCATGTGAGCATGGCTTGGGGTCAGTCCTGATGCAACAGAATAAACCAGTGGCATACGCTAGCAGGGCACTCACTGATTCTGAGCGTGGATATGCTCAAATTGAGAAAGAAATGCTGGCTCTCACATATGGACTTGAAAAGTTCCATCACTACACCTATGGGCGACCCGTGATTGCAGTGACCGATCACAAACCACTAGTGTCGATCGTCCAGAAGCCTTTGTCTAAAGCCCCAAAGAGACTACAGAGTCTTCTACTCAGGGCCCAAAGGTACAATTTTGAGCTGATGTATAAACCAGGGCGAGACTTGCCCCTTGCAGATACATTATCCAGAGCTCATCTTCCAGACAAGCCTACTATAGAGACTTTCAGTGTGAACAATTTGACATTTTCTCCCATTAAGGAGCATCAACTGGAAGAGATAAGAAAGGCCACAGAGACTGATAACACTCTTTCTCAGCTGAAACAGACTATCATGAAAGGATGGCCAGAACACAAGTCACTAGTAACATCAGCATTGGTTCCCTACTACAACTTTAGAGAGGAACTTACAGTGCAAGATGGCATTGTATTGCGAGGAGCAAGGGTGGTAATTCCTACAACATTGAAGAGAGAGATTCTTGTTAAGTTGCACTCTGGCCATATGGGCATCAACTCCTGTTGAGAAGGGCAAGACAGCTTGTATATTGGCCTCAGATGTCGTTGGACATCCGCCAATATGTTGAAACATGTGGAACGTGTGCTACCTTCTGTGACAAACAGGCTCCACAAACTCTCCAGATGCATAATGTGCCAAATAGACCGTGGGAAAAGGTTGGAACCGATAAACTCACATTCAAGGGACGCAACTACTTAGTCACTGTAGACTACTTTAGTACATTCTTTGAGCTGGACTATCTACCGGACACTCTTGCTGAGACTGTTGTGACTAAGCTTAAACACCACTTCTGCAGACACGGGATACCTGATACTGTTGTAAGTGACGGGGGTCCGCAGTACACATCACAGGCATTCAAGATGTTCAGTACAAAGTGGGGATTCGATCATGAAACCTCGAGTCCAGGCAACAGTAGGGCGAATGGAGCCGCAGAAGCAGCAGTCAAGATTGTTAAGAACATCATGCGAAAATGCAGTCAAGCTGGAGAAGACCCATATATTGGACTTCTAAACTTGCGCAACACTCCTACAGAAGGACTGACTACTAGTCCTGTGCAGAGACTGTTTGGACGCATGACAAAAACTCAACTGCCAACAACACTTGCTACCTTGAATCCGTCAAGCTACAGTCTTCAGGCGGAAAGGGAGAGAATTGAAGATAAAAAGTGGAAAGTTGCACACCACTACTCTCAGTCCTACAGAGACATGAGGCCTCTTTGTGAAGGAGACACGGTTCGTATGCAACCTATTGAGAGAGGTGTCAAAGAGTGGAAACAAGCAAAGGTGACAAAGACCCTAAAGAACAGAACATATGAAGTATTGACAGATGAGGGCAGGACTTTCAGAAGAAATCGACAACTCCGGAAGTCGAGGAAAGAGTCACGAAGAGAAGCCGATCAAACCCCGGTAAAGGAGATACCTCAGAACAAGACCCAGGGCAGGTGTGAAGACAAATCACTTCTACCTGGTACCCAGAAAGAACACTCTCAGATGAACGACGGTGTGCCAGAGAAGAGTGTTGAGCAGAAACATGAATACAAGACTCGATCTGGTAGAATTGTGAAAATGGCAGAGAAACTTGATCTTTAATGACTCTAAAGTGTAATGTGAAAGATCACTGCCTCTTGTTCTTAACTGTTTAATTTTGCGTTCGCGTTTCAGGTTGAAGTTCCAGCTGAACTTATGAACATTAATTTCTGGTTTAATTCTGACTGGTTTAAAGGACTCTTGAGTTATTAATTCTTCACTATCTAAGCAGTTAGCTTATTCTGTTCGAGGAAGGATGTTACGTGGCTAGCGGTATTCACTAACATCAAGATCGGGGAGTTACCTCCCTTAGTATGTATCGTGTCCGCCATTAAAAATGTCTGCTCTGTTCTGAACACACGTGTTGTGTCATACTGATCTTCTACCTTGAATATTACAACACGTAACATTATCACCCTTGGAATGTTGACATAATTTTAAGCTGGTGAGGTTCCATGAAAGACACTTCTGTCTCATTTCTGTAATGGAAGGTCAAATATACTCTCCCCTGCTTAATTTGGAGCTACAGCACAAACCGTGTATTTATCTTAACTAATAGGAACATTCTCCTATTTATATTTAAGAAATAAAGTAGCCCTAACCATCATGTGTTTTGCAATAAAGTATAGTTTTGCCCTGAACTATTATAGTTAAACCATTCGGCCGATTGCAATAAAGTATAGTTTTGCCCTGAACTATTATAGTTAAAGCATGAGGCCGAAGGCCGAATGGTTTGACGTTATAATAGTTCAGGGCAAAACTATACTTTATTGCAAAACACATGATGGTTAGGGCTACTCTATTACTTTTCTAGTATGTCTGTTTTTTACTCCTTTAAGTTATTTCTACTCCAAAAAAACATATTTTGTAATTCACGTTAGGCCGCGAATTAAAAAATCCTCGATCGGGGCCATATCTTGTGACGTCATACCCGATTGTTATTGACGTCATGGGCCATTGTTTCGTGACGTCACTCAAAAACTATACTTTATTGCGGAATAAAGGGTGGGCGGCGCCTTTGATCTTTTCGGGAACAATACTAGAATTATCATCAGTGACTCATTAACGTGACTCATTTCATGTTAATACCTTTTATATTGGTAATTAAATTGCTCTAAACTATTTGACGTATGAGACATGTCTTCCTTCAACCGTTTCTATCATATACCATATTCATCTCTTAGTGTGGTCCCGTTGGTTGTACCATATAGTTCAATTTTCAAAATATTTTTGTTCATAAGTCGTATATTGTAGCATCATATAGATTGATGACATCTTTTTGGACAATTTCGTCAGGTCATGCTTGTTTTGTCTGTCATCTCAACTCTTTGTGCAGCTCCAGTCGAACCGTCAACCAACTGCAGTGGTCCCTTTTGTCTCCATCCTTGTATATACGTTATACTTCTATCTACTTTGTCTGGCACTTTGAGCATGTTTCACATGGAAGTAGCGCATTATAAGCATGCTATTATTATTATCTCAACTCTTTGTGCAGCTCCAGTCGAACACTCAACCAACTGCAGTGGTGCCTCCTGGCTCAACCGAAGACCTGACCACGGCATCACAGGGGACGGAGTGATTGCTGGGGACGCCACGAGTGCAGCTGCCTGTGCAAACGAGTGTTTTGCTGCTGGGGATTGTGCAGCATTCAGCTTCAACGCTGACCTTGCAAAGTGCTCATTCTCAGCAGGTTTTGTGAAGGCCTTCGTGGGAGCTGTGGTTGATTGGATATCCTATGATTTTTGTTAAGCTATTTACAGTGTTTAAAATATAGCCCGTCCGCCAGTCCTTCACTTGCTAGTTTTTGCAAGGACTGGTTCCTTTTTGGCCAGGACTGGTAACTTTTTAATTTTTTTCCTTATATTCCCCTTAGGAATTGACCAATTAATTTTCAGGCTAGGTTTCAAATCTATTTTATACACTGCAGTATTTAACAATAGTTGTTGAAGTGAAGCACCTCACCAAAACGTTTTGATACCTTTTTATTACAGGTTCACATGCTTGTGACGTGTTCATTTTGCATTTGTGTTGTAAGCCCACAGTGTTTGAGATGCATTGTATGTCAGTTATACACATTTGTTAATATTGCCATTTTTAAATCGTCTTGCTTTAAAGGTCCAATGGGCATAGAATCACCTCAGTGTGCACTTAAAGATTGTTCCAAAGCATTTAATCTTCTTAACAAGTCAAAGCTTTTTAACCTTCAATATTATCCTGTAACAACTTTGCAAGATCTTGCTGATGTTTTAGCTTTCGTGATTGCGCGTGTTTTGCTTTTAGAAATATTTTTTAAATGTTAGTTTTGTTTACCGTTAATGGTTTCATTATTATTGCACAATCGACGTTTAACAACAACTCACTCAAACGCATTCACAAATTATCACATTCTGAAGAAATCGCAACGGAAACCATATAGGTATATGAGGCTTTGATGATGGTATATTTTGCCCCTTTAGCTCTGAAACTAGTAACAAAACCTTGTAAAAATCGCATTTAGCCTTGCTGAAATAGTCTTGACGGGCTTTTGTAGTTATAATTAGATATACATACACCTAAAAATAAAGCTTGTTCAGATTTGCATTTTAGATTTGTAAATGTACATACAATACAGTAGAACAACTCACATACATTTTGGTTACTCTTAAGTGTTTGAAAAAAGATGTGAATAAATCGTATCGTATTATTCTAATTTGACTTTTTTCTTAGATGTGCTGAACATTCGCATCAACACGTATTATGTATATCCCTTTTTATGTTTCACAAATAATTAATAAAGTATTTTGTACTTTGCCATAAATCCAAACTAGATAATGAGTGTTTTCCAAAAACAGAGTGTAGTTTTTCACTGATTATTGTAAGTTAATGTTAAATGTATTATTTATACAGTGTCAAAAATCTCATTATACAAACCAATCATCCATAGTCATAGGACAAAATATGAAGATTCATACAAAATCAATTGGCGGCCATTTTTTGTGAACACCTTTAATTCATTTTGTGTAAGAAAAAGGAATCGCTTCGCTAAACTTTACGTTATATATTTGAATTATTACTGCTCCATTTAGTTTAAATACAATGTCTTTCAATTGTAACCATTAATTTTCATTTTCCTGACATCACCTTATATTCCCCCTAAAAACGTGCTACTGCCCCTTTAAGAAGTTGGCACGTGTCAAGAACGGCAGCTTTAACCTTCAAGATGAACTGAATGAAAGTATATTGAATTGCTTGTGGAGGGAGTCGAGTAGAATCTGAATCTATGAGCGCAAAGGTGTCATCCAAACAGGTGCGTGCTGGGTGGTTCTCCCAGGAGGGCAGAGTCGTTCTATAACCTGCTGACCTACTCTCACTTTACCTTACTCGTCCCATTTAAGCCCTGCAACACAGGTCGTTTTCATAATGGAATTCACATGTGGAGGCAAAATTTGCTGATGATGTTTTATGAAAAATAATATATTTACCTTTTATAGTCGATCATTTTCAGGCAAAATTGACCAAATAGAATCGAAATATACCCGAGGGTTATCACATATTTAAAAAGCACATATTTAAACGAATTGCATTTCATCATGTTGGACAATATGATTGGCATTATCGAATCTATGGTTGACGAAATGTTTTTATGTGTTTTTAAATTGTATGCCAAGATGAATGAATAATGTCAGACAATCACAGGAAAGTTTACATGGTTTTAAGGAGGATAACATAAAGACGAGCCTAGGACATACGATAGCAGGTGACAATTGTCTGGCCCTATTTTATTGGTCGTTTCAAGGTGATTGACCTCAATCAGACATTCTGAAGATGTATTTCACGGATATTCAGCGTGTTTCAACAAGATTGCAATGATCATCTAGCCTTGCCGAAGAGATGTCCAAAATAGATGCAAGATGAATTGCGCAACATATATAGCATATAAACAATTAAACATAGCCTATGAGATACAAGACAAATGTTATGGATAACAACTTCTTTATTGATTTCTCACCACATTTCTGGGCCAATGCTTGCCCCCTTCTTCAGGTTACTGATAATGAAATATCCAGTATGGTATTTATAAACATAGAGACAAGCTTTGAAAAAACAGCCCTATCGACATCCCCGTTCTAACCCTACTAGCACTAGCGGGACTTTGGATACAATGTATTTGTCAAACAAATAAAAAAACTGTAAACTTATAAGTAACAATTGAAATTTGATGACATGTTAAATAAGAATTAATGCAATATTATACAAGGGGTGTTAGCCTAACTCATTTCATTATGAAAAGGCTTATGCTTATGCTTCAGTTTCATTCTATTATTCCGCTCTGCAGCTAGGAAGCAAATACTCCAGGTGTACATTGTCTATTACAATCAATTCAATCCATTTACAATCAATCAATCTCAATTCATAAGTCTAATTACATTATCCGATGTATTCAAATAAACTAATTTAGCATCATATTTACGTAATAAAATCACGAAATTATCATATTCGTTATGGTGATCTATAGGATGCATCGATTGTTATGAGTTATGCGCCCTTTGTTCTCTGACGTCATAGCATGGCAACGTCATGAAGACCCAATGGTGATCACTGAAGAGAGTGAAACCGGTCGGGATTCAAATCATTACCAGACTTTTGTTTTTATCTGTATAAGTGATTTCATATTTTGTAGTTTACTGATCCTTATTTGTAAGTTTTTATTTAGATGTGAATAGATAGATCCATCAAGATATAGTATTCTGTAAGCTCCTGATGTAAACTATTCTGTATACTGGATGTGTATCTTCCAGTCTATTAAACATGCACTATTTGAAATTACGTCATTGTGATGATTTTGTATTAATCTACGGCCAAAAGAAACTATACCATACTTATACCTGTTCTTGAGAACGACACAAGAATCTGTGTCGAAACGTCGCATACAATGAACAAAGAAGTTGTCATCCATATATTCCTCAGCATTATTCTCATTCCAACTTCTAAAGTGCCCCTCAAAGAACAGAAAACATACTTATATGTTTCTCAAAGAAAATAACGAGATGAAAATATCAGGGCATATGTGATAAATGATCAAATAATTTATTTGTCAACGAATATCAATAACATTTACATGAACTTTAGTTGACATGACTCACATACAGCCATGTAATTATAGAGGGGTTGAAATCTGAATTTGCAATTTGAGGTATCTTTCGTCAAAAGCTTGTCACATCACTTGATCATTTGTTATGGGTCATTTTAATAAACAATTCCAGTGCTACTGTCAAACAATCTTGATTTCCGCACTTTACATTTTCATGGATAGTTTTTGTCGAAAGACAATGTATTTAAATTAAATGGAGCAGAAATAATTCAAATATATAATGTAAAGTATAGCCATGCAATTGCTTTTTCTTACACAAACTGAATTAAAGGTGTTCACACAAAATGGCCGCCAATGGATTTTATGTGAATCTTCATACTTTGTCCTCTGACTATGGATGGTTGGCTTGTGTAATGATATTTTTGACACTGTCATCATGATACATTTAGCTCTAACTTACAATTATCAGTGAACATTTTAAATTATAAAATTATCAAAAAACATGCTTCTGCCCCTTTAAGGTATGATGTCAGTATGTCGAAGTCAGTTGGGTGTAGAAAATCAACCCCTGGTGTGCCCAGATTATGAAGTTTTCATATAAAACAAAAGTGCTCCGGATTGTATGATCCCAAAACAATTTACAAATTTGCTGCAAAGTGACCAACATCTGTTTTACTTAAAACCGAACTTGTATTTGTGAAGACAGTTTCCATCAACTATTACACACAGTTTATCTTCATTTACACATAGACCAGTTGGATACCTTAAACCAAGCTGTGCATTCAGAATGTCTCTCATAAACTCTCCCGTCCTACTTAGATGAATCACTTTGTAGGCCCAGAAATCCGTCACAAGAACGTCTCCACTTCTGGTTGATGTGATTCCCCATGGACCGGTCAGTGTTTTGTCTCCTGTAGGTGTGTATGTGAACACAACGTCACCAGACTGTGTCAGACAGATGACAGACTTCAGACCATCATCTGACACCAGGATAGAGCCTTGACCAGTGACATGTATGTATCTGGGGTCCAGGAACTCCACGACAGGCGGGCTTTTGAAGGTCTTAAAGATGGTTCCCTGCATATCAATCAGATCCACAGAGGATGGATTACTAGAACCCACCACAAGTGTTGATTGGTCCAGAGCAGAGATACCAGAATAGCCTTTAATTGTTTGTATCGTAGAAAGGAGTTCCAGGTCAGGGGTCACAGCAACTGTGATGATATTTTGCAACAAAGGAAGAGTCACGGCTATCTTACCCTCGTTGATAACTGTCATACACCAAGGGTCACTTGCAACTTTCAGTGTACATGAACATGGTTTCTTCCCTTTTTGGTAGACTGATTTCAGTAGATTATTGATGTCAGCAAACACACTGACCTTTGTACCTGAAATCTCCATTACAAGAACATCTCTCACACTACAACTCACATCCCCATCTAGTTTAGCATCAATGACTTCATGCAGTACAGGTGTCGCTGTCAGATCTATTGTGTAATCATCAGTCTGTACATCCATCTTCTCAATTTCTTCCTTCAGATTATCAAGGTTGTGTATAAACCTGATATCAGCCACATCTGTTCTGTCCTCTCTCTGTTCCTCTGTGGCGTCTGATACAGCTTCTGATGCAGACGACAGATACATCTCAAACAGCTGTGCCTCATCCTCCAACTCCAGGGCCTGCTGGATGGACTGAGACTGCTGCTGGTACATCTGTGTCTCTGTCTCCCTCGATTTTATCTTGGACCTCACTTTCGTGGATTGTTGATCAGTTTGGACATCAAGTTTCTCCAGCAGCTCAGCCTCCTTTGCACGAAGATGATCAACAGCAGCTTGGATGGTTGTGGTTATGTCAGTCTTCACTGATGCTGATTTCCTCTGGAATATGTTAATTTCATCTCCATATTTGGCAATTTCTGATTTGTTTGCGTCAGATTTGCTATCAAACTCTTTCCGACGATTAATCAGTTGACCTTTGACCTCTGGAAGCATATCCTGGACAGTGACAACATCTGTGCACTCCCTGTGGTCGTTATCACGACACACGGAGCAAAGTGCTTTATTGCAGGCCTTGCAAAACAGTCTTATCTTCTCATTATGATCTTTGCATATCATGGTGATCTAACACAGGAACTGTGTTGTGGTGCTTGTGACTTCACACTCTGAACACCAAGATGCTGCAGGAGTTGTCTTTCCTTCTTTCTGGCACCAGGTTTCTGTAGTTGAACATTTAAAATGTTAAATAAACAATGCAGCGCCAATAAGTTTAGTTTGATAACTTATTTTCTGCTATAAAAACTTAATTAATGAATGTTGTTGATAATTGTTGGACAGTCATAAGTAACGCACATCTGGAGACTTGCTATCCATATATCTTTATTTAATCCTAAAACTTGGATAATCTATTTTGTTATCAAGTCTTTGAATGGCAAAAAGAAGTAATGTTTCAGGATAACAACTCTTTGTTGGGGAACTCGTGATATTTAAGAGTTTATGATTACTCCTTCGAATTCATCAGGTAAAAAATGGGGATAACAAAGTAGTATTCATATTCACTTTGACAAAGAAAACCTATAAAAGGAAGGAAATCAGATATATTTGATGAATGAGAATGTTATATAAATAAACGAATATAAGGTTTTTTAGAAATGCATGTGGTCTGATTGAAATTTGGTTTGTAAGGTTTTTTTGTAACTCTTTGTTGAGACCATTATGACAATAAGTGACTTAAAGGGGCAGTAGCACGTTTTTCGGGGGAATATAAGGTGATGTCAGGAAAATGAAAATAAACCGTTCCAATTGAAAGACAATGTATTAAAACTAAATGAAGCAGTAATAATTCAAATATATAACGTAAAGTTTAGCCATGCGATTCCTTTTTTTTCAACAAAATGAATTAAAGGTGTTTACATAAAATGGCCGCCAATGGATTTTATGTAAATCCTCATACTTTGTCCTCTGACTATTGGTGATTGGCTTGTGTGATGAGATTGTTGACACTGTCAATATAATACATTTAGCATTAACTTACAAATTTAAGTGAAATATTTAAAATATAAAATTATCAAAAAACGTGCTACTGCCCCTTTAAAATGGGTTTACAATTAAATTATAGAAGTCAGAATGTCTTGATAATAATAGAATACAAGATCCATGATATAGACATTTAAAACTAGATAGAAGAAAAAACTATTACGCATTCAAGTCCTGTATTGTATATCAATATGATATGATTTCTCAACAATCAATTGAAATGGTTTTTTGCCTTCAATAGCGATTTATCAAAGATTAAGTTAATACCACTTTAATGATACTGCTGATCCTGTTTGTATAATCTCGATCTGATTATTTGATTCCAATTTTATAAAAGTGTAATCATCTTCTCAGGACCCGAGTGACCATTAAAACCACTCAGGTCGCTACTGACAGAGTCTCTGCTTGAAAGGGATATATTAGGAGAGCTTTAACATTTCCAGTGGTCATGTTGAAGACTTGATGCTTGAGAGGACCTATGCACCATGATACTGATTGACTATACCATTTTATTATATGATCAGGGATCAGAAATAACTGTCTATCAGGCAACAGTGACGATATATGATACACTGTGACCAGTGACGATATAATATATCAGGTGCCGGAACTACTTTCAGTCATGTGAACAAAAGAGGGTAACTTTCCAGTTTTAAAGTCATTTTGATTGCATATTTCATTAAGGAGGTTGGATACCTTTGTTACTACACATCCGCACCATTCAGATTGTGCTATTATGAAGTTTATGCTGTTTTGTTTATTTTCCACTGAAAGTGTGAAATAAAAAAATAAAAAAATAAAATAATGATTTAGTTTAATAAAAAACAATGACTATATTATATTTGTGAACATAAGTATTTGTTTTATGATAAAATCTATTTCACTAATTAACCTTCAGTACTAATGAAAATTTCCAAAAAAGGGTAATGTAGACAATGAAGAGTTATCTCCCCTGGATGTTAATTTTCATTGATGTGGCTAAATTGAATGTGATTATCTCTGTAATCCCCTGGTGACATACTTTTTTTTCTTTTTAATCTTATTCTAGTGTGTATTAACTATAAAATATATAATTTTCAAAAAAAATCTTAATACGAGAAATCAATTTTTTTCATAAAAGAACAATATTTTACAAAAATAATCATACAAAAAAAAGGTTTTTTGTATGAATTTACTTCATATTATTTTCAAGTTCCTTTTTTTCTGACTTAGTTTATGTCCATACTGCAATGCCTTAATAGAAAAACATTTAAATAAAAATTATATTCAAAAGTTATCTTGAAAAGGAGTTTTTAAATTATTGTATTTTCATCATTGGGTGCCCTAACGGATGGGCCCTTTTTCGAACAAAAACTGTGGTGACATGGTATTTTTATGACACAATTTGATTCAAGACATATTTTTCAACAAAATAAGACCAAATTTATCTATTTCTTAATACCTCGATATTTTGTATCCAACCTCCTTAAATAATCAAATAATAAATAGTATACTGAGCCACTCGTGAAATATCAACTTTAATCATGACACTCGATGAAATAAACCTGGTATTTGGAAAACTACATTAAGTATCCTCTATAAAACAAAATAAAGCTTTAACATTTCCAGTGTTTAAAGCCATGTTGAAGACTTGATGCTTTAGGAGGACCTATGCACAACAGTTTCCTTGTAAAAATGTGTTCTACACTTCACCAAAACACGTGAGAGGTGAGTCTCCCGGGGTTCATATGATAAAACGATTCGATCGTCAGCTAATCAAAAACGAGTATTTTACTGTAAGGTAAGATAAATAATTTTATAATGTCTATGACAAAACTGAGAATTATCCTATTTAAAATGTAAATAACATTAAACACGAGTAAGTGATGAATTACGTGTTATGCATAAATGGTATACAACTTCATCTTAAAATATGTTGTTATGAACATCATAAAGGAGTTAACTGGGGAAAAGTCCACACTGTATGTCTGTATACAGTGCTTTATGTGTAAACCCACACATATAGAGCCTCACTAGCCCAGGACATCGCCTAGTTCACTACAGTACCATATTTGTTGTCAAAGAGCTGTCGATGAGATGAAAACATCATGTGACGCGTTAACGCGTTTTGATTGGCTAGGTTCATGCAACTTGTTGGATGAAAATAGAGCAAGTCCTATTCCTTGCAACTCGTTTGCAACATGTTGTATGCAACATATGTTGGACAGACTCAGGGGTTCACATGATAAAATGTGTTGCAACCCACAAGTTTTATGCAACAGATTGCACCGTGTGTATGTCTGTATACAGTCCTTTATGTGTAAACCCACACATACAGAGCCTCACTAGTCCAGGACATCGCCTAGTTCACTACAGTACCATTTGGCAGTTCACTTCCATGGCATTGGTCGCCTTTTTCTTATTTTAAATATTTTTTCGAATAAAAGCCTTTTATGTAACTCATTAAAAACCACAGATGATAATTACTTTGGTCAAATCTAAAAGTACAAGGAAGAAGAATAAATATATGCCATTTTGCATAAACAGGAAGTGAGATCTTTTCACTAGTATGGTCATGTATTGAAGAATTATTGATTGATGCATGTGTAGTTTTAAACAATGTGTTCATTGAAAACTTCAGTACCCAGTAAAAGTCCTCGTCAATCCTCCTGACCGTGTTATTTCTTCAGACATGGAACATGACAACACGATCGTACCTTACAGTGTGTGGCTGTATCGTGCCTGTGTGAGGCTCTAAAGGGGTGGGTCAGTGAGCTGGATTTGTATATTACACAAACATTTGGTAAATCATGTAACATCTCAATCGTTGTCTTCCTTTTTTATCCGATTTTAAAATAACTGAAAGCTGCTTTCGACTTTTTATTTCAGTATTTTTCAAGGTTTTATCTTATGCAAATGCACACTTCCTTGAAGAAAACTAGAGATATAACATTGCATTAGGTACTTATGTAGATTATTTAGTAATTCTTTTCCACCAAGTATTGACATACATCCATGCAGCATATTAGACATATCATATTTTGAAGACTTTCTTATGGTTATGTCAGATGTGAAAAAAGACATCCATCAAAATACAGCATTTAGTAGTATTCAGTATACTAGAGAAATACTTTCCAGTATATTAGATGATTTTGTATATTCTATAATCGTCTTCTCAAATTGGAAAATCAAGAAACCTCTGATGGTTTCACTTAACCAGTAATACAAGCAGACCAACGTCACAGCTCAACTAGATATCGATATAGGTCATATTCTAAAAAAACGAGTGACCTTGTTGTTTTAAAACTGGATAAAGAACGCCTGACTGGACTCCACAAGCCTTTGACAAGTATAAGTGCACGTGCACGGTATGACTAAGGTTGCCTATCAGTGATCTCATAATGTCTTCTGAAGACCGGAATAGTTCGATCATTATACGTGAATTGATTTATAAATTTCTATATGTTGTCCCAATTAACTCAAAATCAGGGGTATCAAATCAGTTCATTTCTGAAATATCATTTGACCTTTCTCATTGTTTTTTTAAACTTAAAAAAGGAACCTCACTCAATCCTGACAATGCAAATTAAAGAATGACAGTCCTAACTACAGAAGTCCTTGTTAAGTCCATATAAAGCAAGTGGATCCAACTACAGCTATTAAAATCATTGAACCAAAATACAACTTCTAAAAGACCCACATTTCTGGATCAGCAATTAATGAATGGCTCATGTATGACAGCTTGTTATCTACCTGTGGAAGCTACTGACAATCCTTCAGGTGAGAGCGCGCACCTGTTGATCACCGAGTCCTACACTATGAACAAACACGCTCTTGTCGGGGGGTTGTGGGTGTGGGGGGTCCTCCTTATCCTGGGGGCACCTGTCTGTGAGTATGCAATGCTTGTGGGGTACTTGTGTTCTTTTCAGGCTGAAACTCAGTTCTGTTTAAATGCTTATCATTTGAGATTGTATTTGACATGCTAGCAAGTCAGTTTTGTAGTTTTGTGTTTTGATAAGAATGAATTGCACAAAATTATTGTTTAGTCTTTAGTATATTGTCTTTTTGATTTTTAATGAGTTGCTGAAAAACAATCCAATAATTTGTTGTTGTATGATACGACAATCATTTTTAGTCATTACTCAATTGACGTAGGCGTGTTTATTTGTTTATCAATAATACAGATTGTACTTGACAGACTAGTAAAGTCGGTGTTGTAGTTTAGTTTTGATAAGGCTGAATTGTACTTGGGTCAAGTCAATATCAACGTTCCGTCCTTTTCTTTAGACTTTGTAATTTTTCTATGGTATGTTAAAAATATTGTCATGTTGTCAAGAAAATGAAATGCCACAAGCCCCACATTCTTTAATATATTAAAGTCATCATCAGAAGTATCTAAATATTAAAGTTTTTTAATCTGGATGATACAAATAATTTCTGGTTTAATGAACATATAGTAATTGGGATGATAATTGAAAGTACTTATGATATTAATACATCTTCCCACAGTCTGTGACTGGCTTCAGTTTGACGACCATGACAGATCCACAATAAAGCACCGTAAGTAAACTAAACGAGCACCAATGTAATACAATTACAATTAGTCTAGAAAATGGATTAGTAATTGAAAGTATTATCTATGTTTCGGGCTCGATGTGTATTTCTACAATTAATAAGATAATTGAGACTATTTCATTGGAAAATGATTAGTATGGCAGGTAAGGTTTTAACTGAAAGAGGCAAAGGCCTTTTTGTCTGGCATAAATTTGCCACAATTATCAGTACATGACAAGAGTATTATCTGCAGAGGTGCAACCATCTCAATAGTCAACCCGAGTAGTTATTGAAGCAATAACCAAGAATCAAGCAAAACCCATTGGCGGTCATTTCGTGAACATTTTTTTTTTCAAATTAGGTAGGGAAACGCATAAGCGAAGCTTTACTTAAAGGGAATCAACAACCTAGCTCGTGAAATCTAATTGACAATCGTTAATGATAGCGTCCAGACGGGTAACGACACGATTTCGTCCCTACCGAGCACTTTCGACTCTATCGGGGCCCTGCTAATAAAACACTGGAAGTTAAAAATTCGGGTTGCAGACCCCCTTTAAGGTGGTTTGTTCGTTTCGGAAGTGCATTACATACATTTTCTTGTGAGTGGTAACGTTGACTTTTGTTTTCGGTTTGTTACCGATAGAAACGTGCTGCTATCCAGTTTACACAGGATTTTCGTGTTTTCAGTTTTCCAAAAACTCATCAAGAAAATCACAGATGACGGTATGTATCTAACTTAAGTTTTCAAAGATCAATCTCACATTGGACATCGGAGAGCAAAATGAGTCATTAAAACTATAAAAATCATATACTTACTTATCTCCACTTTATATAAACCCGTGGTAATATATTCTGTTGATTAGAAGATATAGATAAAATCTTTAATATGAAATGTATCATTCTAAATGTCAAGGAAAATATCTAATTCGATCTTCAGTGCTGTGATTCAATAGTACCAATATTTTTGCCGACAACACGTTAAACCCCAACACATTCACTCACGCTGACTATGTTTAGGATCTTATTGAATGTGGATATAAAGACACGTATTGTTAAGATGATCAAAGACAATTGGACTTGTAATTTTTAATATACAAAACTCTAACTTGATAGTTCATAGAAAGAATAACTTTTATTTTTTGGAACTTCATTATATAAGCGATTTAGAATTGTGTACCTTATAAATGTGGTTAAATCTGCTTCAGATATGGATGAATTTACTGCAGATGACATAATGGATTTATTTAAGGACTGTAAGTAAACTCCCAAAATAGAAATAGAAATCTATCGTTGTGATGATCAAGTTTTAAAACAAATCAGAAAACGTCAAATCTAAATGTGGTAATTGCGGATCAACTTTCTTCGCTCAATTTTGTCTGTACTGTTCTAAAGTCTCTTTTTTGGAAAATAGCCTTTTAGAAAGAACTTTTAAGATGTTCCATGAACATTTTGCATATAACAAAAATATAAAGTTTTCTTTGTCACACAATTCATACTCTCAACAAACTTTAAAGAAAAGGTGAGTCACACTTATTGTTAGAAATGCACTAGTCAAGTACTGGTTTCTTAAAATTTCTATTAGATCTCTAAGATAACTTAAAGAAGTTTGTGTTCCCATATTTACAGTTAGGTCCTCTCTACTTAAGCACTCATCCATCACCAACAGCCGAGTGAACTGGTTCATGCAGTGCGTGAACAACTGTATTCACACCTACGACGATAAGAGCCCGACACCCGGTGCAAGTCTAGATGAGCTTGGACCACTAGGTATCGCTGGGAACGTGACTGTTGAGCAGCTGTTCAGATGTAACCATCGCTGTGCCACGCCGAGTTCATTCACGGGGCTAATAGGTAGCTAGAGATGTCATCGGTTTATAGTTCAGATAAACTACTACACTAATATATCCTCACTGTAACCATCGCTGTGCCACGCCGAGTTCAGGCACGGGGCTAATAGGTAGCTAGAGATGTCATCGGTTTATAGTGCAGATAAACTACTACACTAATATATCCTCACTGTACCCATCGTTGTGCCACGCCGAGTTCAGTCACGGGACTAATAGGTAGCTAGAGATGTCATCGGTTTATAGTTAAGAAAAAACACTACACTAGATATCCTCACTGTACCCATCGTTGTGCCACGCCCAGTTCAGTCACGGGGCTTATAGCTAGCTAAAGATGTCATCGGTTTATAGTTCAAATAAGCTACTACACTAGATATCCTCCTGTAACCATCGATGTGCCACGCCGAGTTCAGTCACGGGACTTATAGCTAGCTAAAGATGTCATCGGTTTATAGTTCAGATAAACTACTACACTAGATATCCTCACTGTACCCATCGTTGTGCCACGCCCAGTTCAGTCACAGGGCTTATAGCTAGCTAAAGATGTCATCGGTTTATAGTTCAAATAAGCTACTACACTAGATATCCTCCTGTAACCATCGATGTGCCACGCCGAGTTCAGTCACGGGACTTATAGCTAGCTAAAGATGTCATCGGTTTATAGTTCAGATAAACTACTACACTAGATATCCTCACTGTACCCATCGTTGTGCCACGCCCAGTTCAGTCACAGGGCTTATAGCTAGCTAAAGATGTCATCGGTTTATAGTTCAGATAAACTACTACACTAGATATCCTCACTGTAGCCATTTTGCATTCTGATTAAACCCATTATAGCAACCTCTTAATGCTTTGAATTTCAAATATCGACTCAATGTCTGCTAAAACCTCCTTGTAAAGAACTAATATGACTAGTCGTTAGTATGAAATGCGTTTAATTTAATCTATACAACAATGGTGACTATATTTACCCTATTTTTCAGGCCGATGAAACATGAAGCAGTGCCGCTTCAGCTCAAGTTATTGGTTGAATGGGTTTCTCAGAGAGCGCACAAGACACATTGATCTTTCAATAAACGAGTTTTTAATTGGTGATTTTATTAATTTTTCTTATATACTCAAAAAACGTTAAAGGGACAGTTGCACGTTTTAGGGGGAATATAAGGTGATGTCAGTAAAATGAAAATAAATGGTTCTAAATGAAAGACAATGAATTTGAAATGATTGAAGCAGTACTAAATGAAATATATTGTGTAAGCTTCAGCCATACGATTCCTTTTGCGTTCATAAAATGAATTTAAGGCGTTCACACAAAAAAAATTGCCAATGGACTTTATGTGAATCAACGTAACCGGTTTGCTATCAACGTATCCGGCTTCCTGTATATCTCAGAATCAACCTCATAGGCTTTCTTAAAGACACCAAAAATATACTTCTTTGGCTTCTTATAAATTTCTTAACCAGCCTAATAAGACTCTTTGAAACTTTAGAATCAACTTAATGTGCTTACCATAAACTGTAGAGTATTATTGGGGTACTTGTGAAGAAATACAATTTATAACAGCGTGCTTCTGTTCCTTTAATGCCAATTGTAGGTCCCAGATCTTAGAATGAAAAAAAACAGAAGAATTCAATGGCGTGGTTGTTTTCTGTTGCAGTTTGCTGTGTATGCTATCTTTGTACATTTTGGTTAGTTAATAAGCCCTGAGCCTTTTGTGAGAATATCCCTGATTCAACATGCTGATTAACGTCTAGTCGTTTTAAATACAAGGGAGAGTTATTCGAACATTTGTTTTATAGGGGGAAGTAGCACGTTTTTAGGGGGAATATAAGGTGATATCATGAAAATAAAAATAAATGGTTCCGATCTAAAGACAATGTATTTAAACTAAATGAGGCAGTGATAGGTATATAATGCAAGGTTAAGCCATACGATTCATTTTCTGTGTAGTTGACATAGCACAAAATCTACGTGCAAAGCATTCTTCCAAGCGGAAGGTTGTAGAAATGACAATGGAAAGTTCACGTGGTTGATACCGTATTTGGATCCCTTTAAAAATTAGAATTTGTAACACTATGTATATCATTTATGAATGTTTGTATGCATTTTAAATGAGAATTAAAGTGCAATTGTATATCAAAATGGCTTAGGACCACAAAACAGTACTGAAACCTGAACCTCAATCAATAGATTGTTAAACATGACCTTCACATCTGTCTTGCACGTTAGATTGGTGGTTGGAGTGCTTGCTTACGGTCCAGAGGGTTTGGGTTCGAATCCACATTGGAAGGATCCAACTTTGGAGATGCTTTCAAATACTATCGACTATGGGTTTAATTGAGTTATACAAATGAACATGAAAACCTTTGACTTACAAATACACAAACTTTCCACCCTCCGGGTAGGTTTTACATATGAAAATAATGACTTCCCAATGTAAAACTTCCTGGGCGGTTATTACGAGAAAACAAGAGACATCCGATATTGGAAATGGACTCTTACTGATATCATTTTGTGAGTCGTCAGTTGCTGAGTTCACTAGGAACATTTCCACTTCAACTTAATACCTCTGTACATCTATTGCATCTATTGTTTCCCCGTCGTTGACCTTTGACCTCTGGTGACATTTCCTCCACATCTCCACACTTCCGGTAAACTTGTAAAACTAATGGCAAAACATAGTCATCAGCGAACATTGTGTCTAAAAGAATTATTCCCATCATCGTGCCATAAAGATTTTTCCTCTTCGGAACTTGTCCCTCGTCTATTGAAACCTATCATTTGGTAAAGTACTTGTATACAAGATTAAAATAGTAGATTTTTGTTCTTGGTAATTTTAACTATATAAAACCAAAGATTACAATGTATTTGTAATGTTTCCTTTTTTTAATGACTGCGTACAGCTTCGAGGCAAGAACGGGACTATCGAAACCTTTTTATTTGCTTAAAAAGCATTTGAAGAAATGTTCATAAAAGTATTAACTAAAAACCTTATTAAGCAAAGTCCATGTAAGAATAACCTTAAGAGTATATGAAAATAATAACAAAGGAAAGGCAAATATTGTAAAAAATTTGTTAATCGTTTTACATGAACTAAAGGTTATCATTTTGAAACGATTTATAAAGTTCCCGAGGACACCATATCTTGTCTTCTTGGTCTTCTTGGTCTTAGTCAAAACAATTTAAGAAGAACTCAAAAATATTAATATGAAGATAACCTTAATCAAATATCAATCTTCAGTCTGCTGGATTGTAGAGAGCATCAGGGGTCACGGTTGTTTTCCTGAAGACCGCCTGCTCTCGAAAAGACACCGGGTGAAAAGGTGAATAACCCCTCTCTCTATACATATATACATATGTATATATTTTTTTCTCTGTGCTATAAAAAGGAATAAAAGTACCGAGGGTACAGAAGCTCACCTTAAAATGAATGATGTGGTATTGGTTTAATTATACATGTAACCATCTTTTATATAATTGATTATGGCTGCCATCATGATTTTTTTATCTTTTAAAATACTAGTCTTCTTTTGGAAATGACTAGAGCTTGAACAAACATTGATACACGAATGATATAATCATGATAAGTTAACAAGCAGTAGGTTTTTGTATAACTTTTTTGTATATCTATAGCTGAATTGGTGACCATCTTGTACTTTTTAATCTTCAAAATGCTACTTTTATGTGGGCATCCGTATTAATTTCATTATGATATCTTGATTGGTTTAGGTGTATCCATTTAAATGTCATTCATTACTTACAGGATGGTGGGCACTTACATTTGTTTTGTAGTGAATCATTAATATGATTTCAAGATTATTTCACTGATGGTTATGCTGCATGGGATATTAAGAATCCCAAAAGTACAGATTTTTCAAGGAAAATGAATGACTGATTGAGAGGAAAGTCATAAACACAGCAATGCATAAGACACGTTTATTTTGTTCACATAATATTTACATGTCAAGTGACCATGAGATGTCTTTCATTAAAGTATCAATTTATTTAACACTCATACAGTACTATAATGATAAACATTTTTGCATTGTCAAATCAACAGAGAGATATGACAAATCAAATTTCCTTATTTTTCTTACTAAACCCTTTTCGATTGTCATCTGCATATTTATTCCACATCAACTTATCATGTAGATTGCTAAACACAAAGCTTATTGTAGACAAATTTTGTGTAAGTTGTTATTCTTAGAAAGAACATATCACTGTCATGAGAATACAAGTCCATAACTTTTATTGCATACACATGGGCCATGGCCATATAGCATAATGCTCTACCATATCAATTGGGTCAGGTTGATTATGCAACAGACTAGCAGCTGACACTGTGATGCTAGCAGCCTGCCTTAGGATGTGTATTGGACAGCATAGTGGAATATCTGAACTCTGGTTGACCCCTTATGTGTGGTATTTAAAGGAATAAAAGGGAAATACCATTGTTTAAAATTTAACATGTTTAATGTGATTTGGTTTTTGCAGCTAGTTGCCATTTTTGCCAAGATTTTAAACAAATTAATCAATTATGTTTGTCTTTCATCTTAATTTTTTTTAGAAACACTTAAAAATATAGAACAACTTGCACGACAATCTTAAATATTCCATATTTAAGATAATATTATGATTAGTAAGTTCAAATTAGAGAATTTATATGGTGCCAGTGATCACTTGATGAAAGCTTAAAATTTAATAATAATGATGTGTCATCTGCAGCTGAAAAGTCAATATGGCTGCTATTGCGGCCATCTTGGATTCTCAAAACTGAAACGTCTACCTCTCTGTGCGGAATCACTATAGGTATAACATACTACAATATAAAAATGATATCTAGATTGGTTTAGGAGAAATAGTCTTTGTCATGAAATCTAATTGAAAATTCAATATCGCTGCCATGGCGGCCATATTGGATTCTCAAAACTGAAACGTCTACCTTTCTGTGCGGAATCACCATAGGTATAACATACTACAATTTCAGAATGATATCTGTATTCGTTTAGAAGGAGTAGTCTTTTTCATGAAATCTAATTGAAAATTCAATATGGCTGTCATGGCGGCCATCTTGGATTCTCAAAACTGAAACGTCTACCTTTCTGTGAGGAATCACCATGATAATAACATAATACAATTTCAGAATGATATCTGTATTCGTTTAGAAGGAGTAGTCTTTTTCATGAAATCTAATTGAAAATTCAATATGGCTGTCATGGCGGCCATCTTGGATTCTCAAAACTGAAACGTCTACCTTTCTGTGAGGAATCACCATGGGTATAACATATTACAATTTCAGAATGATATCTGTATTCGTTTAGAAGGAGTAGTCTTTTTCATGAAATCTAATTGAAAATTCAATATGGCTGTCATGGCGGCCATCTTGGATTCTCAAAACTGAAACGTCTACCTTTCTGTGGGGAATCACCATGGGTATAACATACTACAATTTCAGAATGATATCTGAATTCGTTTGGGAGGAGTAGTCTTTTTCGTGAAAGTTTACGGACGGACGGACGGACGGACAGACGGACGGACGGACGGACGGACGGACAGACAGACGGACGACGGATGAAGCGCCATGACATAAGCTCACATTTACTTTGTAAAGGTGAGCTAAAAACCTGTCACCACAAACTTTTAGCTGAGGAAGTTGACGATATATAATATAAATATATATATATAATATAAAATATAAATAATAATATAAAAAAGAGTCACTGAAGCGCTCATAAAAACCTATAATGACGCCGTACAAAACCGCGTGGCAGCAGAATAGAACTTAAAACTAGAAAAATGACTTTACATAAAGCCTATAGACTTTTGACCAGATTTAGATTCATTAGTCCTGAAACAAAGGGACAATTTTACATTCAGAAATAAGATTTCAATTTATCAAGTTCCATTTGACAATAAAATTATTAATAAATCTGCTGATGAGAAAGTAACTTTTTTGTCAAAACGATTTGTCGTTCTTATCATCTTGATATAAAGACACAAGTCGACTATACCTTAAAGGGACAGAAGCACGATTTTTGGTAATTTTATATTTAAAGATTTTCACTGATAAATGTGACTTATGCTAAGAATTTTTTTTGATAGTGTCAAAAATCTCACTACACAAGCCATTCACCCATAGTCAGAGTATGAAGATTCACATAAAGTCTACTGGCGACCATTTTGTGTGAACACCTTTGATTCATTTTGGGTAAGAAAAAAGAATCGCATGGCTTAAATTTGAATTGTATATTTGAAGTATTACTGCTCCATTTAGTTTAAATGCATTGTCTTTCAGTTTGAACCATTGATTTTCATTTTCCTGACATCACCTTATATTCCCACTGAAAAACATGCTACTGTCCCTTTAAAGGCCCAGTAGTACGTTTTTTAAAGAAATGACAAAATCTCACAAAAGGGTAAAACCCTGTAAAAAAGGTCAATTCTAATTAATATTGCGAATGCCTTTCAACAAATTCTAAATTCTTCTATAAGTTAAGATATTCCAGTTCCATTTATTAAGGATTTTAAAGTTTTCAAATATTTAAAATGACCGTCTGCAGTTTACGACTTAGTTTTCTTCTACGGATAAGCTGTTTGTGTTATTAGGTATTCAACCCCTGAATAAAATACATTTTCAGTAACCATTTATTCACTTTGGTTAGTCTGATTATAATCGGCCTAGTGCCGAGGACTAAAATACTCCAAATACTAACTGCACGGAGATATTGAATCCTCTACACTAGGTCTGACCGAACCTCTGTACCTCGCGTGTTTAATACCAGCAAATCGCAGCCGAAACCCAGTCGTTAGCAGACCAATCATATCATCTCGCTTATAACACCGCTGACGGCGATCATGTTCAAAGCATGGTTAAGTAATAGATTTACCCACACTTCCCGAGGTGTATCGCTCAATATACCTCCTGTTTGAATCGTGGGTCTCCGAGGCGTAGCGTAGCGATGCACCGAGGGAAGGGTGGGTATATGTGACTTAAACCCCACTCCGGTCGAGTTATCCATCCACCCTTCTCTATGTATATATGTCTTGACCTAACTAGATCAAAGAGATATTAACAATACTCTTCTTATTGCGTTGTTAAAACCATAAGCTGACTTCACTTCATTACAATTTGGTACAAACTAGAACCTATACATAGGCTTATATAGGAAAATAGAACAATCTAGACATGAGTCACATGACACAACAAAAATACTGCTACCTGTATCGCAACATTAAGGCCCCTTGTTCGATTCCCACTTTTGCAGTTAAAAGTTCTCAAAAATTCTAAATTTACAACACCGTTCATTTGCCAAAGTTGAAGATCTCTTCACCTGACTTAATGTGGGTGTGCAATAAAAAGTAGGTGTATTAGAAAAGTTGAGGTATCGGTCAATACACCTCCAGTTCGAACAAAGGAAACCATAGCAACGAGACCGGAAGTGGGGTATAACAGGGGTTACTTGCCCCTAGCTTTTGACGGTGGCTTGTGATTGGTTAGCCGAGTAAAAGCAAGAACATGCGACTCAGTGTAGAGGATACCTATCAAACTAACATGATCGATTCCCATAGAGATAATATTTTAAAACTTGTATTCCTCGATACAAGGAATATTTTAATCACACTGCGCATGGGCAAACTTCAAACCAAACTAAAGATTACCAGAATCAAACAGTTCTATAGAGCCACTCCCTGAGTTGTCAGAATACATGACATGCCAAACTTCACCTGTAGCGCCATCTGATCGTCAAATATCGACTTTTGCATTTTCAAGCTTATCGATGTCCTGTTGAAGATTTGAATGTTGGTCGAAAAATGAACAATGGCGCGTCAATCTACCAAACGTAATTTCGAAACTTTATCAAAGCAGTCAAAACGATAGTATTAAAGGGACCATTCGAGCGGGGTTTATTTTGTGGAAACGAAATTCTGGAGGACTTTCCTGTTTACAATTATATACGATTTTTACATGATAATTTCATTTATGCTTGTGAATGTGAGATGAGTATTTTAGCTTTTAAAGATTTGACAATTTGACAAAAAATAAAGTGTATAGCTAATAAAATAAAAACATCGTGAAATGAGGCCAATCATCGAAGCTACGATCGTGGAATGCATTACTACGACAAAATGCTGGCGAACTGAAAACTATGAAAATTATGAATTATTTGTAAATATGCTCCTCTTCTATCAATCAAGTAGTTATTACTTAATTTTGTTAAACAACAAGAAACCTCATAATTTTTCCCATGTTAATTGGTAAATATGTACAGAAAACATTGTCAACTTCAAAAAACACCAAAAAACGTTTTCATCGGTCCTCTAATAACAAAGATATCGCCCTTCAAAGTGCGAAAATTTTACGCTTCTCAATTTGACAGTCTGAAAAGTGATTCTACCGGGTGAACGATATTGCCTTTACTGCGCATGCGAGAAAGGGCGATGTGATGTGGCAGGTTATGATAGGCTGAGAGAAGTTTTACAGATTGTGTATTATTACATCATATACAGAACGGAAATGGGCCTAATCAATGTAAATATAACAGACAATGTTGGTAAATAAACAGAATAAACATCTTTTAGCACGATTTAGAAGCTTCATCTGTCCGGCAATAAAACAGAGTAGTAATTAAACAGTTATGGCACATCGTAACTGATTATGTAATTACAGGCCTAGGGAGTCGCGCTTGGGATATTTCACACTCTTTGACAATGTTGTAAAAAGAATTAGGGGATGTTGTTTTAGAGATCAAGCATGTCTGCCCATCTATGACACGCCCAGTTGTCAAAGCACTAGTCATCCATTGGTCAACAATAAGACGAACTAGATCCAATCCAAAATTAAACATTTAGAATTTATCATATGCATTGTTTCTGTCTTAAGATGAACACATACAGTAAACATGAGATGGAGTATTTCGCGTTTACAGTGACTTCAATAAGGTAGGCTTTGGTCACATGATATGTAAACTAAACTTTGTGCATTCAAACTTATATGTATACATATTTGTTATTTCAGGCAGTTGTTTGCGTTAGAAGTTTACAAATATTTAAAATTTAAAATAACATTATCTCAAACAAAGATATAGAAGGGTATTTATTTTACGCTGATGAGTTGTCTCTTTGTAAACTAACATTGTTTCTTTATTTGATTGAGAAACGCTCAAGACATGATGAAACATGGTGTCAAAAGGTGAATATACTGAATATCCTTGTATTGCGAACTTAATACAATTTCATGACATGATGCCTCATTGACTCTCTTTCCGAATATTTCGTAGTGTGTATATAGCAAAACCTCATTCAGATTATATAAAATTACTTCAGGATTATGCATAAGTTCCTTAAAACATTTCACTAACTTGTTTAATTTGTCTTCAATTTTATCTGGCCACTCATCACAAAATGTAAACTTAGAACTACTAAATTCAAAACATAACTATACCGTAATATCTAAGAGATTTTCAATTCATGATTGAATATTAAGATTTTGCCTTGATGAAATATCCTTATGTTTATACCATTAATGAAGATATAACCTTAGCATTTAATAGCTTTGTTGTATGTTTACGAAAATCGTTGTTTCAATACTGTCACTGTATATGATATGTGTACTGATCTGTCCATGTTTACGTTACTGTCACTATTTTGTTTCTTTTTTAAAAATAGATATGCGAAACATAGTTCTATGACAGGGCTATGACATACCATGTAGTCTCATTGATGAATTGACGACTTTAGATCCCTCTGTAGAAGCCGTGATTAAGCTATCAACAGTCAAAAAGATTCAACCAAAATTAGTAAATGTCTTCATTATATGTCTCACTAACTAACCATCATACTGGAAAGTTGTTTTCTTTGTTTGTATAGTAATTATACGTAAGTAAGTAAGTGACCGCTTGACTCAATACTGTAAACAATAGCAATAGCCTGACCAGTTTGGCGAGAAAGGGCGATGTGATGTGGCAGGTTATTATTGGCTGAGAGAAGTTTTACAGACTGAAAATATGATGTTTGTTTTAAAGTCATTAAATTACTATTTTGCGCATGTTTTTGAACAAACAAAATATCAATGTTATCTCAAGATATCTTTATGTATCCATTTCTGCATTGTGTACCCCCTCGGGGTTACATGTTGTTTAATGGGGATGCGGTGAACTCGTAGACAAAACCGGCTCGTAGACACGAAATCCGGTGAACTCGTAGACAAATTGAGAAGTGATCTCGTAGACAGGTTTTCAAATAGGATTTGTACTAATAGTAACCAACTTATATTTATCAAATTCACGCTATTGAACACTCATAGGTTGGGTTAAACAAATAAAGAGAATAAAATCTAAATTTGTTGTGTTTTGAACTATTAAATGAATCCAATATCCATGTGTTATTTTTAATTCTTGGAGTTCTTGTTTGATCTTTAAATAAAATAAATTGAGGTAAGTATGATTATATTTATCAACAACAACACAATCAACACCAGCTTAGAGAAACAAATAAAGAGAATAAAATCTAAATTAAATAATAGAAATATATATTTTATATTAATATTTAATATTTTATAATGACAATGAATAGTTTTTTTAGTTTCGTATTTTTTTACATAAAGCTAACAACATTCAAGGTAAAGTTAGTCATATTCTCGTGATGAGTTTTCATGCAACATAATATGAAATATTATAAACGTCAAGGATAATTAAAAATAATACTCTATATTGACTTAGAAATACAAATTAATTACTGTCTACGAGATCACTGTCTACGAGATTGTTTTGTCTGCGAAATTCCCGTGTCTACGAGCCGGTTTTGTCTACGACTTCACTGCAAGCCGTTTAATGAATAAGCATATAACAGCAAATTTGTTTTCTCGCAATGCTAACCTTTCAAAAGTCGCTCGAGTGGTGCCTTTAAATTGTTAATGTTTGAAAAGTTATTTAACAAGTATTGATAAGAGTTGGACGTGTGAATTTGGATTCCGTAATTGTGTCTGTTTTATGTTTTAATGAAAGGATTTGACATATTATTGTCATTTGGGGAACGAATATGTGAGATATTTTGACTTTATATCTCGAATGTCATTTCCGTTATTAACAACAGTGGCTCTTTAATCTAAGGACGAGAGAAGCGATAAGCCCAAATGATCTACATTCAGTAGGGGTGATATGTTCTTTAAACGCTTATCAATACACGCTATGGGTGAGAGAAGGCGTAACACGGATATTAAGTGTGAGTTTATTCAAACTCTATTCTGTGAACCATTGACGTGATAAAAGAAATGAAATATGCAATGGCGAGCGTTCTTCTAAAGCCTAACGACAATAAATGTATCGACTGGCGGTCAATAGACTTTCTCCTTCCACGGACTGGCTATGTTCAATAGCACATCGTATGAGTATTGTAAATATTGCCCCTGTTGCTATATCACCCTTGTAAGCCAACAACACCGCTCAACTCTCGCGGGAAGTCGACCGTTAACCTGCCTGGATACCGCATATGGCGAGACTTTACAGCGCGGTTGAACTGTAGGAGAATCTTGAAGCGAAAGCCCTGGATTTACTGTTGAATGATCTTTGAAAGGTAGGATGAATTTAAAGTTATATTTTATAAGAATTCACACTAAAATAGATATATTCACCACGATGATAAATATATTGACAATTATGAATAATGTTATTTAGGAAATGTGTGTGAGACATTTATAGTAATGGTCATTCGTCACGGTTCATTGGTTATTTGAAACCAAATCATGCAGAACCTACGCCATTACCCATAAAAAGACGTGAATGAAAACGATCATTTACAGTCTTCATTCATTTGGGGTCAATCTTAGCGAAATTCAAAAGTTCTTTAGATTCTTGTATGTGCTCGGTCCGACCCTGTCAAAGTATGAAGCTATTTAATTACAGGGTTAACTTACACTGCGTGACAAGCGGTAGTTAACAGATCATAAGTGACGAGCTAGTTAGTCACTAAGTTCTGTATGTCATTTTTGTTCTTGTTAACTGTGTATAACTTCGCCGCTTCTGTGATGAGTTAATTAGTTAATTGATTAATTCAGTCAGTGTTATAAGTGAACGATTCATTGGTCGAATTTTCGCGTCTTTTGTATTTATGTGCATAATAAGTAAAATATGTATTTCACCCTCTATTGTAAATTCATTTATACATTATTTGTACATATAGGTCTATATACTGGATAAAATAAGGAAGGGATATTGTAACATTTGCTGTCGATACTTTACGAAATGACATGTCATTTGTGATGAATCAATTAGTTAATTGATTAATTCAGTCAGTGTTAGTTAACGATTCATTGACCGAATTGTGCATCTTGTTTTATATGCGTTATCATTAATATATCATTATTCTTTTATCCCGTACTATATATTTCATTTATACATATACACTGGACAAAATAAGAAAGGGATATTGTAACATTTATGATAAATACATTATCATGAGTTAACACTGTATTGATAATTTGATATAGAATTATGTGTCTAGTAAATATAGCACCAATAACTTATATATCATATGTAACACCAAGAACTTGTATATCATTTAATGTTTCATTTCTTTCATTTTCATAACTTAATATATATTTGACCAGTTTTCCAAGCAAAGCCAATCTTTCAGTGTTGTGGTAATGCTACCTTAGAGACCTAAGATCACACAAGCGATTTGTACAACGATCCCATCTGATCACAAAAAGACACATTATTGATTCAATTCACTAAATAAAAAAGTACTATTTCGATATTGCCTTTACCCATGATAGTTTGTTCTTCTAAGCACTGTGCTCGGTTATGTTAAATCAGTAAACAATGTTTATGTAAATATATTGTGTGGTGTATTTATACTTACTTACTTACTTGGTAGCTTTCAACTTACCACCCGTGACTCGGGGCTCAGTGTAAACATGCTTGTAAGATAAGCCCCTTAAATAAATACGCCTTATGCAGGTATATCATCGGTCGACAAAACAATGAGAACGATTTGTAATATTGATATAAATGAACCTATAAGGGGAAACAGTTTTAGGTAAATAAACTGATCTTTCGAAAAATGAAAATATATGTAACCAATAACAAGTCAATCTGTAGAAAATATTAAGAAATTATATTTCATTAAGGAATCCAATTCTTTAACAATTAATCATTGGAGGTCAGGAAATGGAAATCTTTATTGCAAATGGTACGTTCGCGCAATAACTTATTTTTTGAAACAGAGTAATTTGATCGGTTACATTTTCCTTTCCGAGAGATTATTTGTATAACATTTTACTCCAATTTAATAACACTTTATCATTTGAGTTTTAGAAATGCCTTCGATTTAAACATATTTTATTTCATGAACACGATGAAAAGGGATTGGCAAACAAGCGCAACCATTCGAGTATCTTTATTACAAACTTTTTTCTTCAAACGTTGTATTTTTACCGGAAACACATTTCTTTGCTTTGGAGAGTTTATTTTATTTACCTATCTACTATATAGCACGTGTTACTGTCCGTTATGATCAACATTTGCAATTATAGCTCTTTGACAGAAGCACCAGGAACCAATCATAAACGTGATATGCAATGAAAGTATACAAAATATATTGATAGCGCAAGCAGGGCTGAAATATCACGGTTTTATTATCAAATGAATAGAATTAGTTTTCTCCATGTAAAAGTAGTAAATATTGAATATTCAACTGACGACCTCCACCAACAGTCACGTGACTTAAATATAAGGAAAATTCCTTTTGAAACAAATGGGCGATTAACTCCCCTTTGTATTTATAACGACTAGACGTTAATCAGCATGGTGAACCATGGATATTCTCACAAAAATTAACTAATCAAAATGTACAAAGATAGCATAATATAGAATTACCAAAAAAAAGAAAAAAAAACAGCAACAGAAAACAACCAACGCCATTGAATCCTTCTGATGTTACGTCATTCTAATTTTTTTATTTTTTTAGTTACTACATGTAATACACTTTGAATATTCTATATCGCCAATATCCAGGCCGAAGAGTTATCATCGATATTAGTCTTCATTACGCTAATTATTCTATCTTATCGACTGACTTGGGAGCCTACACCACGTACACTCATCATAAGTGCATAACAAATCAAAATATTCATATCAAAACATTATAAGTTCCATACGATGTTCTTATTGAATGTTCAGTAATTGAAGAAGTTGTATTTCAACAGCATAACTTTGTCGATTGTAAAATAATTGAAATTTTATGATTTCACAGCATACTTTTATTGACATAACCCTCTTTCCATTAAAAGTTATATATATGTCAAACAGTTACATGTTTATTTCATGAGATCCTTGTATTCTTTACGTAAACGCTCAACTGGGACTTATATATGACATTAAAGGAACAGAAGCACGCTGTTATAAATTGTATTTCTTCAAAAGTTCCCTTATAAATATTCTACAGTTTATAGTATGCCCATTAAGTTGATTCTAAAGTTTAAAGAGTCGTATTAGGCTGGTTGAGAAATTTATATGAAACACAAAAAGATTATTTTTGGTGTATTTAAGGAAGCCTATGAGGTTGATTTTGAGATTTACAGGAAGCCAAATACGTTGATAGCAAAACGGTTACGTTGAAAGGAAGCCAATGACGTTGATAGGAAGCCAATGACGTTGATCGGAAGCCGGTTACGTTGATAGGAAGCCAATGACTTTGAAAGGAAGCCGCTTACGTTGAAAGAAAGCCAATGGCGTTGATAGGAAGCCAATCACGTTGAAATGAAGCCGATGGCGTTGATAGAAAGCCGTTTGCGTTGACAGCTAACCAGGTTACGTTGATCAAAAGCTGGTTACGTTGATATGAAGCTGATAGCGTTATTAGGAAACAAATGACGTTGATAGGAAACCAATGGCGTTGAAAGGAAGCCGGTTTCTTTGATAGGAAGCTGATTACATTGCCGATAGCGTTGATTGGAAGCCGATAGCGTTATAAGTAAGCAGAAGACGTTTATAGGAAGCCGCTTACTTTGATAAGGAGTCGATGGCGTTGATAGGAAGCCAATGGCGTCGATAGCAAACCGGTAACGTTGAAAGGCAGCCGAAAGCGTTGATAGGAAGCCGATTGCGTTGATAGGAAGCCATTGAAGTTGAAAGGAAACCGAAGACGTTGATTGAGAGCAAATAGAGTTGATGGGAAGTCGATGGCATTGCTAACGAGCCAATGGCGTTGATAGGAAGCCAATAAAATTAATAGAAAGCCAATTGCACTTGAAGGTAGCCAATGCTGTTGGTAGGAAGCCGATGGAGTTAATAGGAAGCCGATGCAGTTAATAGGCAGCCAATTGCCCTGATAGAACTCAATGCAGTTGGTAGGAAGCCGATAGAGTTGATAGGAAGCCGATTGCGATGATAGAAAGTCAATGTTGTTGAAAGGAAACTCGAATTTCCCTGTTCGTGTTGCTTTAAGTCAAAATAAAGAAGCTATGAGCGATGCATTAAAAGTACCTGTCCCACAAGTATAAGTTCGTTTTTACCAGTAAGAGTTATTAAATCATAATATTTTCAAACCAAAGACACTGATGTTGATCAATGATTTTTCGATGGTTTTATGTAATATGAACGCTTTCAGTTTTGTTTGTTGGGTGATTCCTTTGATTCTGAGGTTCATGAAGTTCAGTCTGTAATTTAAAGATATTAAATATTGAAGTTTGTTTTGTGGTGTACAGGAGAGAAAGCTATTGATGTTAATTCTGAGGTTTTGCAAAAAGACAATGACTTTCAATTTCAGATTGAAAGCAGGAAAATAAAGTTGATTATGTCGGTTATCAATAGCAAAGCAACTCGATTCTAAGGTTTATAGAAAGTCATTAAGTTGATTCTACGGAAGCTAATGGAGTCTATTCAGAAGGAAGTGTTTTACGTTTATTGTGATGTTGTAAAATTTACATTAGAATATTTATAGTATGCCTAATAAGTTGATTCTGATGTTTGCAGGAAACTATAGAAGTTTATTCTGATGTTAATAGGTAGCCAATGAAGTTGATATTAAAGGTCATAGGGAACCAATGAAGTCATTTCAGAAGTGAACAGGAAGCCAGTGACGTAATTTTGAAATTTACAGGAAGCCAATGAAAAAATTATGAAGTGTTTACAGGAAGCAAGTGATGTCAATTTTGTGATTAACTGGAAGCCATTGAAATAATTATGAAGTTTACAGGAAGCCAATGAAGTCAATTTTGAGGTTAACAGGAAGCCAGTGAAATAGTTCTGAATATGACAGGTAGTCATTGATTTTGATTTTTCACTTTACAAAATGCTAATGTAGTCAATTTTTAAGTATACATGTATCCAATGTAGTCAATTCATATGTTTATGGGAAGCCAATAAAGTCCATGTACACAAAGCTGTACAATTTAACAGATTGTTGTATGGCAAGGCAACTACAAAAACTGAGGCCCTATGCAGATATTGAGTACTAGTGAACTATGCACATGCCATACCGTAATCGCCCGCACAATGCCAGACAAATCTTCACTTGACACCCAGAAAAATGTCCTTACTGTTATCGATGTGACAAATATAGACATAGCTAGTTGACATTAAGCTCGGGGCAATGTCCAGAAATATTAAACCGTGCCGTCACACAAACAAGTACATTAAACTAGTATCAAACGTTAAAAAAGTCACAATATTAAGTAGCGTCGAGTCATTATCGGAAGAAGGACAGAGTGTTGAAAATATCTTTCTACCAACAGTGCCATTTCGACTCATCTCCCAAACTTCAACTGTGTTGGAAAGTGAAACTGATTAGAGAAGAAAACAAGGAACAGTTTTTATCTCACCGAACCTCTCAGTTTGATGAATTCTCCAACTTGTCCTCCAGCAAGTATGTGCACTGCTTCGATATTATATTTCTTAAGTGCAAACTTCCCAGTGAATACCTGCACACCAGAGTGACGTCACTAATATAATCGCTGCCATCAGAAGCTTTCCGGGTAGAAAAGCTCCAACACCGCGCGTGCAACCAGCGAACGCTGTCGCGCTCAAAAGTGCAAGCTTCAAACTCGTAGGATTCACATTGCAACTCCGAACAACGACTCAAGAAAGAGTTCGGCAGGCCATTTTTATTTAATTTTGAAGTGTCCTTTGAATTATCTAAACATATCCTATTTGTCAACCAATCGCCAATATCATGAATTATCATGTTTCAAACCAATAAACTCAAATATCATATTCATACGCCTAACGTTTAAAGTAAACCCTCGAACCGATTCCTTAGTTTGCAAACTAAGCATTTGGTTCGAGGTTATCCATGACGTCATTTCGATTGATACACGAAATCCGTGTAACAATGCCCCTTTCACTAACGGCAGGGCAACTACCGGAGAGACAATCGGAGGGAAGGCGCCCTGACTTGGAGGTTGGTCAATGATGCTGGATCTTGACCTTTTGGAGGACACCTCAACACATATACAATTACATTTAGTTCTACCCAGCAGCCGATGTTTCCATCCACTACAACCCAGAGATTGTATTTTTATCGGCCAAAACCTTCAAGCTCATTTTAGATAGAAGAAGGGATATTTTATACAACGGTATTTAAATCATATATGTATTTTAGTGTATATATTGTTCTCATGTTTTATTGTGTGTGTCTCTCGTAACCCTATTGGGTGGCTCGGCAATGTATTTTATGTAATTATTCTTAATGTATATATATTTATATGCATTGTACGAGGTGAGACCAAACTAAACTATCTGTCTGTCTGTCTGTCTACAACAGATTCAATGTGAGTGACTTGTTTCAAGGAAAGCCAGAGCTTGTTGCTGTTTTTGTTTCTTGGAATCATGGGTGTAGATGATACCTTCATGTCCCCATTTATTGATGACATAGACCAGCTTTTCATTGAAAATATTGAAATGAGATGCCCACTGTACGTTATATATACATTATATTTGACATGGATAATATATATGGTTGGTGTCACAGTTGCTCGGAAGGGATGTTTTCCCCTGCCAATTTTGGAGATGCATTTCTTTGAATCTTTTCATATATAGGTTCCTGATTGTGCCGAATATTACCAAAACCTGTTTCAAACACTAGTTGTTTTATTGACTATAAGATTATAAACTACTGTAAGCACTACAGTTCCTCCAGAGAGCCTTCATGTGGGAAACAAAGCACCTGTTACCATTTTGTAAACAAGAAAAGGGTCACATTTCGAACTGCCTTTATCCAAGATCATTGTTCAATACAGTGCTACGTGATGGTAAATCCGTGAACAATGTTTATGTAAATATGCTATGCAGTGTATCTGTAACTACTTACCAGCTTACTACTGACTCGGGGCTCAGTGTAAACATGCGTGAAGATGAGCTCATTAAATAAATACGCTTTATGAAAGTATATTAGCAGTCGACAAAACAATGAGAACGATTTGTAATATTTAAAGAAAAAACTCTTAAAATGTAGAAGCTTTAGGAATAAGAAATGGTCTAACAAAAATGATAATATATGAAATCAATTGCAAGACAATGTTTTTATGAAAAGACGCACCTTTATGTACCTATGTTAACCGTCTACTCCAATCCAATGGCACTTTATCATTTGAGTTTTAAAAATGGATTCGAGTATCTTTATTACAAATGGTATATCGTTCAAGAACTTCTTTTTCAATCGTTGTATTTTAATCGGTCACGTATATTTCTATTTTGAGAGATTATTGTATTGACTTATATAAACGTGCTCCTGCATTGCAATAGTTTTCTGGCAGTAGTGCTGGAATCCACTCATTAACTTTTGTTATGCAATCGAAAGCTGTCGACCCTGGACGCCTAAACTCTTTATTTTTGATGTACTGCAAATCATAATGTTCAGAGAAAGTACCGTTTAACTTATCTTAGTGTTAACGGATACTTGCTTATCAAAACACAAAGTGGCGGAGCAAAAGTAATTTAGGCATTGATTTAGTTGATGCATTTAATTAAGAAAAAAATGTTTGCAGAAAATAACAATTTTGAGATCTTTATTCAACTGAGAATACATATTGATATGATATATAAAAGAGTATTGAATCCTATGTTATGGTCGGCAAAGCCTAAAAAAAAACTTCGCCAGCAAGAAGCAACAGAGTATTCAATCCTTTAACTTAGGAGAGCAGATGTCCAGTACTGTTACAACTTTCACAAACATAGAGGTATCTAGTTCACTTTAATCCCAGAACAACGTCCGAAAATATTTAACCGTAACATTACACAAACATCTAAAACAAGTCAATTTAGCAAGTGTGAAACCAGTGTATAAAATAGATTGGAAGCATAGCGTGTCCTGCAAATTAATTGGTCAATTCCTAAGGGGAAAATAAAGAAAAAATTTGAAAAGTTCCCAGTCCTGACAAAAACTATCCAGTTTAAGGACTGATAGATGGGATATATTTAAAACACTGGTGAAGCATTCTTTCAGAGAAACGTCACCAGGAGCGTGGAGTCGACACCTGAAGAAGGGCAGTGAGTTGATAATATCGTATTACCAACACTTCCATTTTGACTCATCTCCCAAACTTCAATAGTGTTGGTAAATGCACGTGAGTAGAGCAGGAGACCTGGAGCACTTCTCATTGTTCCGTACCCCTCAAATTGATGGATTGTCTTGCCTTCCCCGAATTGCCCGTCCAACGATACGCGCACTGCTTTGACGTAAAATTTCTGGACTGCATACTTCTCGGTGTACACAAGCAAACCAGAGTTAGAATCCACTAGAAGGGTCATTGTTGCTGAACTTTTGAGCCTGTGATAAAAGATCTTTTTTTTGGAGGACATCTCAAAACATCTGATGAAGTTTACAGCTATATCGAGTTCCACCAAGCAGCCGATGTTTCCATCAATTACCAAAGATTCAATTCGGGTAACCTTCTTCAAGGAAAGCCAGAGCTTGTCGCTTTTCATTTTCTTGGGATCATGGGTAAAGATGGTACCTCCTTGTCCCCATTTATTGATGACATAGACCAGTTTTTCATTGAACATGTTCAACTGAGAGGTACGTTTTTGATTGGAAATCATTTGCTTAATTGGATGAGGTACCATTACAAATTTGTATATTCCGCTTGTCTCTGACCAGAAAACGGTTTTGGAAATCTTATCATAAGTAAAAGAACTTATGCTGGTATTCACAGTGATTCCGGTCTTCTCTGTTGTATTGGAATTCATAGACACTTTATAAACGTCCCTCACTTCGCTTGATCCTCGCGTTGCAACCATTAGGAAAGACATGTAGCTTTTTGTTTCATCTAACCCTTCCTCCTGTGATTCAACATAATTGTGTACATCTCGAGTCTCGAGGATATGTGATTGAGACTTTTTGTACAAGTTTCCAGAAACCAGATCTGCAAGAACACATCCAGGGGTGCACATACACGCTACAGCACACTGTATAGGTGTTTTACACTTGGTACTCGTCAGATACAGGTGATGTGCAAGTTTAATGGGCTCATCTCTTTTGTATCTAAAATTTGATGTACTTCTAAAATCTGCCTGGACAGATACGCCCATCAGGAAAGCAATGTTGAAAATTATACAACCAAGTTGATCCATCTTTCCAGGAGAAGAATTATTTCAGTCTGCTGATGGCTATGAACAAGTTTCAAATAATGTATTCACAAAATGCTGTTTTTGCTTCAATTTTACAGACGTATACCATTTTGTAATATTGATTTTCCATCAGGTGCTTGATGGAATTTCCCTCTCTAAATCTAAACGAGTGTAAATATACCAGGTCATATACATTGACATTCCTTCTGTTACAATGACTAAAAAAGCAGTAGTGTGCAGTGTCGTAAAACACAGTGTCTCGTGCCCGGCATATAAACATCTTGAAATACAGTAGAACACGTTTATACCGAACTCGGATATAGCGAACAATCGGATATAAAGAACCAATTTTCAAGTCCCGTCACTATATAAAATCATTAAAATTATATGTGTATAGCGAACACCGGACATAGCGAACTAAATTCTTTGGTCCATTGGAGTTCGTTATATCGTGTTCTACTGTAGTATTCTTGACGTAGTTGTATGTTGTAGCTGATGAATAAATAAACAACTTACATTCTGGAAAATATTTAGTAACTAACATGACTAAGTACTGGTTATTAGATTCTCACTTTTAACAATTATTTTTGAAGTAGAAACAAAAAGCAATGTTTGAAATACTTAGACTATCTCCTTACCGTTTCAATGTAAGTATAAGACCATCAAGTTTTGAAACGATGCCATTTCTCGAAAATCAAACTCAGTCAAATATTTGTGTAGGTATTATATTCTTGTAATATATATGTTCAATATTGATGTACATGTTTAAGTAGGATATATATATATACAAAGTGTTTCTTTTATCATGCTCCAATGAAAATTAGTTAGTGCCAAATATATCATGTCATCATCAGGGTCCCTTAAGACAACACCTGTATTCCTATACTGTTAAGACAACACTTGTATTCCTATACTGTTAAGACAACACCTGTATTCCTATACTGTTAAGACAACACATGTATTCCTATACTGTTAAGACAACACTTGTATTCCTATACTGTTAAGACAACACTTGTATTCCTATACTGTTAAGACAACACTTGTATTCCTATACTGTTAAGACAACACCTGTATTCCTATACTGTTAAGACAACACATGTATTCCTATACTGTTAAGATAACACTTGTATTCCTATACTGTTAAGACAACACTTGTATTCCTATACTGTTAAGACAACACTTGTATTCCTATACTGTTAAGACAACACTTGTATTCCTATACTGTTAAGACAACACTTGTATTCCTATACTGTTAAGACAACACTTGTATTCCTATACTGTTAAGACAACACCTGTATTCCTATACTGTTAAGACAACACGTGTATTCCTATACTGTTACGACAACACGTGTATTCCTATACTGTTAAGACAACACGTGTATTCCTATACTGTTAAGACAACACGTGTATTCCTATACTGTTAAGACAACACGTGTATTCCTATACTGTTACGACAACACGTGTATACCTATATTAACGGTTATAGCCTCGATGTCATTCTAAATGGAAATAGAGAACTTAGCCTATCTGAAGATCGGAAAATACTTTCTTCATTTCACGATTTCACCAATAAACACAACGATTTAAAACGGATATATAAAATTTACTAATTTCATTAGCTTATTGTCTCGTAATTCCGGTTGTATACAAAATCTCTGCATTATCAAATAAAACGTTATATAGAGCGGTGTTTATCAGCTTGTTCATCCATCATAATTCATGTTAATGAATAGAAAAATGTTTAAATTAATTATCATCTTGAAAACGCCAAACATTACTCATTACTCGAAGTGGTTATCCATACCATAATCGCAGGAGAAACTATCAATTATCATTCAACTGCTGATTGAAAAAGCACATTTCTTACTTTTCTATCTCGCCATTTTCTCAAATGCCTCAAAGGGATCGTTACGCTGTTTATAGTCAGCTATGGGACAGACATTCACATTAGAGCGAGAATATGACCTTTAGAAACATGTGTTGGCAAATATTTTGTATTACGTAAGTTTTAGAACACTGAAGATACTGAAGACATGACGTAACTGTATGTCGTATTTAACCCTCCTGACTTGAACTAGTTTGCACTTGAGGTGGTGCATTTCTTTCGTCGGTGAGTGTAGTTAACAAACATGAAAATATTTAATTACTATGGAAAATGTAATAATTACCCTCCCTCGAGTCAAGCTAATTGGAATTATCAGCACCTCAGTTCGACCTTATGAACACTGGGGAGTTGCCCCGGGCCCCACAATGGGCGCCAAATGTAACAAGTGATTTTGAGACCACCAGGATTCGAACTCGGGACCTCCGGATTGAGAGTCTTACACTCTACCTGTTCGGCCAAAGAGATATCTCTCTAGCCTTAGCCAGTAGGAATGCTTATATCTTACCCTATCACAGTAACATCTCTTTTCAAGACGCCGCCAGACACGATTGACGAGGCGGATATACATCTATTGGGCCACCTTCAAATGCTGGAAACATGTTTGCATCTTTTCTGTTACTTTGATAAAACTAATCTGCATGGGTTTTTTTATGGTTGTTCATAATGGCAATGAGGTTTGTCTACATATTATAAAGAAGAAACCAGAGTTTGTTTAAACCTTTTAAAACGCAATTGTCCTTAACATTTCTTCTCATTATATAGACATTTAAGGAAATAAAATCATAAAAAGATAAAGTTTATATTCTATAGCACTAAATCGTCCTTTCCGTTCAAATGCAACTTTCAGGAGAACGGAATGTGCTTATCTATGTGATGTTATCATTTGCAAGTTATTCTTGTATTCATATGAGGACACGCATTGGGCTTGTTTGCGTGTCCTAATTCATGTTTATTTAACATGAATAAATATGTTAAAACCACTTTCAGGAGAACTAAAGTGTTTACAATGATGATTTTATAGACCAATACAAGTCCCTAGTATTGCAGCAATTCTAGACCAATGCTTTTCTGATACTTGACAGCTTCTGTGGGCTCAATTCTAACGCTAAAAAGCTGTATCAAAGATGTATTTTCATTTTTAGAGACTAATATGAGATAAGATAAGACTTTTATTATCCCGAAGGAAATTTTGGTTACATCGTAAACACATTCAAACAATAGAAAACAATGAGTGACAACATATACACGCAAACGAGCACTAAGACCATAAACAAATAAGTAAATAAATAAGTAAGAGCACTAAAATAATAGATTACTTTATAAGATTAAATGTAGTGATGTAAAATTGTCAGAAAATTGTTAACAAATGATTAACTATTATTAAAATGTTTTATACCGGCTGGTACAAAAGAATGACGAAACGTGTTTGTTCTAGCTATCGGCATGCTCAGACGACGTCCAGATGGGAGAAATTCAAAATCATAGAAAAGAACATGGGAGCTGTCATTTAATTCTTTTTGCACTTTTTTAACAATTTGCTGCTCATAAAGTTAGCCGATGGATATTATTGTATCAGTGCCAATGATGTTTCGTGCTGTGTTCACAACTTTGTTTAATTTTGTTTTGTTTAAAATTGATTGTTCTCTCATGGTTTTGTTTTATAAAACATTTATTCAAAGCATTTTAACTTTTAATCTTCTTTGTTGGTTTGGTAACCTGTCTGTTCAAAACAAAACAAAATTAAACAAAGTTGTGAACCAAACCAACAAAGAATATTAAAACTATGAAGAGTATAGTGTATATGACTATTTTAACAATTTACCATTTGTTGTATTGTTCGTTATGCTTCTGTTGTTCTCATCAGAGAATATTGTTATAAGTTTACCCCATGTGCCGTCCTCTACTTAATTGGGGTCTGTCAATACAACATGGTCTTGATACTCCTTCAGAAAGTATATTGTATTGATAACGATATCCAATCATCAAAAATCTTAAACAGAAATTTAGAGGAACCTTGTCATGAGCCCTGGAGACCACAAACACTAATTAAATACTACTACTTATATCTATCTTACAATAAATCATAAACAACATGGTCTGGTTACACACTCGAGGACCTCCAGTGTTATTGCCTCAGCGTTAAACACTTAAACAGAGATAAGAAATAAGAAATAAGAGAAACCTTTTCACGTTTATTTTTTTAAATGTTTTAAAGAAAACTTTTTACAGTTAATCATGTCAACATTTTTGTCCATAGGAGGTGACGTCATCAAAATGTTGAACTTTTCTGTAAGTCTTCCTATTGTTGTTCTATCACGAGGTCACGTGACTGGCACGGTGTGACATTTCACCCATTGTTCTCATGTATATGGCAGCACCTGTTTGAAATCCGTCATTGTTGAAAGAGTTTTAGTTCTGTTCCAGGATGCAGTGTTTGATTTTGACGTTATAACATTGTGATGTCACGTTTTAGTTCTGTTCCAAGATGCAGTGTTTGATTGTGATGTAATAACATTGTGATGTCACGTTTTAGTTCTGTTCCAAGATGCAGTGTTTGATTGTGACGTAATAACATTGTGATGTAACGTTTTAGTTCTGTTCCAGGATGCAGTGTTTGATTTTGACGTTATAACATTGTGATGTCACGTTTTAGTTCTGTTCCAAGATGCAGTGTTTGATTGTGACGTAATAACATTGTGATGTAACGTTTTAGTTCTGTTCCAGGATGCAGTGTTTGATTGTGAGTTCACTGCACGTTAGATTCTTTCAAGGGTGGTTTGAAGTATCATTAAATGTATGCATGTAATTGACACTCAACTAACAACGCACACCTGAAGCACACGATATTGTGGAAGTGTCCATCGCTTAAAGAGACACAGAGTATGTTGATAGGATCACATATGTCAAATTTTGAAATCGATGTTATTGTATCGGGAACCACTAACTGTTACTGAAAATAACAAGTTAAAGGTCAATCAATACATTAGAGCGAAAATACGGCCATTCAAAGTCGGGATTTTGATCGAAAACCGGACAATGTGGCGCGCGCAAATTCGCTAAACGTAATTTTGAAACCTTGTCATAAGCTGACAAGAAGATATATTCGATTCGATAGTGTTTATTAGGTATTGTAACTAATAGGTTGATTAATTGGATGCATAATTTCGAATATTAAACGTATTTGAGATGTTTTCTTGATTTTTCCATAAAACCAAGCATTTTAGAGATATTATGCATAAATGGATATATTTGCAAGTTCAGTGATGAGATATGAACTTCAATCAGCATATAAGATATTTTGTAGCTTATCAAAACCAAATAAAATTTTAAGAAAGATACTCTGTGTCACTTTAATTGAATACTATTGTAAAGTTCAACAACAACGATAGAGGCTCGCTTGCCTGACTGGCGACCCATTGAGTGAAAATGAGCGATAAATTGTATTCAAGTCAAAAACAAATGAATGGTTTGGCAAGCTTTCTGTCTAATAATTGTTAGCGGCCATTACGATAATCCTACAATAGCGTAAAAGTCTAGGCAATTATAACGTTAACATATCATCAAATACGTTATATGCAGGATTTCATCATTCATTCGTTACAGAGCAAACGCATCGGTATTGTGTCATATAAATAAGAAATGCACGGATAATTATGATAGGTTTTTATTGCTAAATTTCATTGATTCGAACGCATGAAGGAAATACAATTGTGAAAAGTAACATGTAACCAGTTTTGCGTTCCAATGTTCTACCACGATTCGCTTTCACAACAGGTCTTCATTCCCGCCAAAATGTATCTGAACTGAAGTGGCATGGTCTTACAGTCGGAATCAATCGGATTGCTGTCGAGATAATCAAGGTTTTCTAATAAAACATAAATGATTCACATTAGTTAACGTATCTGACAAAAACGTATTTGATGCATGTAAACGACTTTTGAAGCTTTCTTCAACAGAAATTATGCCGTAAAGATATCCCATGAACCAGCGTGTTCCTTTTGTTCTATTCATCAATATTGCAAGTCTCCAAATTATTTATCTATCTCAGAAATTGCATGAATACCGGCAAAAGGTTAACGTATCTGATGCAATTTAAGTGTAACATATAGCTCATAAAATATACATTTTAATTTATCTGTTGAGATATGACTTTACTTAACTTAAAGTGCCAATGACAATCAATATTATGGAATTCATGTTACATAATGGTTAAATACGATCTAAAATCATCCACATTCTTTGAAATGTATGTGGACTGGAAATTGTTTAACGTATCTGACGGTAGTTTTAGGGACAAGGAATTTTGTGATTTTTAAAAAATATGAATACAAATATTGAATTCAAATCAATTTAATAGCGTCAGAAAGCTACTTATTAACGTAGCATAAGCTTACAATCAGGCTTAAGCATTGAAATAAATTCACAATTAAATGTCAAGTTATGAGATCAGTTAACGGGACAGCGAAAAGGGCAATTTTTTCGGGTATATAAACCCTGATTAATACAAACGTAATGATTAAATAGGTACTTCATATTAGAATTTAGTTTGACTGATGTCCAAGGTTGTAACTAAGTCGTTTTTAACCTGTGGGGTACATAGGTTTTGTGATAAAATGTGCGGGAGACCTGAAAAGTGGAATTTGCCCCTTTATCTGAGAATCAATGTTATGCAGTTTCTCATAATCGCATAAAGCACAGGTATGTGCTTACTTACGCGTTAATGCTATTGCCGGATTTTCACTACGTATATAGAATAAATCTAATTGAAACCAACATTGAAACAAAACAATATATACTGTACTAATGTGCTAAAAGTTAGTAAAATAAATAACAAAATATTGAAATACTAATTAGATACAAACTTCCAATTTCCCTTCCTAGTATTTGTCAAGTAAACAATCACGCCTATGTTATTAAACATTTACAACCTGAAGTAATATAGTTATAACTCGTGCATTGATAAAATATAAAAGGGCTGGTCGTGAAAGAACTTTCCCTAGTAACCAGTAAATGTTTTGAACAGTCCTGACATCGAGACCGGTGATATAAATACAATGGAAATACAGACAAGTTCATTCTGTAATGAGGCTTAAATATAGGGTAATACAGACAAATATATCATGTAATTAGGCTTAAATATAGGGTAATACAGACAATTATATCATTTAATTAGGCTTAAATATAGGGTAAAACAGACAAATATATCATGTAATTAGGCTTAAATATAGGGTAATACAGACAATTATATCATTTAATTAGGCTTAAATATAGGGTAATACAGACAAATATATCATGTAATTAGGCTTAAATATAGGGTAATACAGACAACTATATCATGTAATTAGGCTTAAATATAAGGTAATACAGACAATTATATCATTTAATTAGGCTTAAATATAGGGTAATACAGACAATTATATCATTTAATTAGGCTTAAATATAGGGTAATACAGACAGATATATCATGTAATTAGGCTTAAATATAGGGTAATACAGACAAATATATCATGTAATTAGGCTTAAATATAGGGTAATACAGACAATTATATCATTTAATTAGGCTTAAATATAGGGTAAAACAGACAAATATATCATTTAATTAGGCTTAAATATAGGGTAAAACAGACAAATATATCATGTAATTAGGCTTAAATATAGGGTAATACAGACAATTATGTCATTTAATTAGGCTTAAATATAGGGTAATACAGACAAATATATCATGTAATTAGGCTTAAATATAGGGTAATACAGACAACTATATCATGTAATTAGGCTTAAATATAAGGTAATACAGACAATTATATCATTTAATTAGGCTTAAATATAGGGTAATACAGACAATTATATCATTTAATTAGGCTTAAATATAGGGTAATACAGACAGATATATCATGTAATTAGGCTTAAATATAGGGTAATACAGACAAATATATCATGTAATTAGGCTTAAATATAGGGTAATACAGACAATTATATCATTTAATTAGGCTTAAATATAGGGTAAAACAGACAAATATATCATGTAATGAGGCTTAAATATAGGGTAATACAGACAAATATATCATGTAATTAGGCTTAAATGCAGTGAATACAGACGAATCTATCGTGTAATGAGGCTTAAATACAAGTGAATATAGAACAGTTTATTGTGAAATGAAGCTTAAATTAGGAGAATATAGACACATTTATAAGGCTTAATTACAGGGAATACATACAAATTTATTATTTGATGAGGCTTAAACACAGGGAATATAGACAAATCTATAATATAATGAGACTTAAATATAGGAGAATGTAGATAAATTTAAGTAATGAGACTTAAAGGGGCAGTAGCACTTTTTTAGGGAAATTATAAGGGGATGTCAGGAAAATGAAAATTAGTGGTTCCAATTGAAAGACAATGCATTTAAACTAAATGGAGCAGTAATAATTCAAATATATAACGTAAAGTTTAATCATGCGATTCCTTTTTCTTTCACAAAATGAATAAAAGGTGTTCACACAAAATGGCCGCCAATGAATTTTACGTGAATCTTCATACGTTGTCCTCTGACTATCGATGATTGGCTTGTGTGATGAGATTTTAGACACTGTCAAAATAATACATTTTGCATCAAATTACAATTATCAGGGAAATATTTAAAATATAAAATTGTCAAAAAACGTGCTCCAGCCCCTTTAATAGAGGGAAATAGACAAGTTTACCCAGACCCTAGGCTCATGATACACAGTAACTACAAGTATAAACCTGTATACAGTCCTTTTAAACTAAAATCTATAGAGAGGTGGAGTCCAAGATCATGAGTAGCAATGACTTCTTGAATGTCGGTGATAATCTGTTCAAAATGCTACAGATATACGTGTATGTCCTCTTATAAGCCTTTACTCGAGACCCGCCATGCTTCTGGCTTGAGACCAAATGGTAATAGAAAAATGAATACTGTGTTACGGCGTCATTTAAAATGTTCTCTCAATAAAACCTTAATTCCTATATATCATATATATTCCATCGGGAAAACAGACTCGACGCCAACTGCATGTCAAACTGAGCAGATATTGGTAGCCAAGTACCCGCCAGTCTATCACGAACCCACCGTAGTCTTTATTGCTAAAATCTAATTTATGGCTGTCAGGGTAGATACACTTCAAATTTAACAGACCAGGGGAGATCTGAAGTTGTGTAGGAGTCAGGAACAGTGTACACGTTACTATCAAACATTGAGCCACATACTTTATTTCCTCTAATAAGCGCCGGGTCTCCAATAAGCGCCGGGCCTCTAATGAGCGCCGGGGATCATAGGTAGTTGAGAAAATAAGCGCCGGGCCTCTTATAAGCGCCGGGTCTCTAATAAACGCCGTATCCAAACCATTGAATTAATGTCCCTTAGTAAACATTTTACAGATATTCATTGAACATACCGTATTTCCTCTAATAAGCGCCGGGTCTCCAATAAGCGCCGGGCCTCTAATAAGCGCCGGGGGGTCATTAGTAGTTGAGAAACTAAGCGCCGGGCCTCTTATAAGCGCCGGGTCTCTAATAAGCGCCGGGTCCTAACCATTAGAAAAAGGCTGCCTCAGTAAACACTTTACAGGTATTCATGGTAGAAGACGGCTTAAAACGATTTTAAATTTCTGGGAAAGAAATAAGCGCCGGGTCTCCAATAAGCGCCGGGCCTCTAATAAACGCCGGGGTGTAAAGGGGTGCTGAAAAAATAAGCGCCCGGGCGCGTCATTAGAGGAAATACAGTACTGTCTAACACAAACTTCAATTTCCTATGAAGGAAATAAGCGCCGGGCCTCCAATAACCGCCGGACCTCCAATAACCGCCGGGCCTCTAATAAGCGCCCGGCCTCCAATAACCGCCGGGCCTCCAATAACAGCCGGGCCTCCAATAACCGCCGGACCTCCAATAACCGCCGGGCCTCCAATGAGCGCCGGGCCTCCAATAACCGCCGGGCCTCTAATAAGCGCCGGGCCTCCAATAACCGTCGGGCCTCTAATAAGCGCCAGGGGGTAAAGGGGTGCTGAAAAAAATATTTTTAGAGGAAATACGGTAGCTGTTGTGTTTGACATGTCATGACGTTTATCACATAGGATCCCCAAGGATAAAGAATATAGTTTTTTAAAAGCAGTATAAAGAATTTATTTCAATTCTATTGCAGTATAAAGAATTTATTTCAATGCGAATCATACATTAATAAGCTTAATAACAGACAACTGATTAGATCAATGTGTAAATTCCGCATTTCTCTTCACGAGTTTAGAGTAAATCATCAACGTAAGAAGAATGTCAATTGATTCTATCTGTTTGAGTATCTGTATGAGAACCATGTTTTCTTTGTATGTAATAGATACTCTTTGCTTCGTAATGAATATTTTATTTCCATCAAAACATATTGTAAAGCTAGGTTAACAATGCAACAAATACTTAACACACATGATGTAAATATACTTCGAATAACATATATTCATCGTTCTAAGATATTCAGCTTAAGATCTTCCTAGTATGATTTTGGTCATGTGACAAATGTATTTATTTTCTCATACAATTGTATAATGGTCCATGAGGCCTAAAATACTGCAATAAACATTATTCTGATTCTGACATAGGGTCTCCCAGGCTAACTGGACGAGTACAGAGAATCAGGTTCCATTGGGCCTTTAACACTATTATAACACTATTGTAACACTATTGTAATACTATTGTAACACTATTGTAACACTATTAAAGCATTACAAGGCTCTCTTGTGTAACAATTTTGCCAAACTGTCTACATTCAAGGCTGTACCAATCCATAAATCAAATTGTCATTACACTGCACTCAATGTTTCGCCTATATGAGGGACTGTACCGATCTATAACCTGAAAGGACAGAGCTCGTGTTGAATGGCGTTGCTATAGTCAACATGTATTGTATGCGAAGCGATGAATTAGCCGGAACAATATTCGATCAATAGGGGCTTATAGAGGAGATGTTTTGTGTCAATAACGGAATGTGACCTATATATAGATACCCTGCAATGCATTATACATTATACATTAATGTTGAAAGGGTTTCTTATCGAAGCGTTCGCCTGTCCTTGGTTACATATATACACCTGGATTTAAGAGTTGCAACGTCAATTTTCCAGCAGGTCTTCAGTGCATCAGTCAATACACCTCCTGTTTGAATCGCCTCTGAGACCCAAGATTCAAATTGGAGGTGAATTGTGCGATACACCCCGAGATGTGGGTATATGTTTTACATGTATCCATAAACTCCTGTTTGAATCGCCTTTGAGACCAAAGATTCAAACTGGAGGTGTATTGTGCGATACATCCAGAGAAGTGTGGGGATATATATTTTACATTTATCCATAAATCTTCTGTGAAATGAAATGCAAAACAGAGGAGATCCAAGGGACTCGCAGACGTATCGGTAATCTCACATTAGTAAATAGGTAATCACCTGAAGCAGCATTTTAATATCTAATAAAATAACCTTTTTGACAATTGATAATTTTTTAAGGGACCATCCTGTCTCAGGGTACGAACGTTGCGCTAACTCCACTAATCTGTACCCTGGGCTCAGAAGCTAGATTCGCTCGCTCGGCCCGACAGCCAATCAAATAATTTTCTCGTTGAAATTTTATCGAGAAGGTGGCTTAGTCGCAACTATTTGTGCTCATTAATATCCAACCACATGGTGACTATTCTTCGTTTCTTTGGTAATTCCGTTTAGTCCTAAGATATCTCCAGGAACTGTTCCCACCATAATTTCCCTGCAAGCATTCTCACTCGAGTGACAAACCCTGCTCCAAAAATGGAGGCTATAATTTTCGTTAATTTCAAGTTGCAGCTGCCATTAAGTGGAATGACTACACTTTATCTTAATACAAGCTAAACCATCACATTCCTTAAGCTAATCTGAGCTTAATTCACGTCAGCAACCTTCTCTGCTTGTCCTCTTATCGAACATTGCTGTCGAGTAGAATAGTTTCCACCACGACATTTTGTTGCTTCCAAAGGGTAAATTCCAGCATGATTTGTTCTTGTACTTCATGAGCTCCAACACATACCCTGATATACATCGCGCCAAAACCAGACTCTTGTATGAAGAACAAACTTGAAAATTGCTGAAGAGTTTGTAAGTTTTCATATCTGGGAAAATTGAAACAGTCCCTTGAAAATGGAATATATCGTTATTATTGTCTCTTATTACTGCAGTGATAGGGAAAAGCAGTCGTTGCGCATGCGTTTCTTTCTTCCGGGTGTATATGTCTCACTGTTCTTTCTGTTTCTTATCCATAATGTTGGACATTGACATTGAAACGGTGATGATAATGATATTATGTTGTACAAGGTATCTTTATCAGTGTTCAAAATATCCGCATAACTGTATGTGTATGGATATAAGAAGTGATTTACAAACTGTTTCTTGCTATGAGGTTATGAAATCACAATTTCTAATTTGTTTCTGCACTGCGATTCAACATGCTAGGCCTTTCCTTCCAGAGATAAAGATGAACATTTGCTTTCAGGCCATGCAACCTATTGCTCCTCTCAGGGGCAAAAAAAATCATCAAATCTGTAGTTTAAAATTTACATTAGCTAAAGTGCATGATACGATACGATAACGATACAAGTGATATTTGAGATCTTATTCAAATGAGATACGTTCATTTTAACACATTTTCTGCTCCCTGTAGCACCTTATATATCGTAAAGCGTCAGAGAATATGAACGTCTAAGAACCTCGAACATTACTCATATCAGAAATGCATTAACGAACGATTCATATTTTAATGAGATTCTGCCAGTTCTCAAGGTAAAGAAGATTAATTGGAGCCTCTTTGGCTCATCGATGATTGAATCGTGTGATACGACCCCTGGATTGGAATGTCAAGTACGATCTAATTTTAATGAGATTGTTTCAATTTTCGTCACAACTCAGGGGTCAGAGTTACTCACAGCTGAAGGAACCGGGTCTTGAACTTAGGAGTGACTCATTTGATCGGATTTAAATGAGATTCTTTTCATCTATGTTAGTGAGCGAAGACATCAAGATTGACAACCTGATCTATATCATTACATCCATAGCCCATCTTCCTCCAGTCGTTAAGCACATTGTGGCGAAAACTAACAGTGTTAGTTAGATCTAAAGCTAAACTCGTCCAGTGTTTTGGTGCGATCTTAATTAAATGAGATCGTTTGTATTTACAGCACATAATGCCGAACAACTTCCGGGGTCAAAGTTACTCCAAGCTGAAGAAGGCGTGTCTCGGGAAGGGGGAGCTGTTTGAAGACCCGGAATTTCCCGCCAATAACAAAAGTCTCTTCTTCAGTAAAGTTGACAATGAAATCGAGTGGAAGAGGCCAAAGGTACAACATCTCACAGTTTATTATTTTCCGTTGTTGAAATATTCCTACGCACGTAATCGGTTAAAAGAAAGTCCATATTTACACCGAAAGAAATAGGAGGGGAAATCAAAAATATGTGTTGACGTCATGGTTATAAGATCGGCGATCTTGATTCTTCTTTCATGAAATAAACGCTTCATGAACTTTGTAATTGTTTAAAGGAAATATAATTATAGAACATAATATTGTAAAATTCTAATCGAATGCTATGTAATATTCAACCCATTAGTTAGGAATGAAAGTTTACACCCATGGCTATGTCGTTCGTGAAAATATATATTCACAAGTACTCAATTAAATAAACAAGGGATTGGACGAGAAAATATTTTCCAATTATTACGGTGAATCATAAATAGTAATATATTTTCAATATGTGCACAAACGCACATATCACTTTCGCCTAGCTCCGATTGTTGTAGCGCATAACTTATTCGTCTGTGACGTCATAAAACATTAGTTTGTCTCGTGTATCGCTTCCTTTGAAGCATTTTACAAAACCTGCCGTGTTGTTCATTTCAGGAGTTGTGCAAGGTACCACGGCTCGTGGTGGAGGGCGTTAGTTTAGACGATCTCAACCAGGGGGCGCTGGGTAACTCGTGGTTTGTCAGCGCGTGCACCAGCCTCGCTCAGGAGCCTAAAATGTGGCAGAAGGTAAGGTCATCTTAAAATAGACAAGTTTAATAATCATAAAAGTGATGAATTTATAATGGCTTAATTTGAAGGTGAAGCCTGCTTAACGGCGATGCGAGATTATAGTACCTATGAAAGATTTTGGCTGTTAGAATTCGTACTTTTTACTCTTAATTATTCATTTGCTTACAACAGATACAAGAAATAGGCATCTCTTGTACAAATGGGCAATGTCGTCTGCTTTCCACAGATGCAACTCTAATTAACCTCTGTTAGAAAAGGCTTGAATTTAGAAGTATCCATATTTTGCAAGCATTTTTAGAGAATATTCGACCACTTCGGGGTTTAAAAGCCGCCACGGAAGTCATTTCTACTTTGAATTTATCTCTTCCGTTTGGAACTTACTTGATCTTTTACATCGTATCTTTCTTTTGTCTTTGAGTGTTTAAATATTACAGAATTATAACACCTTCTCCTACCAGGTCTTGACAATACACAGAAGCCAGGAGTGGGTCGACTAACGTCTAAAGATGAACTCAAACATAGGTAATATTCCTTCTATCCAGGTTGTGACGGACCACAGGAGCCAGGAGTGGATTGAGAAGCGTCTATAGATAAACTCAACTTAACCAATATCTTCTCCCACCAGGTTGTGACGGACCACAGGAGCCAGGAGTGGATTGAGAAGCGTCTATAGATAAACTCAACTTAACCAATATCTTCTCCCACCAGGTTGTGACGGACCACAGGAGCCAGGAGTGGATTGAGAAGCGTCTATAGATAAACTCAACTTAACCAATATCTTCTCCCACCAGGTTGTGACGGACCACAGGAGCCAGGAGTGGATTGAGAAGCGTCTATAGATAAACTCAACTTAACCAATATCTTCTCCCACCAGGTTGTGACGGACCACAGGAGCCAGGAGTGGATTGAGAAGCGTCTATAGATAAACTCAACTTAACCAATATCTTCTCCCACCAGGTTGTGACGGACCACAGGAGCCAGGAGTGGATTGAGAAGCGTCTATAGATAAACTCAACTTAACCAATATCTTCTCCCACCAGGTTGTGACAGACCCCAGAAACCAGGAGTAGATTGAGAACCGTCTATAGATAAACTCAACTTAACCAATATCTTCTCCCACCAGGTTGTGACGGACCACAGGAGCCAGGAGTGGATTGAGAAGCGTCTATAGATAAACTCAACTTAACCAATATCTTCTCCCACCAGGTTGTGACGGACCACAGGAGCCAGGAGTGGATCGAGAAGCATCTATAGATAAACTCAACTTAACCAATATCTTCTCCCACCAGGTTGTGACGGACCACAGGAGTCAGGAGTGGGACGACAAGAACCAGTACGCAGGAATCTTCCACTTCCTGTTCTGGCGGTTCGGCGAGTGGATGGAGGTGGTGGTGGACGACAGGCTGCCCACCAAGGACGGGAAGCTCGTCTTCTGTCACTCCAAGTCTCGCAATGAGTTCTGGTCAGCGCTTCTAGAGAAGGCGTATGCTAAGTGAGTAGCAGTAGAGCTGATGATGATGATGATGATGATGATGATGATGATTTTGATGATGATGATGATGATGATGATGATGATGGTGTTGATGATGTTGATGGTAATGATGATGATGGTGTTGATGATGATGATGATGTTGATGATGATGATTATGATGTTGATGATAATGATGATGATGATGATGATGATGATGATGATGATGATGATGATGTGTTGTGTTGGTATCGACTTTGATGGTGATGATCATGTTTACGATAACGACAATAACAACAGCGATGACGACGACGATGATCACGATGATGACATTGACGATAACAACAATGACGATGACTTTAAAGATGATGATGACGAGGATGATAAATTATAAACGTTGCTTCGTTGATTACAACGGTTGTGGTTACGACGATGACGACGATGACGACGGGGATGGTGAATGTAAGGAATCACAACACTATTTTATGCTGGCATAAGTCATATCCAATCGCATCGTAATTCCAAATCAAGAACATACGTACTAAAAGGCTAATCACCATTGTTCACGTGAAAGGACTTTAACAGTGTTATATAGTTTATCGAACACTTCTGTTACGTCATATGTTATATTTCCCTCCCGGCTAGTCGGTAACGATTTCTTGTCTCTGTACCGACTGAACTCGTGGAGCGAGCAGAGGACAACACTGCCATCTCGGTATCACAATTGGATCACTTCTGTTATATGTTCCTTGTAATTGCTTGCTGTTATGCCAATTGTTGGCTCCGCACATGCATGTTTGTCTCTTTTCGGCCCTGTGCATGCGCTCTGCGAATAATATTGTTTATTTTCGTTTTTAGAATAGGAAAATGTTCGAAATCAAACGAGTCAAATATAACTCAACAATCAAAGATAATTATTAATTATTTTATCATAATTCATTTCTAATCAAATAATTCATCTGATGATAAACATGATAGAGGGGACGATTTTATGCTAATACAAATGATTAACAGTACCACAATACTTAACGGTAGCTACTAGCTTTCTTAATATATATATGCCAGTCTTTGTTAATCTCACAGTTGATTGATGGTTTATCAGTCAGGAGAATCTAGAAATCTGAAAGAGGAATCCGACTTGTAATGGTATAACAATGGAAAGGGCGATGATCGCATTGTCAATCGTAAGATGCAAGGTGCTCTGAAGTTCCCAGGACGGTCCTTAAAGGGGCAGTAGCACGTTTTTTGATAATTTTATATTTTAAAATTTTCACTGATAATTGTTTAGTTAATGCTAAATGTATTATTTTGTCAGTGTCAAAAATCTCATAACACAACCCAAACATCCATAGTCAGAGAACAAGATGTGACAATTCGCATAAAATCCATTGGCGGCCATTTTGTGTGAACACCTTTAATTCATTTTGTGTAAGAAAGAGGAATCGCATGGCTTAACGTTACGTTATACATTTGAATTATTACCGCTCCGTTTAGTTTAAATACATTGTCTTTCAATTGGAACGATTAATTTTAATTTTCCTGACATCACCTTATATTCCCCCCAAAAACGTGCTACTGACCCTTTAACAGAGGTTAGATAGATCCCGGAATGTTCTTCAAACAAACTCCACTCTATCTCGGGTATTCAAGAAATAGATGGAACATTCTAGAATCAACTAGCTACATAATCAAATCAAGTGTAAATGTTCCCCACTAAATAATTCAACAATGGCAGTAGAGTTGAACTTATGTATGATGACATTCTTACAAAATATTTTTCTTTCTATTTATACAAGCTTTCAGCGTTGCGCATGCGCTCTCAGCATATACAAAACACAACATTGTATAAGAACTGATTAACGTTTTATGGATGTTTGTTTGCTGGTCACAGTGGTGTGTCTGCCAAGTATTGGATCAGTACGTTGTTTCTCTCGATTAGCTTTTAACATTGTGCATACATCCTGCAAATAATATCTAGATCAGAGGTACAGATTAACGTTTTGGAGAAAGATTGGAAACACGTCGATATGGAACCGATGTCACCTGGTGAAGCTTTTTGAAATTCTTACATACTGTAGATAAGCATTATTGATTTCTCCAAGGGGTATGGTTTAAGGCTCTTAGCAATATGTGATTACCCGGAAAACTATGTCTGATGTCCTGATTTATGTAAATATGTAATATATACAACGAACAGTTACTGAGAAATCAATCCCCCATTAAATAGTGATTGGAACTTGAAAGGCAAAATGGTCATTTTTTCTCCTGGTTTTACAAGCGTTTTTAACGGGACAGTTGTATCAGGGTATATGTGGCAGAGACGAAATTCGCTTGTGCCCTTTTCTTCTTCAAGTATATATATAATTATAAATCAACAAAAGTGTTACCCCAAGTGTTTTAATCATGTACTAATAGCATTATAAGCATAAATTGAAACAACCCTTGAATTTCGTTTCCACAAGAAATACCACAATTAGATCGCCCCTTTAACAACATCAATTATTCGACCAATTCGAGCCCAAACACGACGGGTATTCGTTACCCTTCATACATCTCGCTAACTTCGAGATTTTACGACCGCATTCAGCGCAACTGAATTCGCACTTGGCAAATCGTAATTCTTAAAACAATGTTAAGGTTTAACTGCGTCTAAAAGGTTTACGATCTATGGTATTTATCTACTCCTGTCTATGTTAGGTTTAATCTAATGCTCACTTTAAAGGCGGAAACGATGCAGACATGTACATATACAGTAAAATAAAAACCAATCTAACAGAACAACAATATAAAAGAAAAAAGAAAATATACAGCTCCTTACATTTATTTCAAAATTTTCTCGTCTTAGGTATTCGGGCTGTACTGGCGAACCATTTGTATTGATGTCATTACTATTGGACGCTTTCTCAAAAAAGCCTTGAACTAAGGATCCGTTTGAGTGATTTTACAGGATACCGTAGCAGAAAATAAACAAATTGATGCAATGTTAAATGCTTTTCTGATCGACAGTTAAAACCCTCTTGTCTTCCAGACGTTCGGTCTCTGAACAACGTATATGTGGCTGGCGCTGAAGATGCTTCAATAATTCAATTCACATCATAATATTCCAGCCCTCACACGAACACGTTTTTTTATAAATCTCTCCGGAGACTACCAGTACCGGTACCGATCTCTGAACTTCAGATACGTGGTTGGCGTTTTGAACACATTATAGTTCGCTTCCGCAAAGTTATTTCAAACTGTCCTCTCTTCCAGACTATACGGATACCCATCTCTGAACCACAGTTTTGTGGCTTACGTTCAGTTAACATAAAGCTCGCATTTGGTCCTCAAAATTATTTGAAACCTCTTCTCTTCCAGACTATACGCATACCGATCTCTGAATTACAGATGTGTGGCATACGTTCGTTTAACCTAAAGCTCGCTATAGGTCCTCAAAATTATTGGAAACCTCTTCTCTTCCAGACTATACGCATACCAATCTCTGAACTACAGATTTGCGGCTTACGTTCTGTCAACGTAAAGCTATGTATACGCTATATAACGCTATAGGTCCTCAAAGTTATATGAAACCTCTTGTCTTCCAGACTATACGCATACCCATCTCTGAACTACAGATTTGTGGCTTACGTTCTGTCAACGTAAAGCTATGTATACGCTATATAACGCTATAGGTCCTTAAAATTATTTGAAACCTCTTCTCTTCCAGACTATACGGAGACTACGAGTCTCTCAACTACGGGTATGTGGCTGACGCGCTGGTGGACTTCACTGGGGGAGTCTCTGAGAGACTGGAGACGTCTCGTCTCTTCCTGGACAACCCGGACAACCAGCAGATGCTCTTCACCAAGATGGCGGACGCGTCGGAGAACAAGGCCCTGATCAACGCGACCATAGAGGTTGGTAGGGGTCATTGATGTTCTAGATTGGCTATCGTTTCTTTATTAGGTGCAGTCCTCGCCTCTGGGATTAAGGCTCTCATTAACGTGACCATAGATGTAGGTAGGGGTCATTGATGTTCTGAATTGGCTGTCAATCAACTACAAGTTGTAGTCCCCGCCTCTGCGATTAAGGCTTTCATTAACCTGACCATAGAGGTGGGTTTGGTCATTGATGTTCTAGATTGGCTATCGTTTCTTTATTAGGTGCAGTCCTCGCCTCTGAGAATCAGGCTCTCATTAACGTGACCATAGAAGCGGTTCCGGTTCATGGATGTTCGTCATTGGCTGTCGATCTTTTATTGTGTAGTCCTCGCCTCTGATAGTGGCACTGAACATTTGAGCATGTCTTAAGTGTGGTTTAAGTGCGGCGTCTTCATTGCTTCCGGTAATTGCGAATATAAGGTGGGTTGATATATGGCAGTGGTTTGAGAACTTTCTAATTCATATGTAGTTTGGGTTGGGCGTTATATTTGTGTAGAGAACTATAGGTTCTTATGAACGCTGTTTTATTGGTGGAGCGTTTCATTGGTGTAGGTTCTTATCATGGTGGGCTGATGATGATCGTGTTAAGCTGTCCGTCCTTCTTGAGAAACCGGAGCGTTGTTATAGAACAATGCTCTTTACTAGCTTCACATTGCAATTAGGTCACATATAGGAGATTAGACACAACGTAAACCGATGCTCAAAATGGTATCGTCCTTTTACGTGTAATGCCATTCCTTCAATGAACTTAACAATAACCCGCATTGTACCTCCAACCCGTGTCCTCTCTGCATTGTACCTCCAACCCGTGTTCTCTCTGCATTGTACCTCCAACCCGTGTTCTCTCTGCATTGTACCTCCAACCCGTGTTCTCTCTGCATTGTACCTCCAACCAGTGTTCTCTCTGCATTGTACCTCCAACCCGTGTTCTCTCTGCATTGTACCTCCAACCCGTGTTCTCTCTGCATTGTACCTCCAACCCGTGTTCTCTCTGCATTGTACCTCCAACCAGTGTTCTCTCTGCATTGTACCTCCAACCCGTGTTCTCTCTGCATTGTACCTCCAACCCGTGTTCTCTCTGCATTGTACCTCCAACCCGTGTTCTCTCTGCATTGTACCTCCAACCCGTGTTCTCTCTGCATTGTACCTCCAACCAGTGTTCTCTCTGCATTGTACCTCCAACCCGTGTTCTCTCTGCATTGTACCTCCAACCCGTGTTCTCTCTGCATTGTACCTCCAACCAGTGTTCTCTCTGCATTGTACCTCCAACCCGTGTTCTCTCTGCATTGTACCTCCAACCCGTGTTCTCTCTGCATTGCACCTCCAACCCGTGTTCTCTCTGCATTGTACCTCCAACCCGTGTTCTCTCGGCATTGTACCTCAAACCCGTGTTCTCTCTGCATTGTACCCCAACCCGTGTTCTTTCTGCATTGTACCTCCAACCCGTGTTCTCTCTGCATTGTACCTCCAACCCGTGTTCTCTCTGCATTGTACCTCCAACCCGTGTTCTCTCTTCATTGTACCTCCAACCCGTGTTCTCTCTGCATTGTACCTCCAACCCGTGTTCTCTCTGCATGCTTTCCGGTTTAGCAGTCCAATGAACAACACAGATTCCCTGTGTCAGCAATCGTGACCTTGTAAATACAAAATGTTGAGTTGATAATTGGAGGGTTTGAGAATTCGATAATAAACTGAACGCCAAAAGAAATGTTACACCTCTTTGAATTTGAATATCATAAAAAGTTACGTGTTCAGAGAAATTTGCTTTATTGTGTTGTAACAATAAAATGTAGAATGGGTTTACTGAGTTTTTTAGGATGTTACTCCCATCCCTTTTGTTCCTTATAGGGAAGCTAGTGATGTTAAAAAGAATCTAATGAGAGATAAGCTTTAATGAGTTTTATATGAGATTTTAATGAGATCTAGATAAGATAAAATGAGTTTTAAATTTTGTTATATAATTAGCAATGAAATATAGGGTTATACAGTGAAAATATAATCCATATTTTCACTACGGTGAAAAAAGTAGGACAGAACCTATTACCTCGAACGCACGCCTCACGTAACGGCGTTGTTTAGGATTGAAGAAAAACGACTCTTTACGATGTTTTCGGTATGTTATTGTTAACATTTTGCAGTGACAATGTATCCTTCGATATCGAAAAACAACCAGAAGTTCATATCTTGTTGTAGTTAATAATTGTTCATTTTATCGCCGAATAAATTTACGAAGCGAGAGATCTGACACACCGACATAGCGCTTCCCTCACTGTATCATATGTAAAAGAGGCTGTTTTTAAGAACTTCTTAAAAGAATGGAGCACGAATTTGATGAATATAAATGGCAAGAGAGGAGGAGGAAATAAATTGCGTTTATACAGAACTTTTAAAGATGTATTTGGCTGCGAAGACTACATAAGAAAGGACCTTGTTCGTTCCCACAGACGAGCACTCGCCATGTTTCGTTGTGGGACAGCTCCTATACAGGTTGAAGTGGGCAGATACACTAATACACCACTGGAAGATATAAGATGTTTTCACTGCCCTGATATTATTGAAGATGAAATACACGTCATTCTTCACTGCCTCTTATATGAGTCGATTAGAGAAAGCCTTTTAAAGAAATGTCAAGACAACTGGAGTGAGTTTAATACTGCAACCAACCAGGAACGTATTTCATTTATTTTAGCAAGCCCAAGTGTTTTTAGAGATAGTGCCAGAAGCTGCAAATTCATTTTAGAACATCGACGGAGAATCTTAGCTAAACGTTAATCTGCTCCCTTTTTACTGCATTTCAATGTATCATATTTCTATTTATTTACATGTATATTTTAGCACGTTTATCATGTTATATATACTTTAATCGATATGTACTTTTATACCTTATCCTATGTATTTATAAACTGTTGTTCTTCTTACGTGTCATTTTACGACGATTAGTCTCTCATAACCCTATTTCATAATTTGGGTGGTATATGTCTTTTAACAATGTATCATCATTATATGTACATAAGAGGTGAGACTAAATAAAAATATCTGTCTGTATCCGTTCGCGTCAAAACTGACTTTCCAAAATAGATAAGGAGCCTTTGTTTCACCTATTTATAACCAAAAACATATTGTAGATCTGATATCATTTAACAATCAAATAATTATATATTTTTCGAAAAACTATTTCCGGTTAAAAATCGCATTATTTCTATCGAACTATCTTTTTACCGAGAAATTATAAATGGAGTTGCTAGACTCTCATTCATCACAACAGGAAAAGTTTGCCTTTCCGTGTCCGACAACTCTGTTTTATGATCTTTAAATTTTATAATAAATAGACTAATTCATTGTTTTTGCCGAATATCATTTCTATCTCATCTCGTGAAGTGAAAAAATGTCATTTTCTCACTCCACTCGATGAGATAGAAATGATATTCGGCAAAAACAATGAAATAGTCTCTATATATTTTATCATCCAAAACTGGCTTCCACAAGATCAACCGATATCTCCTAGGAGATATCGCTTTGGTAGTATATTTTGAACAATGCCTTGTAATCAGAAAATACATGACATCACAAACGTTTAACATCATCAGTAATGACATCACAATGCTATGACGTTATAAACACAACAACGTCACAATGCTATGACGTCATTAACACAATGACGTCACAATGCTATGACATCACTGCTTTAGGTTTAGGGCTATGCAGTGTTCAAAGATGTACATTTTTCATGCTTATGTGATGAAAAATGATTTTGGATGATAAATTAAATCTCACCCTCGTGTCTTCTGATATCAAATATATCAACACTCGTTGATAAAA